>QEPC01012343.1:656617-708764 GCA_003113815.1 Sphenodon punctatus
GCTGTAGGGGTGATCCCTGGGGGGGGTGGGGGTGTTAAACACCCCACCCCCCCAGGGATCGAGTCATACTTACCGGCGGCTGCGGGGACGCCGCGGCCGCTGGTGCTGGGGGGTGGGCTCGCCTTCGCCTCCGGGTCTTACTCTGTTCTTTTTTTAAACAAAAAGCCAGGCTGGGCAGGGTGGGTGGGGGGTGTCCCCCCTTCCACCCACGCAGCCTGGATTACCGGGCCGAATCCGATAATGCCGGTACGCCCGTTACCGGCATTATCGGATACCGGATTCTACCGGTTTCCCACCCCTACAGAATACCACAGTCCTATTTGAAAATTCGGGCACCCGTAATTGTACTGCCAGTACAATGGGGAAGAACTCCAAGAATGTCAAGTCTCTGGTTATACCCTCCGCCACCCACTCAGTGGACCACTGCACAGCACACCATCATCCTCTGAAATAAACTCCGAAACCCACCGTCCTGGCGGCATCTGAATGTACTTGCAGCTCCACTTCTAGAAGGAGATCACCTCTCCAGAAACTGACTCCGTTAAAGTTAACCAAGAAATGGAGCCATGTCCTGCAATCCTCCTTCATTTCCTGGGTCACCCGAACGTAGTAATAAGGGGGTAAATCGTTCGAAACCTTGGCGTACAGTCAGGAGAGAAAAGCTCTTCTGGGTGTCACTACACGACAAGCAAAATTGAGCGATCCTAGTAAGGACTGCAGCTGCTTAACGGTGGCTTTACTGGCTGCCATAGTCACCTCCAAAGATTCCCACAAAGCAACCAGTTTGTCCATGGGCAAGCAAGACACACCCTGCACGGTGTCCATCTCAATACCCAGAAAAGACAAGTTCACCATAGGGCCCAGTCTTTTCTGGGGCAAGAGAAGCTCCTGCGCCAAATCCTGGAATGTCCGCAACAGGTAAGCACAGTCATCAGTGCCTGATTTGCCTCAAAACAAAAAATCATCCATGTAATGAATGACGTTGCATGACTGAGCTTGCTGCCGTACCAACCAATCGAGTAACGTGCTAAACTTTGCAAAAGTGGCGCACGATATCGAGCACCCCATTGGCATGGCCTTATCAAAGTAAAACTCACCCTGAAACTGGAAACCCAGTAGATGGAAATCATCCGGGTGAACAGGTAACAGACGAAATGCATATTTTATGTCGCACTTCGCCAGCAACGCTGATGGCCCACACCCCTTGGCTAGCCTAACTGCCGAATCAAATGACGCATACCTCACGGTGCAAAGCTCCCACGGTATAGCGTCATTGGCAGATCCTCCTTTTGGGTGCGACAAATAGTGTATCATCTGATACTCACCCAGGGCCTTTTTCGGCACAATTCTGATGGGGGAAACATGCAAGTTCCCCATCGGGAGGTGCGAAAACAGGCCGGCAACGTGCTCTTCCTTGATTACTTTTTGGATTTTATCTGTCACCAGTACCTCCATACCCACTGCTGATTTCAAGTTGTTCACCCACTGCCTCACAGTCAGTTTGCCTGCCGGTATTCGGAAACCTACCCTGAACCCTTCCGTTACATAGGTCACTGCTTCACGATCAGGGCAATCGCAAAGCAGCGTCAACATCCTTTCTTGGCCACTGGAGTTGGGGACCTTCCCCAAATTTGCCGCCCCCCCCCCCGGTGAGGGGTGACCGAGCTGCTTTCCCCTGTTACTTGCCTGTCGGGCTCGTCCACAATGTGCTGCAGAGTGGTTGCTGGCGCAGTGGGAGCAAACATGTTGAAATCAACATGGGGAACGTGAACCGCTCCCACCACCATTGATTTCCCAACAGGTGGGAGCCGTTGCTGCTGCCCAGCGCCCCTCGGCTCGAAAGGGACTGTTGACTGGAGCCACCCCTCCTTTTATTAAAGCGTGGCTGCTATCCGACCGAGGGGCGCTGGATGCACTATTCATGCACTCCAACCACAGGTCGGGTGCATACCGGTCCCATTTCAACCCTGGAGGGATAGCTGCTCGCTTCCAAAAGACTTTGTTGTAGCATAGCCATGCACCTGGATGACCAGTGTCAAAGCACGCCGAACTATGTCCTGGTACTTTCCCAGCTTGGCGGCTCGCATGGGGAACATCTGCAGTGTAACTCCCAACCATATGGAGTACACTGCAGACCATTTGGACCAATCGCGGTGTGCTTTTGGTCTTTTAAATCCCTCCTTATCCTTGCCCTCCTGCTTCACATTGGGATCAGGAATGGGGTCCATAAACAGCAGGGAGAACAAATCAATATATTCTCCCCGCCAGATCCTCTCCCTCGTGGCCTGAATCAAATGCGCTCCCATAGGCGCTGACACATCTGCATAACCACCTACTGACGGTGAAGGCTCAGACACCCCATCCTTCACATGGCAGGAGAGCCACATCTCCCCCTCCCATGGGCCACACCTGCGCAACTTGCCACCCCCCAACTCTCAAGGGGGGGAGGCGCGTGGGCCCCGTATTCAGACCCCATACAGGGGGTTTGCGCCTGCTCCACAGGCCAGGGGGCCCAAGCTCCATTCCAACCAAGCCTTGGTGACGGATTGGTGGGCACATCCAGGTCGAGGCCGTGACAACACCCCAAACGAGGCCACCCAAAAACCTGAAAAAGATGCCTCATATCCTCACCATCATCCTGGCCCGGAGGGACCGGGTCCTGCAGAGGACCCTAACTTGGCCCCGACCCGTCATTGACTGCAAACTTGCCCTGCTGGGGTTAGGCCAGAGGCAGCGGTGGTGCCAAAACCTGGACTGCTCTCTCAATGGCCTCAAGCCGCTGCATCACAGCATTCACCTGATCCTGACGAGCCATTTCTGGGTCCGATCTCCCTCTCCGCATCTCGGGGATGTCAGCCCTGCAACAAACAAATAGAGCCTTGCGCCTCCTCCTCCCTTCAGGGTGGAGACATCAAAGGGGGCGACGATTCACTGGCAGATTCGCTGACCCCTGCAGGTACTTTGGTCTGACCTGGTGGGGCCGTTGCCAATCTTGTAAGGATACCCTCACATCCCCCCATTCTGTCCTGTAGTGTCTGGAGCACAGCCTCAAATGGGTCTGCCGTTGGAGCCGCTGGCTGCCGGCCCCCTTTCGGCGCCACATGAGCACCCCCCTCCTCTCTTGGCCGGGGTCTTGCCCTTGGGTTTTCCACCACCCTTCACTATCTCTGCCCTGCCAGTGAATTCACAGCCCTTACCTGCTCTATCCCAACCTCTATACCACAGTGGCTTGCTTGAAGCAAGATTTCTCCCCCCTCTAACAATACTGATGGGACCAGTAAATGGAAAGGGGGGGGGGGGGACACCAAGAAATTCAAGGTGGGGAGTCAAGTAAACTTGGGGGGCTGATTGCCCACCTCCAGAGCCCCCTCAAGCCTATCACTGCCTGTTTCCTCCTGCCAAACGGGTAGTAAAACACCCCCCAAACCAACAAGGTATGGGTGGGGGGGAGTAAGTCCACACCCACTTGGGGGGGGCTATGAGCCCTCACACAAGCATGCACCACCAAAAAGTTCAATGAGGAGGGTAGTTCTATAAACCTCGGGGGCTTATTGCCCACCTTCAAAAAACCCTCAAACTGTCACTGGCTGTATGCAGGCACCAGTGAGGACTGTCAAAGTTGTATCTCCTCAGGTACCATACACCGTCTCATGCAGTGCCCCTAAAGTTCCCCAAGTTGGCAACTTCAAAGCAGCAACTGCAGGCTCAGTCGGGAGGCCCCCTTGAAGAAGCCGCCAGCGCCAGAAACCACTGCCTTCTTCCTCGTGCGCTGCCGGGCCAACTGTCCTGCAGTGTTGCGAGGCTCAGCTGACGCCTGCAGGTCTTTATGACCTGCCTCCTTGCATCGGCGGCCGCTTGTCCTCTTCCAAGGGGGGGGGCGAGCGGCAAAGCCCTCCCACCCCCGCCCAGCACGAAACGGCTGCAAGGAGACGTCCCGCGGGGGGGGGGGGGGGGGGGGGGGGAAATTGTAACCCCTGTATCCAGGCTAGTGCAAAACATCAAATCCAACATGTGCCCAACCTCATGTGTTGGGCCGGATGATCATAGCCATTTTCACATGATTTGGCACTTAGTCACATTGTTGCAGAAATTACATCTGGCAGTGAAGAATTACAGCCTGAGTGAGCAGCACTATGAACTAGCAAGAGGGTAGCTGACACTGAGTTAGCCAATGGTATGGTGAGCTAGCCATTGCAGAGAAGCTGAATGAATTATTTGCTTCGGTCTTCACTGCTGAGGATGTTGGGGTGATACCCAGTCCAGAACTGTTCTTTGTAGGTGAAGAATCCGAAGAACTGTCACAAATTAGCGTGTCTCTGGAGGAGGTTGTAGATCAAATGGACAAACAGAGGCCCTTTTTAAATGGGCCAGCAGTGTGAGGGGGATGGGTGGGTGCTGCGGTGGGTGGGCAGTGCATGGGGGTGCATTCCCATGGACTCCCACCCATCTCCACACATAGAGCATCAGGCATTGGCACCCGTTGCTCCTTGCGTGGGTGGTGGGTGGAGTGCAGGAGCACACACGCACTCCCACTCACCACCTGCGGCATTCCCACAGGCGCCTCCATCCCCCTGCACCCACCGCAGTGTTCGCACAGGCGCCTCCCCATCCGCACACGTGTGAAGGGGGGGCAGGGCGTCCATGCGAAAATGGCCTAAATAGTAACAAATCACCGGGACTAGATGGTGGTCATCCCAGAGTTCTGAAGGATCTCAAATAATTGCAGACCTACTATTGGTCATTCAATTTGTAACCTATCTCTAAAAACTGCCACTGTATCAGAGGATTGGAGGGTAACAAATGTAATTACAGTATTTAAAAAGGGCTCCAGAGGGGATCCTGAAAGCGCCGGACCAGTGAGCCTGACATCGGTGTGATTATAGTGCCGAGAATGAGCTGGAAATAAACCTGCAAAAATCACATATAATGGTTGTGGGAAAGAAAAGGGCCCTAAAGCGTAGCTGGGTGATTAGGGGTATGGAATCCCAGCAGGTATCTTCCTATGTTTACCTAGGGATTACCCTTTCTGACAACGGGTCGTGGGAAAGACACAGGAAGCTAACTGTTCTGAAGGCTAAAAGGGCAAGTAAGGGGATTCTGGGTCTGGCATCTAACTCAGGCGGAATTAAGATCTCCTTGATTCTGGAAGTGTTTCGAGCCAAAGTGCAATCTCTGCTGACATTTGGCTCGGAGGTGACCTTGTCAATGAATACGCAGGCTCTGGAGACGGTTCAGAACGTTTTTTTGAGAGGTCTGCTAAGAGTACCACAGGGAGTTCCAGCCCCAGTGGTAAGGGCTGAGACAGGCATTATGTCTATCGATTGTCTTAAGAAGCAGCGGGCCCTGGGGTATTGGCTTAGGCTGACTAATCAGGAAGGCTCTTCCTTGCCAGTTCAGTGTCTGGAGGAAGAGCTAGAGCACTCAGGGGCGCTCTTATATCCGTGGACTGCCCAAATTATGATCTATCTGACTAGGGCAGGCCTCTCAATTTCTTGCTTGCAAGGGAAAAGCCTGTCTTTGCAAAAGGATTTGGTCAAATTAAGGCTGACTGATATCTCTAAACAGGACGATCTGGCAGCTCTGGCATCCTGGAAGGCAGCCCCACAATTAGGCACCCTTAAACAACTGCATAGGCTGGAACCGTACTTGGACAAATTAAATGACGTCACACTGCGCAGGGCTTTTACCTCTGTGCGTTTCGGTCTTCTCCCTACTGCTGTTGTGGAGGGCCGCTTTAAGAATGTACCATATCGGCAAAGACTTTGTCCCTGTAGGAGTGAAGTAGTGGAGGATGTGGAGCACTTTGTTCTCTTCTGCCCCTTATACGAGTCTCTCAGGCTGGTTTGGATATCACCTTTATGGGACCAGAGATGCTTATTAAATAAGCATAATGTAGTTGATCTACTAGTATCCCAGGATGAGGAAGTCATCCAGGCAGTCGCTTTGTTTGTTTTACTGGCTTCAAGAATCCGCACTGCACTATGTTAAATTTGAGAATTTTTCCTTTTATGTGCTTTGGATTCCTTTATATATTGTCTTTTAATTTTGAGTTCCTACATCATTAGTAGGATGATGTATGATCTATCTGTATATGTTTTATTTATTTATATGTTTTAGAGTTTATTGTATTATACGTAGATGTTGTTGTTGTTGTTGTTGTTTTGACCATGGCGGAAGCTAGCGTCTAATAAAAGTATTGATTGATTGACATCGGTGCTGGGCAAACTGGTGGAGAGGGTTGTTAAGAATGGAGTTACTGAGCATATTGATAAACATGGATTAATGGGGAAGAATCAACATGGATTTAGGAAAGGGACGTTGTGTATCACTAATTTATTGGAATTTTTTGAGCATGTAAATAAGCATGTGGATAAGTGTGAGCCAGTTGATCTAGTATATCTGCACTTTCAGAAGGCACGTGATAAGGTCCCTCGAGAGACTCTTAAGGAAATTAAAGAGTCCGAGGCAGTGTCCTATCATAGATTGGCAACTAATTAAAAGATAGGAAGCAAAGAATAGGACTAAATGGTCAGTTCTCACAATGGAGAGAAGTAAATAGTGGGAGTGCCCCAGGGATCTGTACTGGGACCAGTGTTGCTTAATGTATTCATTAATGATCTGGAGAAGGGAGTAAAGAGTGAGGCAATCAAATCTGCAGATGACACAAAGTTATTCAACATAGTTAAAACCCGAGCGGACTGTGAAGAACTGAAGGAGGATCTTGCAAGACTGGGTGACTGGGCATCTAAGGCCGCTTTTATACGACAACGGGAAGCACGTCACGTCCGGCAGAGTGGGGAGCATGTAAACACTCCCCACGCAGCTTTTCTTTCAACGCGGGACTCAGGATGCGCTTTTTAGCGCCTCGTATAAAAGCGGCCTAAGTGGCAGATGAAATTTAACGTGGACAAGTGCAAACTGATGCACCTAGAGAAGCATAACCCAAACTATGTACACAATGCTGGGTTCTAAATTAGAGGTTACCACTCAGGGAAAGAATCTTGGAGTTATTGCAGACAATACATTGAAATCTTCAGCTCCGTGTGCGGCGGTGGTCTGGTGGGTAAGGGCCAAGTGACATACATTGGGTGTGTCACTTGAAACTCATGGAGTACTTGATTCTCCCTCAAGTTTAGAGCCCCCACATATGCCAGTTCCTGATCAGGGTATTCCTTCCCCTACTCAAAATCTAGAAATTAGAAAACTAGAGAAATCTAAAGTAGCTAAGTCCTCCAACTCAGAGAACGGGACTGTATTTACTAATTCTCTTCTGCCTTTGGAAGTTTTGCCTGGCACCCAATGACTGACTTCTCCTGTTCCTTATAAATTGCACTTCTTGTCTTGGAATGTTGCAGGCCTGAAGAACAAAAAGGAGGCCCCAGATTTTATTGATTTCTTGCACCATTATGATCTAATTTTGTTTCAAGAGATGTGGCAAGTTAGCCAGGTTTCT
This sequence comes from Sphenodon punctatus, assembly GCA_003113815.1. Taxonomy (NCBI): domain Eukaryota; kingdom Metazoa; phylum Chordata; class Lepidosauria; order Sphenodontia; family Sphenodontidae; genus Sphenodon; species Sphenodon punctatus. The sequence continues at coordinate 664,071 of QEPC01012343.1, forward strand.
ATGCCCCATTTTTGAGGCTTTTCAATCCCTGCTATTTCTCCAGTAGGCAAAGGTAGACCCAGTGGTGGGTTTGCCTTACTGGTGACTGAAGCTTCTAAAGCCTCTGTACAACTGCAGGGTGTTTTTTTCCTCTTGTGTTGCAGCGTGGATATATTCATTGTCTTACCTTTTGGATAGAATTCTGATGAATGTATATATTCCCCCCCAGAGAGTTCCCCTTACTATAAAACTGGTATCTGGGTGGAATTGGAAGATTTGATCTTTTTACTTCAGGAAAAGTACCCCACTGTGGGGATTGTCATAGCTGGTGACTTCAATGCTTGGACCAGCGAAGAAGTAAGTGATTTGGCTTTATTGACTCAGAATGAGCCAGTTCCACTATTTTTGGGCCCATTTAGATCTTCAAAAGATAAGGCCTCTAATAAAATGACAGTGAAATTGATGACTCTAGCAGAGGTGGCTGGTTTTACCATTCTTAATGGTAATCCTCCAGGGGATATGTAGGGTGAGTTTACTTTTGTGGCAGGCAATGACATGAGCACGATTGATTACATATTAGTGTCCTAAGAGAGTTTCCCTCTGGTTTATGACTTTTCAATCCAAATAGCTATAGAATCAGATCACCAGCCCCTAGTCCTAGATTTGGCATTGCATATACTTGTGGACCAGCCAGTTTCTGATCAATTGACTGGTTCTAATAAGCAAGAGAGTGATATTGTATGTCGTACTGGATGGACACCAGAACTGAAGGAGTCGATATCACTGCTCTTGGACTCGGATTGGCTTCTTGGACTTGATGAAACGATTCAAATAGAGGGAAGTCCCAACACTGGAATGTTTTCAGGATATAGTGAAGGTGCTTCACCCCTACTTAGTGTTTTCACCAGATACCAAAGGCCATCAGAGCAATCTGAGATGTGGCTAGTTCAATAAAGTATGTCGAGCAGTCAAGCAAAATCTAAAAAATAAGCTTGTTGACTCAGGGGGGGTCTAGTAAGGATTCTGCTCTTGAAATTTACCTGACTACTAGAAGAGATAACTCCCTTTTAAAGACGAAAAAACAGGCTTATATTAAGGAGGTGTGGAGTTCTTTGGATAGAGCAGCGCAAGATGATAATTCAGCTTTCTTTTGGAAAATTATTAACTGGTCTAGAACTCTGACTTCCCCAGCTGATGGAGTACCCATACCAGCTGATAAGTGGGAGTTTCACTTTTATGCTCTTTTCAGTGCTGTTATCCCCAGCCTTGGAATTAAATTTGTTACCTATTGACTGTTATCCAGGTTGGCCCCCAGTATTGACAGAGGAAGTGGAATTTTATATCTCGCAGTTAAAATCTAGCAAAGCACCAGGTATGGATTTCATACCAGTGGAGGTATTATTGTTCGTAATAAATCTAAACCAATGCTATTACCTCTGTTTTGTGGCTCTAAAGTCTGCCTTTGATTAGATAAATAGGGAACGCCTCTGGGTTAAACTGCCACAAACGTCTATAGACCACAGATTGCTTTTTTTAGTCATGGTCTTGCACCAAGGGACCTCCTCTACAAATTCGTACTGATAGGCAGGGATCTTTCTTTGCGCCAGTACCCGTTATTCGATGAGTGTGTCAAGGATGTATTTTGTCCCTTTTGTTTTTTAATTTTTACATCAGCGGAGCTGCTGCCATGCTTACGGACCCATCTTTCCATCCAGTTACAGTAGTTTCAGTGTCCCTCTCACGTTATATGCGGATGATACAGTCTTGCTTTCCCACACACAGGTTGAGCTGCGATGCCTAAAGGAGAGTGTTTCTTCTTTTTGCTCTATGGAATGCTTGGTGATTAACTATTCAAAGACCAAAGTTATGGTAGTGGGTAACTCCCGGATGCAGCATAGGTGGATCATGAATGCCCAACTAATAGAAAAGGTCATGCCATACAAGTATTTAGGGGTTACTTTTTCACAATCCACCTCCTGGCATGCACACTTGAAGAGCATGAAAACCCAGGTTAATTGTACATGCAAAGGTTTAATAAGTTTTTATTTCTCCAGGTGTGTGTGTGTAGAATAGTGTGGACCACCTTTAAAAATCTATAGAGCCAAGGTTCCTCTGCAGTTATTGTATGGGGTCTTGATATGGGGTCCATTCCTTATTAATGAACTGGAAGCAGTACAAAATAGGTTTTTAAGAACCATTCTATGTACTCCAAAGAGTATCCCTGTTGTATTGATGACGGCCGAAACTGGCATCCCTTCGATGACTTCACTAGCCAAATTGGTCATATTAAAATCCTGGCTAAGCTTGTTTTAGCAAGGCCAGTGGTCTCCCATATGAGGCCTTCTCCTTGGTTTCAGAGGGCCCTTAGGAAATTGGTATTGTGTATATATATTAGCTCATTTAGGCTTTTCAGCTGAGTACTTACTGTCTATACCCTAAAGCTTTAAGTTTAATTAAATCACAAATTCTGGATCAAGAAAGCCAATTTTTGAAGGAAGTCATTATTACTCAAAAGGCTGCTGAGACTTATAAATCTCTTGTGATTCAACCAAATTGTGCTTTCTATTTATTTTCTATATTAAATTGGTCTCAAAGAGTGGCTTTCACACTAGTTAGATGTAATTCACTCCCATTGGCTGTTATGGAGGGTAGATTTGCTAAAATTCCTCATGAATTAAGAGTTTGTAAATTCTGTAAGTTCCAGACTGTAGAATCAATCGTGCATGTCATTTTTGACTGTAGTTTATATAGTGAAATCTGTGCATCAATTCTAGAACCTATAATAATGGCCCTGGGACCCTGTGATTAAGACCGCATTTTCATCTGCGTCGATGGTGGCGGCAGAAAGAGCGGCGAGGGAAGACATGGTAGTGGGGAGGAGCCGGATGACATTTACATCTACTACTACCCCATTCGCACCAGCTCTTTTTCTGTCATCCGACTCCGCCCTGCTCCCGCGTCTTCCCTCGCCACTCTCTCTGCTGCCACCGCTGATGCAGATGTGAATGCAGCCTAAGTTAAGCATGTGCAAATTCTCACCCTCAAGAATGTATCCTTGTCTCTCCCTATGTTCACCTCTCCCTTCTCTCCCCCCTCCCCTCCGTTTCTCTTAGATTGTAAACCCCTTTGGGTATGGACCTGTCTAACTATTATACAGTGCCAGGTACACTGCTGGTGCTAGAATAATAATAATCATCATAATAATAAATAATAATAATAATAATTAGCATTTATATAGCACCAGCGATGTACCTGGTGCTTTATCTAGACCCTCCATCTTCTTCCCTGTTCTTGAGTCCAACTCTCCTACAGAGTCTATGGAGATTGTACTAATTTCCAGATTGACCTTTGAAAAGGTTTCCCACCTTTGCTTTAAATCAGATAGAAATTCTAAATCGAAATTAAGCAGATAAATTCTGTAACTGCTAAATTCCCTAGGTGTATGGGTATTGACAAATGGGCAAGTAGCATTTAACAATATTTAACTCCAACGTCTTCCTCAGCTTACATCACTACTGCTAGAGGAGTTGTGCAGGTATAAATGAGTACAGGCTTTGGCTCTTCTACTTGTAACTAGTGATATGTTAATAAAGAACAGAAAACATCCATGTTCAGATTTTTGTTGAAATGGTGGAAAAGGTTATTTTAGTGATATCAAAAACTAGAGTTTCTTTTCTTGTTTTAGTTTGAACTTAAAGAAGTTGTGTGCCGAGAAGCAGTAAATGATTGTGATATTCCAGAAAGCTGTACAGGAGACTCCAGTCAGGTAATGTTTTAAAACACTTGCATCAAAAGCAAGCTTTTTAAAATAGCAAAATTTTCATCAATATCCAGTAGACGAAAGTTGTATAAAAACAGGATCTTGGTATAGAAAAAAAAAAAATCAGATTGAAAGGAATTTTGAGATGGCACTACTCAGTTTTCCTATTATTATTGTTGTTTGGCTTGATCCCAAACTCCCATGCAAACAGTATGCATGCATCTCACGTACAACCTCTGCACAGACTAGGCAGACTATGGCCCACATGCACAAGCCACGTGTTCGCATAAGCCACACATGCAGGGGTTGGGTTGAGCCAACTGTTGTTGTGGTTTTGTATTTATAGCCTGGTCTTCTACTGAAGGACTCCGAGCACCTACAACAGAAATAAAATCACAAAAAATTACAAAAGAAATAAAGAAAAACCAATTAAACAATAGACAAAGTTTAAAAAAAATTAAAATCAGAGTCTTCTCTTCCACCATCTCATAGATAACCCTTCCTCCCAACATCCCCTCTCACAGAGGGCTTACCACATAACCCTCCCTGCAGTCACTCCTCCCCACTCCACAGAAGGGGTCAGCACATAAACCTCCCCTCTTCCTTCCCACCAAAACCTAATACCAGCCCGCTCCAGACACACTCCACTCTCACTTCCTTCTCACCCCTTAAAAGCATGAACATCAGCAGTAGTCTCCAGTGCTCACGGTGTCTGGTCCATACCTTAAATGCTGCACAACAGCTGCACCCTTAGGAACTGACCTTCAGCTGAACCTTCCAGAACCTTCATATATCTGGGGAAGATGGAGGACACACCAATCAGCACACAGAGGGGCGGGGCCCAGCAGCAAAGCTTTCCCAATAATTCCCCTCTCCCAGCCCCAATCCCAGTGTTAGGGATTGTAATGATTAAAAACTGCATCACTGTCTGGATCACATAGTGGTTTTTTTCCCCTCTTCCTTTAGTGCTCCCCAAATATTCACAAAATGGATGGGTATTCATGTGACAATGAACAGGTAATTGCAGTTTTGATTTCATTTACATTTTTATCCTTCTATGTCAGGGGTGGGGAACCTCTGGAACCTCTGGCTACTTTCCACTTCTGGCCCACAACAGCCCTCCGTCTGGCCCTTGGAGCTCCCATAAACCTTGCTTGTGGCAAGGCATCCATTCCAGGTGGTCCACAAGAAGAATGAAGGAAATAGGAAGTCAGGTGCTAGAGCAGAGCAATCCAGGCTGGGACCCTGCTCTCACAAAGTGCTCTGTAAGGGCTGGGGCTCCAGGCCTCCTCACCCCTGTTGGACTATTCATCCAACAGAGGGTAGAAAGGTTCCCAACCACTGTTCTATATGGTGTATATATTCATATAAGAAGGACCTGATCCAAACCCTAGTGATGAACTCAGTGAAACCTTTTCTATTGACTTTTGTAAGCTCCAAGTTTAGACCCATGAAGCACCAAACAGTCTTAAAAAGGAGGATGACATTTTGTATTAACTAGCTTCAGCTGGTAATTTTTCCACATCAGAAATTTAATAAATAATTGAAAAATAGCTATTAACTGACTAGAAAGTGTGTCTGACCCAGTTCTAAAAATGGTGAGAAAACACTGGTTAGTTTTGTGTCTTTCTTCCTGTTTAGGGTATTTGTTTTGGAGGAAGATGTAAAACCAGGGACAGGCAATGTAAATACATATGGGGAGAAAGTGAGTAAATACTGTTACTGCTAAGATGTCATTCATTAATACATCACCAGCTGCTCAGATACTTGGGACCAATGCAGACACAAACCTGCCTGAAACTATATATTGTACTGGGGAGTTTTTAATTTGTGCTGTGGTAGGTACTCACTGTGATATTGGTGGGTGGGTGTCTCTCTCTCTCTCTCTAGAAAAGGATACGTGCAAACTTTATCCATCCATTCCTGTCAGCTGCCAACGAACTCTGGTGCTAGATTGTTAACGTAACCCTTTACAGTGCCTATTTTTCAGAAAAGGAGTTGGTAGGTCATCTGTGATCCATTGTGTGTCTTCCTTTATTTTATATTTCTCCCTCACCATTGAAGACCCCCATGGGTCTGAATAAATCCCAGGAAAGCAGCCCTCTCATGAGAGATCTAGTATTTCCTGCTCCTGCAGAAGCTAGAACAGGCAAGATTAGTCTTGTATTTCAGGCATTTATGTTACTTACCCCTGATGAAACTGAAAGGAACAAATGGGAAACATTATGGTGGGTAGGGGATAAGGAAAGAAAAATTGGGTGAATTATATATATATTTTAAAGTTTGATTTAGGCTTTATGCACTAATACAGTATACAGTCATATTACTGTTGTTTGAACTGGTTCTTTCATTGTTAATATTGGAAGAGAGATTCAAGATTTAGACCTCCCAACTACTTTACAATTTGTTGGGGTTTTTTACAAATTTTCCCAAACTTGTCACAGCCAAAAACTGTTCTTAATTTTATACTTGATCTGGAATGGAAATACACTTGTAGAGATAATTGGAGCTAATATCCTCAGGGTAAAAGTAGTATAAAGTATTATTTAATTGATTTTAAGGTCTCATTTTTAAGATTAAATTTTCATCTGGTTTTTAAAATTTGCATCATTGAAGCAAATTGCTTTTAATTTTAGAAGTGAAAGCTGCTGAAAAGTACTGCTATGATAAACTGAATATTGAAGGGACAGAGAAAGGTAACTGTGGGAGAGACAAGGAAACGTGGATACAGTGTAACAAACAGTAAGTTATTCTACTCTTTTTGGAGAGCACCTTCACTTTTAAATGCAAGGCAGTTAGGGTCTAACTGTCCCTGTTTTGGACCTTGCAAAGTCATCTGCACCTGTGAGATGTAGGGATAAAATGCAGTTATTCCAGTTTTGCAATGGTGCCAGCCTAGAATGTTGAGCAATCCACTTGCAATTGTCACTGTGTGGGCAGACTGTGGCCTGGGGAAACTGCCGGGTCCATCTAAAATGGACCCAGAGGTATACCCCCCAGAGCACCTCTGGGGGCAGGCAGCCTCTGCATTCATCTGTTTACACCCATAGAGGCATTAAAAACTTTTCTATAGTAAGTGCTAATGTAATTTCAACATAGCACATAATTAAAGCATGTTAGGTAATATGCTGTTTTTAAAATGCCTCTTTTCCCTAGCAAGGCCCAAGCAGAGACTGACCAGTTCAGGAGGTGATTTCCCACTCTCTGGCTCCTTCTGTGCAATCATTTACACCTCTGTAAATTGCACGTGAAGTGTTGCTAAGCCAGACAGGAAGTGTGTTACACACCTTTTGCCAAGGTATATATAAGGTTCAAGGCAATGGTGAAACAGGCCCAAGGAGTCTGGAAGCGGTTCACTAAAGGGCTTGAACAAGCTGCAAGATAAGACAAAAGAACATGACGGGGCATAGTCAGGGATGACTTTCTAGAGAGGGGGAACATGGGTAAGTGTTTCTTCATACATGTATTATTAGATTTTGTCAAACAAATTCAAGTTAGGGAACAATGTCTGTATTCTAGCTTTGCCTATGAACAAGCCTTCCAAAGGTCAACAAGTGATGAGACAGGTCAAGAAGTACTACATTTTGTTTTCTAAAAAGTGCCAATTATCTTTATAGGCTTTTTTGAAATATATATTTAACTTCTCAATACAGGGATGTACTTTGTGGCTATCTTCTGTGCACCAGTGTTTCTAACATCCCAAGACTTGGAGAGCTTGATGGTGAAATCACAGCATCATCTGTTGAGCTGTTGGGGAAATCCTACAACTGCAGGTAATTCCTTAAAACCCCAACAGCCACTGAAACATGCTCGAAAGTCACCACTGATTAAAATAATTCTCAGGTATTTATCTAGCACCAGCAACGTGCCTGACAGTGAACAAATCATTCATTAGAGACAGGTTCCTGTCATGAGGGGCTAACAATTTAGGAGAGAGAAGGATAGGGGACAAAGGGTGGAAACGGACATTTTTTATTTATTTATTTTTTAAAACTTATTACCCCATCCCTCCTGCCAGAGGAAGCTTGGGGTGGCTTACAACAATCAAAACAATTAAAATGAGTTATAAAAAGGAAGAAATAGAGAAAACAGAGCTTGGCTGCAGCCCGACACAGGCCGGGTTGGGAAGCTGCAGTGGACACAGTCTGGACAGGGTCAGACCGCACAACAAATGTGCCCACGACCGGGCCGCCGGGGAGGGCAGAGAGACCCATGAACATGCGATTGGCCACCCACCCCTCTGCTGAGCCCAGTGCCCTGCCATGACAGCCGGCCATAGCAGCTGACCACGGTAGACCCTGGACCACAGCAGACGTGATAGCCTGCCGTGGCCCACTTTGGTCCGATCGGGTGGACCTTAGCCTGGGCTGTGATCTGGGCGTGTGAAAGCCCAGGTTAGCCCCCCCTGGCATGGCCTGGGGCAATCCCAGACCAACATCTGGTGACCCAAAACCAGCCACGGACCACAGTGGGCCTAAGCAGGTCACCATCATGTCTTTTTTTTACCCCCAAAAACGGGGAACATAAGGGCAGACAGGGATACATTTACAAAGCTGAGAAAATGCAAAGCTGTTTCTGCATAAGTAAAGAACTACCACCATTAAAAAAAAATAACAACAAACCACTCCCCACAAATGGTAATAAGTAGATCTCTTGCCTCAGCAGAAAAGTTTTTTTTACGTTAAATGAGTATCCCTTCCAATTTCAGATTCATTTATGGATCATTGTGAAAAAGTTTGTAATGTTGCTGGCTTTATTATAGAGGTGCAAGAGCACCTCTATAGTTAAGGCGAGCAGCACTCCCCATTTTAAACTATGAACATTCTATGGGGTGTTATTTGGGATGTTCTGCTCTATTATTTCGATATTGTGCATGGAGGGTGTCTTGAGCAAGGGGCTGAATCTGTGCAATTGTGAAGAGAATCGGTTGGGAAGTGGCAAAAGTATAGCTGTTTGTGTAGGAGACTTTTTTCTCTCTCTCTCCTGTGGAAGCAGGCAGTCCATGCTGGGCTTTGCTCCTCCAACTCAGGAATTAGGCAGGATCAGGTCTGTGATAGGCTGTCAGTACCTAGGGAAGGAGCAACCCTAGCCCTGCTAGCCCAGATCTGTTTCTGCCTCCGCAGGAGAACCAGCAGGGGGCTTTCTCCTCAGGGAAAAGCCAGGTCTCGATTTTTAAAAAAAAAAAAAAAAAAAAAAAAAAAAGGAAAATAATAAGCTAGCCCCAGATTCCCCCCTTTTCAGGGAGGGCAGCACGGGGCTAGAGGGAGTCCCGAGGTTTAGCTCTGATGCCTTCGAAAAGGACAAGTGGGGTGACCGCCCCAAGGGTTCCTCGCCTCCTCCTGCCAAGAAGGGGCGATGGGATGAGGGAGCCGACAGCTCCAGCTCATGGGTCTTGGAACCCACCCACAGCACCTCAGCGCTGCGTGCAGGCACTCCAGTGCCACAGACACTGGGCGGAAGCCCGGAGATTGCCCGTCTGTTGCCAGCCTTCGCAGACGCAGGCAGGGTGAGTGCAACCCCCGAGAGGCTCCGTGGAGACCCCATGAGGCCCCCAGTCAGAGAGTCAGGAGCCTAGGAGGGAGAGCAGGCCTCCTCACAGTCAGGCCTAGCAGCGGGGGAGGGGCCCCTGAGCCCGGGACGGCTTCCAAAGTTCCCTGCACCTGCCGGTCAAGCAGCAGCGGGACACTGAGAGGCAGCCCATGGGGAATGGACAGACCCGACTATGGCGGGAGACCTCCATCCCAACAGAGCTCTCGAGGGGTCTCTAGCCCCAGGCCTCATAGCCCTCATGGGCACAGTCCCCAGAGATGTTCACGCAGTCAGGATTCATACTGGCGCCACTCCAGGGGGTGCAGTGAATCCACAGCAAAGCCTCGTTCCTCAGGCTCTACTGACAGGCATAGGAGCCCGGCTAGGGGGAAGGCGGAATGTAGCCGCCCCAGGCGCAGACCCCACAGCCCGGCTTCATCCACCCATAGCCCCTCTCTGGGCATTAGGCATCATAGGAGAAGCCCCCCAGCTGGCACCCCCCTCTCGGGAAACAGCGGGGCAACCAGCAGGGCTAGGGTGCAGGGGGCAGAGGAGGATGTTCCCCCTGCAGTTTTACAATGGCTGGGGAAGCAGTTGGTCTCGAAGGGGGTAGAGGGAGTTGCACACCTTTTGGGGGGAACCCCAGCGGCCCCCACCTCCTCAGCCCGCCCCATGGTGAACAGCGTAGCGGCACGAAGGGTCGTGTGCCTGCGACCCTGGAAAGCAGACCTCCATTCCAAGATGGTGCTCACATCGGCACCCCTCGCTGAGGGGAAGCTGTTTGGAGAACCAATGGATAAGGTGATGACAGACGAGCCAGAGAAAAAGAAGGGTCTACCGGCAAACCCCGGAAAGAAGGAGCCCCGGAGACGACAACCTTTTCATCAGCCATTTCAGCCATACACCCCCTGCCCCCCAGGAGAGGAGGTTTTTCATCGTTCAGACCCAGAGGGGGGAGGAGGAGTTGTTAGATCCAGGCTCCTCGTTGACAAGAAAGAACAGACAAAGCAACCACCCCCCCCCGCCCTCCTGACTCCTTTCAGACCATACCCTATCCGTTGTCCCTGGGGGGCTGCCTGCAGGCCTTTGCTCACCAGTGGGATGGGACGACATCCAATCGCTGGGTCAGGGAAACCATCAGGGAGGGCTACGCGCTCGGGCTGGATACCTGGCCGAGAAACCTATTCAGACGGGCGCCAGCACCCAGACTCTCTGACAAGAGGGCTCGGACCCAGGAGGCCATCGCTCATCTCCTGAGTATAGGGGCAATAGAAGAGGTTCCTTTGCCAGAGCGGTTCTCCGGTGTGTATTCCATCTTCTTCGCCGTCCCGAAGAAGAACGGAGACACGAGCCATTCTGGACCTCCAGTTTGTCAACAAACACCTGAAGCACAGGAAGTTCAGGATGGAGACTCTGGCCTCAATCATCCAAGTGATCCACCTGCAGGACTTCCTAGCCTCAGTAGATCTGAAAGCGGCATACCTGCACGTTCCCATAAGGTGATCCCACAGGAGGTTCCTGAGGTTTGCGTACGAAGACAAACATTACCAGCACCGAGCCCTTCCCTTTGGCCTCAGATCCTCCCCCAGGGTATTCACCAAACTGCTGGTGGTGGATCTGAGGAAGAAGGGAATACATGTGTTCCCTTACTTGGACTACATTCTCGTCAGGGTGCCATCAAGAGCCGGATGCAATCAAGCAGTCAAGGAGACAGTGAAATGTCTGCACAGCCACGGGTTTGTGGTAAACTGGGAAAAGAGTTCGTTGGAGCTGGAACAGAGCCTCTTCCACCTGGGAGTCCTCCTAGACACGGTACGAGACAGACTTTTTCTCTCCAATGAAAGAAAACAGAAAGTTTGACTGGAGATCGCCCGGCTCAAGGACAACAGATCGGCACCAATACTATGCTTGGCAAGGGTGCTCGGGCTCATGCTATCCTGCATGGAGACAGTGGGATGGGCTCGCTTCCACCTGCGACTGTTACAGGCATTCCTAATGCCGTGGCAGGAACTCATTGCAGCAAAATCCACCAAGGTGATCCAGCTCCCACCAGACCTGCTCTCGTCCCTACACTGGTGGCTCTCCCCTCGCAGGTTTGCAGTAGGGCTCCCCATTCAGGAGCCCCCCAGGGTTATCATGACAACGGACACCAGCTTGAGGGAGTGGGGAGCTCACTGCAGCTCCCGGATGGTTCAGGGCACTTGGTCAAGCACGGAGCGGAGATCTCACATCAATCTCCGCGAACTGAGAGCAATCTGCCTGGCACTCCATCTGTTAATTCACTAGGTGAAGGGACAGCACGTTCTGGTTTGGACAGACAGCATGATGGCAATGGCATTTGTGAACAGGCAAGGTGGGACTCGGTCTCATCGAAGTGACCCTCCTGATGTCCTGGGCGGAAGCCAATCTCCAGTCTTTAATAACCCTGCATGTAAAAGGAGAGGAAAACGTATGGGCAGACCGGCTCAGTCGGCAGATGATCGACCCAGGAGAGTGGGCATTACACCCGAGTGTATTCTTGCAACTAACAGAGGTGAGGCTCACCCAGCATCGACCTGTTTGCCTCTTGCGACAACTGCAAGGTCAGCCGCTTCTTCTCCAGGCATCGAGACAGCCAGGCAGAGGGAACGGATGCCCTTTCCAACCCCTGGCCGAAGCAACTGGTGTATGCTTTTTCACTGACTCCTCTGCTCCCGTGAGTCCTAAGGAAGATTAGGCGCCGGGGCGCTCACATCATTCTAGTCGCACCAAACTGGCCGCGCAGGCCATTGTTCTCGCCATCAGGGAGATGCAGATCGGACAGTTCAGGCTTCCTCTGAGGGAGGACCTCCTGTCACAGGGACCCGTTCACCACCACAGCCTCTCAAGACTCAATTTAACTGCCTGGAGGTTGAGCGGGGCCGACTAAGCGTGTTTGGGTACGACAAGGTGCTGCAGACCCTGTTAGCAATGAGATGACCGTCCACGAATCGGATCTATGACACAACATGGAGAGCATTCCAGGATTGGGCGTCAGTCCATCATATTTCACCCTTGGCAGCCGGGGTCCCAGAAATCCTGGCTTTTCTGCAGGCAGGTTTGGACAAGGGGCTTTCAACAAATACCTTCAGATGACAGGTATCGGTGCTATCAATGGTCCTGGTGGTGCCAGGACACAAAGTGCTGGGGGCCCATCCCCACGTCCGACGATTCCTAAAGGCGACGGATTCCCTGAATCCAGCGACCAGACACAGGTTCCCTTTGTGGAGACTCAATGTGGTGCTCGAGGCGCTGCAGGGACCTCCATTCAAACCACTGAAGCAGGTTTCCCTGAAGATTCTGTCTTTTAAGGTAGCCTTCCTGGTGGCGATTACTTCAGCGAAACAGGTCCGGAACTGGGAGCCCTGTCGGCTGTGCTGGTTTGACAGTGACAAGGTGTCCCTCCGTTTCCATCCATCATTCGCTCCGAAAGTGAACACCGCATTCCATGGCAACCAGGACATAGAGCTGCCTTCCTTTTGCCCTAATCCCCAGCATAGCAGGGAAGTGGGTTGGCATAAGCTAGATGTCCACAGGGCCCTAAAAATCTAACCTGACAGAGTCAAGGATTTTAGGCTAGATTCTGCCCTCTTTATAGCGTTTTTCCAGAACCAGAAAGGGAAAAAACTGTCCTCGGCCACCCTTGCTAGGTGGCTGAGGGGGTGCATTGCTCTCGCTTATGAGGCAAAGGGTCTTCGTGTTCCCTTGGGGATGACGACCCACTCCCTTCACAGTGCTGCCACTAATGCAGCCCTCTTGCAAGGGGCCTTGCTGGATGAGATCTGCAAGTTGGCCTGTTGGTCATCCTTGCATACATTTACAAGGCACTATAGAATCAATACCTGGGCCTCGGCCCAGGCAGCCTTCAGACATCGAATGCTGCAGAGGGTCCTGGGATGAGACCTGGGATTCTCCTGTGGGGGTTGGCATCCATGTTTTCCGCCCGCTCGGGGGACACTGCTTGGGTATAGCCCAGCATGGACTGCCTTCCTCCACAGGTGAGAGAAAGGAAAATTTGGTGACTTACCTTGTGAATTTTTCTTCTTTCGTGGGGAGGCAGGCAGTCCAGCCCACCCCCATGGATGCTCGGTCTCATCCCTCCTTAGGGTCATACGTTTCTTCCCTCGCCAGTGTCAATGGGGTTGTCACACTTACGGGGAGAGTTTCAGGTAGGTGTCCCTCAAGTAGGGTCGCTAGCAGTTAAGTTTTTGTTATAGTTATAGTTATTAGGGATGGGTGAACGCGGTTTGGATGTTCGGAGTTCGGGCTGAACTTGGTCTGTTCGGACATCCGAACCGAATGGCCGAACCAAACTCTCGAATGACCAAACAGTTCGGTTGTGTTCGGATGAGTTCGGGAGCCGGAAAAATGTCTTTTCACGGCAAGAAAGAGTAAGTTTCGGTTTCGTTTCGGTTTCGACGGTGCTGTTTTTGACTGTTCGGCCAAGTTTGGCCAACCCGAACTTGACTGAACTGAATAATCGAACCCGAACTCGGGTTTCGAACTCAGCATCCGAACATCCGAACTGCATTCTGTTCGCCCATCCCTAATAGTTATAGTTCAAGGCTACCCTGTATGCCGAGGGGATAAGTGAAAGTCAGCTTGGGTAGTCACTAATCTGGACTAGCAGGGCTAGGGTTGCTCCTCACCTAGGTACTGACAGCCTATCACAGACCTGATCCTGCCTAATTCCTGAGATGGAGGAGCAAACCCCAACACAGACTGCTGGCCTCTCCATGAGAGAAGAAGGAAAATTCACAAGGTAAGTCACCAAATTTTCCTTTTTTCCTTTTTTCATATTTTGGCAACTGTGATATTGACCAGATTTGTGGTGTGTTAGAAAGTAGAGTGTTACTGATTTAAAATGAATCTCCGGAGTCCTTTTTTGCTTTTTCCGTTTGTTAGACTTGAGGTGAAAGGTTTCCTTATTTCTAGACTGTTTAAAATCTAATGTTAGGCTATGGGCAGAATGCCTGAGTGCCTGTACTGATAGAACATGGGTGAGAAGTGTTCTATGGCAGCATCAGGGACTGGTGATACTGACCTCACCAGCATGTGGCTGGTGCCTATGTGCCAGCAGCCTGGGCAGAGGCGGGGGGGGGGGAGTTCCAAGGATCATCATACTCCTGAATTTTATATCGGTGATCGGAGATGTGAGCTCGTCTTACAACCGAAGATGCATTCTTCTTTGCCTTTCTACCAGGAGAAACCAACAGGGCAACCTTTTGATTGAGTGAAGTGTGTGTGTTTGTGTATGTGTGTGCACGTGCGTTTGCATGCACTAGGGGTGCCTGTGTATATGTGCGCTCACTGGGGGGAGGGTGGGAGCAAGCCTGATGGGGCGCGCGCACACTCACACGCACACGCACACACGCACAGAGCAATACATCCCATTCCTGACAATACAGTGTTCCGTTTAAATAACTATGCAGTAGGGTGTTTAAACCAACCAGTGTAATTTCAAATTGGGAGTCCTCTGTAATTACTAAACTACAAGATTCACATAAAGAAAAAACCTATTCCAAAAGCGGCTGAGATACTACTGTAAAGTTACTGGCAAGACACAGGATTGTTTCTAAATCAAAGGATGCTCTTTTCCTTAACATTACAATGTGACAGCAGAGAAAACCCCTAAAAGATTGCATTCTCTGTAGAGCACTACAGTACCAGCAAAAACAGAAATCAAATTTGTGGCATAAGGAAAAAAACCTGAACAACCGAAACAAAAACTGTGCCACAAAAAAATCATAGCACAAAAAAAAAATGAATGGGAATTCACCAACAAAAACCCTTCCATTTAAGAATACAGTTAAGGCTCGCAGTTTACTAACCAAAAAACCTCCACACAAAGGAATCAGTGGAGCCTCGCAAACATTCAAGTAAACACCAAAAACCAAGGAAATGGACAATTAAGGCTCACAGATCAATTTACTAACCAAAAAACCACCACACTAAGGAATCAGTGTAGCCTCACAAACATTCAAGAAAGCACCAAAAAACAAGGAAATAGACAATTAAGGCTTACGCATCAATTTACTAACCAAAAACCCTCCAGAATAAGGAATCACTGGAGTCTCACAAAAATTCAACTAACCAACAAAAAGCAAGGATATGGATGAATTAGACACTAACCTTCACTAAGTGTCTCACCTTAATTCGCCATACATGAAAATAGTCAAACCAGCAAAGATGAAGGACGAATAAGCACTCTTTCTATTCTTTCTCTGCTCTTTGGTGGTTACTGGTTGGTGAGTTTCCCCTCATGTGTGGCTGTGTGTTGTCTCTGATGGTTATCTCTGTTGTCTTTGGGTGGGGTTCTATTCTCTTTTTTGTGGTGTCTGTTCTGTTTGGGTGGAGTGATGTCTTCTCGGGTTGTGGGGTTGTATGTTTTCCGGTTGTTTGCTATTGAGATGCTAGGTTGTATGATGTGTGTATGCAGGCTTCATTTTTGTTACTTATTGAATATGATTGAAGTGTTTTTGGATGTTGCTTACTGGTGTTTGGTGTCTTGTAGAGTATTTTCATGCAGGGCGAGTTAGAGAGCTGTGGTTAGTCACTGTATGTGAGAGTCTAAATCGTCAATTTCCTTGCTTTTTGTTGGTTAATTGAATTTTTGTGAGGTGTCAGTGATTCCTTATTCTGGAGGATTTTTGGTTAATAAATTGATCTGTGGCCCTTAATTGTTCATTTCCTTGGTTTTGGGTGTTTAGTTAAATGTTTGTGAGGCTCCACTGATTCTTTTATGGAGGATTTCTGGTTAGTAATCTGTGAGCCTTAACTCTTTTCTTAAACAGAATTCATTTTGGTTGCAATCATCAGTCCACTTCAGAGTTATCGCAGTGTCTTGAAAAGGACCATTCTGGAGTAGATGGTTGGAGGATTGCGCTCTTTGACGCTGAACACTGGACTTCTGCCTGTACGGTTAATTCAGCATATTTATGATCACTACACTGTAGTAATAATAGTAAAAATGAATTAAAAGATTCAGAGTGAAACTGACCCCTTTGCAGAGGGCCAGCACCACCGAGTCCTATTTTAGTAGTATCTAGCACTTGTTCATACCCTCTCTGTGGCGATGAAATTCACCCCTAGAGTTTTAAAGATCTACACCATTCTTTTGATGAATACAATCATTAATTTTTGTGCAGCACTTTGTGATCCCTGGATGTAAGTAAAAATCATCATTTTTATTCAGCTTGGAAATACATGCTTATCTGTTAGTAACCCAGTTTTTTTTAAAGGGTAGTCAGCTGACAGCATAGCTAATGGTACGATGGCATAGCTAACAGTAGAAATATTGCATCTTCACTTTATTTTCATCAATATCATTTTCATATAAATAAACACTACACGATCGCTTTGTTATATGTATTCTCAGGTACCACAATACATATTCAATGTTGTACGACACTTTTGAACATTAAAATTATACATACAAAAATGAATATAACACTCCGGATTTTAAAGTCAACTCTCTCTGTATATAGACAGCTCTCTCTTTCTGCTTGTTTTGCAGTGGTGGGCATGTAAAGCTAGAGGAAGACACTGATCTGGGCTATGTAGAAGATGGAACTCCGTGTGGTTCGAACATGATGTGTTTGGAGCACAGATGCCTTCCCACTGATTCCTTTAACTTCAGCATCTGCCCAAGCACTACAGACGACCAAATTTGTTCAGGACATGGTGTATGTCTGCTTACTTTTTAGCCTTTGCTAAATGAGAATTGCACATTTCTGCTGCAGTTACTGAATGCCTCTAATTTGGCACATTAGAAAGATACATTTTTATTAATAACCTGACATGCTAGCCATACACATTATTGCTTTTTTTGTAAAAAAAAAAAAAAAAAAAGGGTGGGGGTATCAAATGTACAGGATAGACACTCAGTTCTTCAAGGTGGTCTACCACTCAACACATGGAAGTACACACGTTTCTTTAGGCACAAGAAAACCCCATTAAAATCAATGGAACTACCCACTGGAGTTTAAAGTTGGAATTACAATAAAGTTTTAGGCTGGACTGAACCAGCATGCTCAGCACCGTGCAGGATGGAATCTTAAGTGAATACATCAAAATCAAAGCAAGATACATTACAGTACGTATACATGGTGTAGTTACCAACTTAGGCGGCATTTAGACGTGCGTTTAAATGGTACAGCCGCCGCGGCGGCAGCATGCGATTTAAAGCACCGTGTACTTCACTCCAACAGGTCGGGTTAGGCTGAAATGTTCGCACTCACCGCATTCAGACCAACCCGGAAGTATGCGGTGCTCTTCACAACCTTGCTCCCCCCTACCTCTCTGCACTTATCGCCCTCCATACTCCAGCCCGTGCACTTCGCTCCTCCTCTGTCCCTTCTCTCACCCTTCCACGCCTTCCCTGCTCCCCTAAGCGCCTTCGTCCCTTCTCACTTGCTGCCCCCCATGCCTGGAACTCCCTCCCTGTCCACATCCGCCTTGCCCCCTCCCTTCATACCTTCAAATCTCTCCTGAAAACTCACCTCTTTCGCTCTGCTCTGTCTGACTCTTTATCCTGCTGAGCTACTATTACTATACCTACGATCTGTTTACCCTTATCCTTGCAACATGGACCTGCTTGCTGTCATTCTCATCGTAACCAAGCCAAGCACGTGCACTGTGTCTATTTTATGACTTTGTAAAGTGCCAGGTACACTGCTGGCGCTATATAAATGTTTGTTAATAATAATAATAATAATAATAATAAAATCGCACACTGCCGCCACGGCGGCTGTACCATTTAAACGCACGTCTGACTGTGCCCTTAGTTCACTCATCCTCAGATATTTTTTTCTTGGTGAATCCAAAGGACTTGATTGCCAAACTCTAGGAAACTTTCATGTATTCATGAAGATTAATGTATGATTAATGTATAACATACACATGAACATTAATGTACGTTAAAGTATAATGTACGTTGCGCTCCTTTTGTGTACTGTACTGGTAGCACAAAGTAGCTGGGCAGCAGCTAGATCAAGCCAGCTGAGAATTTCCTCAGTGTGGGAAGCTCTTACCTATTGCAAAGCAGGTGTGCCCAGCTCCTGGGCTAGAGATAATAGGAAAGTGACTGGGGTGCACTGTGCATTGGCAACTATCTCTAGTTAGCAGCTTAGCTAGGATTGCCAGCTATCATATGTTGAAGCAGCCTTATGCTTTATGCTATGCCGAGCTCATGGCAGATCTGTTTTGAAGCTAAAGCAGCAGTAACAGGTTCCCTGAGAACCCCTACTCTCAGCTGAGCAAGCCAGAAACTCCATTTTAATGTAAAAATATCTGCTTAATCACAATGAAAAGAAAAATCAAAATTTTGAGATTCACAGTCTCCCCCAAAACAAAATAGCAAAAATATGTAGAAAATTTTGCAGATACAATTTTAACCAGTTCCACAAAGCACATGCACATTCATGACGCATATTTTACACAGTAGAAAAAGACTTTCGTGGTGTGATTTTTATTCTTTGTTACAGGTTTGCAGTAATGAAATAAAGTGTGTGTGTGAACAATCATGGTCAGGAGATGACTGTGATTCCTTTTACAAAGATCCTTCAAAAGTTGGCGAAGGTGGGCCCATCAAAGGTATGTGCATATTTTATAATACTTTAATACATACAAATATCATAGGGTAGCTTCTGGCTTTGGGGACAATACAACAAGCAAAGCTGGATGCACTAAATTCCCTCACTTAGTATGTTCATTTATTGTAGGAACTGTCCCTTTGCTTCAAAACAAAGGGTGATTTCAGACGTTACATTTTTGGCATTCACCACAGTCAACCTCAGTCAAATGCAGGTGGTGGTGAAAGAGCCTTGCACGTCTGTTGGCCCGCATCCAGACGTTCACCACAGTCAAACATGGGCTGGGGTGAACCTAACCACGCTTCGTGAGGTCGGGACGGGAGGAGGTCGAGAAGTGTGGTGAATGCCCACCATGGCAGGGGTGAATGAAAAGTAACGTCTGAAGTGAAAACCCCGGCCACGGTGGAAGGAAATGACCACGGGCCATGGTGACGGCACGCAACGTCGCTGCTAGGCAACCGACAACAAGCGGCACATGGAGGGAGATTTAAAGAGCAGGCAGCAGTAGGGGAACGTGGCGGAGCAGTCGATGGAGAGGAGGGTGGAGGAAACAGAGAGGAGGATGGAGCGAGAGGGCGAGGAGGAGGTGCAGCAGCAGCAGGAGGGGGAACCTGGCCCAGCGGGGGACACCCAGCAGCACACGGGGCCACCCCGGAAGAAGGTAGGGCGTGCAGTCCCATTGTTCCCGTCTTGCCGTTATCCATCGGCCTTGGCAGCCCCTGTCTGCCTGTCCGGCCCCCCAGCCACGCATCCCATGCTGCCCCCACGGCTGCTGCGGCTCAGACCCTCTGAGAGCTGTACCATGGCAGCTGCATCTCAGCCCGAGGTCCCGCTTGGCGGCTCCGGGGGCTCTGTCCGAGTCTGGACCGCCCGTTGGAGCATGGCCCTTTGCGACCTGTGGTGGTCATCCATCGTTAGTGCTGCTGGTGCTCCTTGCCCACCCGGCTGGATGCCTATCGGTTCCTGAGCTTTGGAATGCTGTGCTTTGGCTATGTCGCGATCGTTGGTGACTTCTGTGTGCACTGTGAGGAGCTGGGACTTGCCCCCTTCCCTGAGGGGCATGTACCGGACACGATGGGGGGCCTTGTGGCATGGAGTACTGCTGAGACGGCCTCCGCTCTGTGTGTGCGTGCGTGCGTGCCTTCCTGGGATATATGACCTGCCTGTGTGAGGGTGACCCTGCCCTGGCCGTGTCCTACTTCATCAGCATGCAGGGTGCCCGTGGGTATCCACGCTCCCGTGGGGCTGCCTACTACTGTCTTCTGGAGCTGTTCCACCTGCCCTGGCCCCCTGCGGATGATTATAGGTTGCCCTCCCCCCGGGCCAGAGCTGGCGGCCCTGTCGGAGGTGTGCAGCCGCTCTGATGTGCAAATCGGGATGGGCTCTACGGATCCCTTCGAGGCCTTCTACCTGATCTGCTTCCACATGGCCGGGCGAGACTTCTGCCGGGGACTGTGGCAATGGCCCCGCTATGTGCACCTGCTGTCGTTACCCCCCCCTCCACCTGATGGGAGCCCCTGCAGCTGGGTGTAGGGCGCGCTGGGCCTATCTGTCATCTGGCTTGCCTCCTCAGCGCCGTCCTTCTGCCTGTGGCCTGGGTGCTCATGCCAACGCTTGCTGCCTCCTGGGACTGCTGGCCCCCTGTGACCCGCCTCCGCCTGCCTGCCTGCCACCCTCTCGCCTGGGACCTGCGGCCACCGCCCCTGAACCCTCCGTGTGGCCATGTCGCTGACAGCCCTCGGTCTCCATGAGCTGCCTCCCTCACCCCTGCGCCCCGCTTTCCTGCACCTGGCCTGGGGGCCCCTGTTCCGCAGGGCTGGGGCTGCTCCCCTGCCTTGGTGGCCCTCGACTGTGGCCCGGCCTTCAACCGGGCCCCTGGATGCCTTGGAGAGTGTGACTGTGGGCCCCCCATGCCCTTCTTCCCCCGTGCGGGCGGGGGGGCGCTTTCCGTGGCTTTGTCCGGTGCCTCCCCTCGCGCACTAGGTGTGCGTCTCCATCAGACCCTGGCTCTGTGGCGGGCTCTTGTGCGGCTTCCCCCCCTCCTGGAATGGCCCCCATGCCCCCCTTGCTGCTGCCCCTTCTCCCGCGCCCTGTCTCCACTCGCTCCCACGCTGTATGCCTCTGCGCCTGGCCGGTGCCACTTGTGTCCTCAATAAACGCCTGTTGTGCTTCACTGTGCCTTGTGCTGCCTCCTGTCTTCTTGGGCTGCTGGGTCCCCCTTCCCCTTGCCCGCTGGGCTCCTGCCCCCTCCCCCTCCTGGTGGGCTGCCCGTGCCGGCCCCTCAGCACCCCCCCTTCTCCCATGCGTCTGACCGGCCGGGGGGTTCCCTGTCCCCCCCGGGTGTGTGCCTCCCTCTGCCCCCGTGTTCCGCTCCCCTGTGTTGTGTGGGTGTGCTGCTTTGTTTGTGTGTGTGCGCTTCCCATTTTGAAGTCCGCGTGCCTTCCGTACGGCCGCTGTTTGTGAGCGCTGCTCGCGCTGCAGCTCCCTCCACCCCCTCTCTTCGTGTTTCCCTGCCCTGGGCAGGGCCCTCCGCCATTTTTGGCTTCGTTTGCCTTCAGGCGGCTATTTTTGCGTCCCCGTGACCCCTCGGTTCTCACCTTGGCTCCCACCTCGGTTCTCACCACCGCATCATGTCTGTTGGGTTCCCCCGGCCCGTGTTCTCTCTGGTTGGCCCCGGGCGGTGGTGCCGCTCCTGTTACGTCTGTTGGGGCCGCACGTCTCACCACGGCCTGCGGTGAAGCCATTCACACCGGGGTGGAATTCACTGTGGTGAATTTAACTGCGTCACATCTGAAATCACCCAAAGGCACTCAAAGTATATTGATCTAGGCCCCCCATCCTGCAACTGGGCCTGTACAGTTTGTCCTTCATAGAATTCACAGGGTCTCTAGATATGCTGGAATATATGCAGTGGCAGGAGCAGGGCCCAAAGCTTGCTTGGCTTACTCTTGTGAATGGGTATGCCTACTGAACTATATAGCAGAGGGGCCACACTTGAATAAAGCAGGCAGGAGGCTACCAGTGTCATCTCTATTAGAAGAAAGCATTACTCATGTTTATAAATGTCTTACCCAAGTGGAACAAATCTTCAAAACAGGACATCTGTTTGCATGCATGTTATCCTATGAACATGCAATATGCATGTATATAACCTGTTATAGGGAGTTGATCCTGCCACAGGTATAAGCCCCCACTGAGGGTAAAAACAGATGTGACAGCAACCTGCTTTGTCCCAGCCTGCGATTGCTCTGGGCTGTCAATGGCTTGGGCTCTGACCTTGGGAAGCCTCCAAAGTCACAGCCTGGGCCAAGACCCGCCCAACTGGGTCAAAGCGGGCCACAGTGGACTATCAAGTCTGTTGCCAGGCCTCCAACCCAGCCTAGGTTGGGACCACCATGGCTGGCTGTCATTGTCCACCATGGCTACCTATCATGGTGGGTGACGGGGCACTGGGTGCAGCACGGGGCTGGCTGGACACATGTTCCTGGTTTTCCTCTTCTTCCCCATTGCGCCCTGGTCACAGGCACATTTGTTTGGTGGTCCAACCCAGCCTGTGCCGAGTCCACTGTGGATTTCTCCCCAGGTCGTGTCCGGATGCCTTCGCATCACCGTCATGTCTTATTTCTACCCTGAAAGAGCTCCAAACTACATTCCAGAGTCTGCTTTCTTTTGACTGGTTTATTTACAGTGCCAGACTTTGAGCAGAAACATACCACCCCTTTTCTCACTCCCTATTGCTGAAATGCTGCTGAGTGAACACCCATTTATGAAAGAACATTCTGAACCATATTTGATTTATCTGCCTCAGAAACCATCTACCTCAGCTGTAAAGTGGCTAGAGTACACTGGAAACAGCCATTGTTCTTACAACTTCCAGTTCCTATGTCAGATTTTAAAAAAACTTCTCAAAGGCTTTTGAGCAGACCAAAAACAGTCTTCACAAGAAATTTCACCCCTTAATTTCATTCCCTGCACTAGTTGTAGGAGTTCAGAAAAGTTACAATGGGAAGGGTACCACGCTCCACAAAATTTTGATACCTATAATTCTGACATCCTTTAACCGATTTTCACCAAATTTGCAAAGATTGCACATAACCCCCATCCTAATACACATACTAAGATTCAAAACATTAGCATATCTGGTTCAAATTTCATTCAGTCATTCGTTCATTCAAACTTTTATATGTCCCCCTCCCATGATGGCTCAGGGCAGCTTACAATCAATAAAAAAATCTAAAATATATAAAAGCTTCATTTCCCTCCCCAGAAACCCCTAATCCCCCAAGAAAGGTCAAAACCAGCACCTTGTGCCCAGACTGCTATAAGCAGCCAGTGCAGACTGTGGAGTGCGGTGAATTGTGCTCCTGGTGACCCATCCCTGATAGGAGCCGGGCTGCCGCATTCTACATCAGCTGCCGCTTCTGAACAGTCATCAAGGGCAGCCCCACGTAGAGCACGTTGCAATAGTCTAGCCTTGAAGTGATGGAAGCATGGATGATGGTGTTAAGGTCTGAAACAGAAAAAGGCCACAGCCCCTTTACCAGATGGAGTTGGTGAAAAGCGCTCCTGGCCACAGCCGCAACCTGATGTTCCAGGCACAACATGGAGTCTGGAAGCACTCCAAGACTGTGAACTCGAGTAACGTTTACTATCATTTTTATTGAATTTTTTGAATGATTTAAGTATTTTAATTATATTGCACTGTATGATAATAGCATTGAGGTAGATGGGCGTAATGGAAAATAGAGAGGGTGAAATCCTGGCTACACAGGAGTAAATGGGAAATGTTTCCCATTGACTTCAAGAGAGCGCTTTCCTGTTTTTTTTAAAAAAATAAATCAAATAAAATAAAACTTCAACTGATAACAAGAAACCTTTTATCCCAAATAAATAGAGCCTCTAAATACCATATAGGGCCTTTTAACATCAGATGCATGCACACATACACATGCAGGTGGGCATGCGTGGCTGCCTCCCATGTGAATGCCGTGGTGCATGGGTGGGCTTGCGTGCATATGTGCACCTGCGACCCACCTATCTGCATTCACCTCCACCCAGCACCCCCGCATGGAGCCGTTGACCAAAACGGCGGTTGCTCCATACGTGGAGATGGGTGTGCGTCCATTTATGCACGCCCACACGCACCGCCCCCCCCACCAGCGTGCACACTGATCCCCCCCCCACACACAGCCCGTTTAAAAAGGGCCATAGATGCATTAGAAATGATAAACATACCTTCACTTTTATTGTAATTGGGCAGTTTAAAACCAGTTTCATGATTTTGTCTCTCTTCTCTTGTCCTTTTTGTACAGATACAGAAATGGTCTATTACTACAAACCATATTTAAATTTAGAAAATTAGGAATGTTTAGCTCTAAATGATCTAGTTTGTGTGACCACTAGTGTTTTGAATAACAGATTAATGATGCTTTGCTATTAATGTAATGATGAAGTGCTTGCACAAAGACTGATGATCTATAGGTGAGAAGATTTGCAGCTGTTTCTAATAGATGTTTACTGTCATTTTTATTGAAATGTTTGAATGATTTAAGTAATATCAATAATTAAATTTCTTAAGTTCCAGTATGATTTTAAAATCAATTATAATACAGTTCGCTTGCTATTAAATTTTCCAGTCATTCAACAGAGATCTTAACTGTGCAGGCAAACCTCTAGAGGACAACAATTCAACTGTTTTGTATATTTCTGTTTGAAAGTCATGTGTACTTTGCTTTTTGAGTGTTTCATTTCCCCCCAGGTGTTGTTAGCACAAATATTATAATTGGAGCTATTGCTGGCACCATTTTAGTGCTGGCTCTCGTTCTGGGGATAACTGGATGGAGTTACAAGTAAGTAAACTGTCTTCTTAATACCTTTAAAAATTGGTGGGGTAAGACTCTTTTAACTGATAGCTTAGTGCAGTCCTCCAACTGTTTAGTGCCAGTGTCATCCCTTATTGCCAGTACAAGCCCTATTTTTTGCAGTTGGACTCACACCAGGGCTAAGTGGTAGCACCAGCTATAAACCTCTTATGTAGTGTAAGCATAGCTGCATACTGGTTTAGGCAGCCGTGATCATGTTACGCCCACCCTGTGTTCTCTATATTGGTTAATTGTAGAGCAGCAGATTGGATTAAAGATTGTGCTGCTGCTTTTTAAGGCCCTCAGCAGTAGGGAACATATGAACGTAAGAAGTGCCGTACTGGGTTAGACCCATGGTCCATCGAGTCTAGCATCCTGTCTCTGAGGCCCTGGTTATATTCAAGACTTACTCTTGGAACCTTGCCCTGATAGCTGTCTGCACTCAGATACCATCTACTGTTTGGGGATCCTACCATTGTGACTTATGTCAGTTGGCAATTAGACTTTTGCTGTATTGGGCCCCTCAGTGTAGAACCCTCTCCCTTCAGATATTTATTGTAGCTCCTTCCTCTTCACTTTTGAAAAACCCCTGACACTTTAATTATTATTGTTGTTGTTCAGGTACTTCTAGGAGATCCACTGCTGGATTTTATTTCTTTCCCTTTTACCTTTTTCTTTTCAAATTGTTTTAAAATGGACTGTATTTTTTTGTACTGTATTTTTATCAAATTTGTTTTTGTTAAGTGCCTTGGGCACTATCGGGAGGAGGGGAGGGCAATCCTGCTAAACGGCACTCAAAGTGCTTCACAACCATAAAATACAGTAATATAAAATCCATTTTAAAACAGTTTAAAAGGTAACGGTGAAGAAGGAAGACAGAATACAATGAAGGGAACTAGCAGTGGTTCCTAATATCGCCTGGAGAACAGATAAGTTGTCAGTTGCTTTCTCCTCTTACCTCCTTCTCCTCCTCCGCTGGGTAGCTCTAGTGCTGGCCGATAGGAGGCAGATGACTGATTTCTTCTATGCGCATGCGCTAGGAGCTACCCGGTCCCTCAGTCTGTTCATCTGCCTCGGCCGGTAGGACGCGTTTCGCGGGAGCTCCAAGGCTCCACAAACTAAAAGAAAAGAAGGAAGGAAGAGTTTTTAGTCTCAGTTTCCTGCCTAGCAGGTGAGGGATCACCGTTTCTTAGCCCCATGCGGGGGGGGGCCACCTGTTGGGGAACTTGTCTCTTCTCTTCCCCCAGCCCCCCCCCTCCCTCCTCCACCGCCTGCCGGCAGTCCAGCTCCGGGGCGGCGCGGCCGCGCCCGGGAGCTTTGGGGGCCAAAACTTACTCTCGT
Source organism: Sphenodon punctatus (assembly GCA_003113815.1). Taxonomy (NCBI): domain Eukaryota; kingdom Metazoa; phylum Chordata; class Lepidosauria; order Sphenodontia; family Sphenodontidae; genus Sphenodon; species Sphenodon punctatus. The sequence goes on from QEPC01012343.1 coordinate 690,152, forward strand.
ACCAGGGGCTAGAGAGTTCCGGGCGGTAACTCCGGGGCGGCACGCCGCACCCGCGAACACCGCGGGCAGTTCAAGGGGCAAAACGTGCTTGTGCACTAGCTCCGGGGTGGCGCGCCACGCCCGGGAGCATGTGGGGCCGGAATGGCCTGTTGCAAATATGAGCCCTAGGCAGGGAACTCGGGGACAGCGCGGCTGGGCCTCGGAGTCTCCCCTAGCCATTCTCCGTCAACAACGGCAGGCCGGGCGGCGAGGCCTCCTGCCTGCCACAACACGTGCGGGCCCCATGCCGGGCAGAGGCAGCGCTGCTGGGTTCTCCCCAGCACCCGTTTCTGGGCCACATCTCACTGCCTAGTAACAGCACGTGTAGGCCCCCTGCTGGGCAGAGGCAGCGCTGCTTGTCTTCTCCCCAGCTCCAGCTTCTCGTGGCCCCTCCCCCTCCTCCTCTTCTACAGCGGAGCCAGCTTGTCTGAGCTCCCTCCAGGGTTGAGTTAACCCTTACGTGTCTCCTTTATTTTTATATAGGCCATGAGCACGGCTCAGCCCCCCCGCGGGGCCACCCCCCCGCAAGTGGCAGCCCCTGCACAGGAGGAAGACACGCAAGTACGCCTGGCCTCCATAGAAAAATCTATTGGAGAGATCTTGGCCACCCTGGGGAATTTACCTAAGCCACGTAGGAAGCGGCACCCTAAGCCTACTAAGTCCAAGGCAGGGACTTCGGGCAGTAAGAGGCCTAGACGCCCCTCAGGGGACACTCATCGCTCCATTCAGTCCTCAGCTGAAAGTGACCAAGAGGGCCAGCAGCGAGAACTGAACCAGGGCTTTTCTGACCATAGGCAGCCCGAGTCCGTTCATTCCTCAGCTTCCGAGCACACTCACTCTGAGTTAGAGGAGGGCGAGTGGGCTGAACAACCCGCAGATTCCAACGATGGAGAGAGGCAATTCCCTGGGCAGTACAGGAATGAGCTTATCTCTCAGGTTATTAAAACTCTGCAGTTGCAGGAGAAAGCCCCTAAGCGGGACTCCTCTGACTCCCAGGAGGAGGACACACGGCAATACATTCCGTCTGTTCATGGCAGAGACCAGGGCCTCCCCTTAGACAAGGCTTTTGAGAGGCTAGTACTGCAGGAGTGGAAGCAGCCTGATAAGAGTTTTAAAATGAATAGGGCTCAGGATTCCCTTTACTCGTTCTCCAGGCGGAAGGCACCCTTGTTCCGTTCACCTAAGGTGGACGCGGGTGCTGCTTCCCTAGCTCGGCACACGGTGTTCCCCACTGAGGGAGATTGCCACCCCCGGGACGCTACGGATAGGGCAGTGGATACTGCTCTTAAGAAGGCTTCCGAAACCACTTCGGCGGCCCTGAAGATAGGAATAGCGTCCTCTTATGTGTCCAGGGCCATGCTCGCTTGGCTCCAGGAGCTCCAAGACCCAGACATTTCTGAGGGTAAGGCTCAACGCCTAAATTCCAGAATTCACATGGCGGCCGCCTTCTTAGCGGACGCGACCACCGATAACTTAACGTGGTCGGCCAGATCTGTAGCCAACAATGTGGCCGCTAGGCGTCGGCTCTGGCTCCGCTCATGGGATGGTGATGTCACCGCTAAGAACTTACTTACTGCCTCGCCGTACAAAGGCTCAAAATTGTTTGGGGTCTGCCTGGAGAAGGTCTTGGAGGAGGCGTCCAGCAAAGATAAGACTAAGACCCTCCAACAACTTTCAAGTAAAAGGGGTTCCTTTAGACAGCAGCCCTTTCGCTTCAGGGGCTTCTCAGCCCCATATAGGAAATTCCAAGCGCCGGCACAGAGGGCGTATACCTCCAACTTTGCCTTCCGGGGCAGGGGTAGAGGCTTCCGCTCGGGCAGGTATGACAGGCGCCGATCAAGAGGCCCCCCTGCCACTCAACCCAGGCAGGACTCCTGACTGCTCCGCCCGGCCGGTCGGAGGCAGACTTCAACTGTTCCACGAGGTATGGTCTCTCTCGGTTTCCGACGCCTGGGTCCTCTCCTGCGTGGGACAGGGCTACGCTATCCAATTCGACTCCCCTCCTCCAAGCAGATTTTTGGTCTCCCCCGCATCAAGAGATCCAGGAAAACATCTCGCAATGACCCAGGAGATCAAGAGGCTGCACCGCTCCAGAGCAATAGAAAGGGTGCCACTGACCCAACGATTCTTGGGATTGTACTCCATTCTTTTCTTGGTGGCAAAGAAGACAGGGACCTGGAGAGCAGTATTAGATCTGAAGGCCCTGAATCATCACGTGACAAAGAGAAGGTTCAAGATGGAGACCGTGGCCTCCATTTGCCACAGCATCCACAAGCTGGACTGGATGGTGTCCCTGGATCTACAGGACGCTTACCTCCACATCCCGATCAAATCAACATACCGGAAGTGGCTTCGCTTCGCCTACAACCACCAACATTGGCAGTTTCGAGCCCTCCCTTTCGGACTAGCCTCATCCCCCAGGACGTTCACCAAAATCCTGATCCCCCTGGTGGCGAATCTAAGGATGGAGGGCATACACATACATCCTTACCTAGACGATCTCCTGATCCGAGCCCAGTCACCGGAGAAGACCATAGCGGATCTCAACAGGACGATTCTCTATCTGCAGCAACACGGTTTTCTCGTCAACTTGGCGAAAAGCCACCTGACTCCGACACGAACACTTCAACATCTGGGCGTGGTCATCGATACCACCTCCGACCGCGCGTTCGTACCCCCAGACAGGGCACGGAAGATAAGACGGCTGGTGGGAACCCTCAGATCAGCTCGTCGCCTCAGACTCAAGTCGCTCGCTTCCCTCCTGGGCCTGCTGGTTTCCTGCACTGCCCAGGTGACATGGGGCAGGTTCCACCTTCGTCACTTGCAGCGGCTGCTAGCTCCTTTGCAGCGGGAGCTCACGAGCGGGTTGAACCCCTGGGTACTCATACCAGCGCATCTAAAAAACTCGATGTCCTGGTGGTTAGAGCCCGCACACTTCCTGCAAGGGGTTCCCCTCACAGACCCCCCGAGGGACATAGTCACAACAGACGCCAGCTTGACGGGCTGGGGGGCACACACGACGACACGCTCGGTGCAAGGACTATGGTCCCCCCAGGACGCGAAACAACAAATAAACTTCCTGGAGCTGAAGGCCATTCGCCTGGCTCTTCAACACATCTTCCCCTCCGGGACCAATTCCCACCTACTCATTTACACGGACAACATGACTGCCAAGGCATATGTCAACCATCAGGGCGGATCCCGGTCGCTCCAACTACATCGGGAAGCAACGCGTCTATTCAAGTGGGCCCAAGCCCATGTACTGTCCTTGAAAGCACTCCACATCAGCGGCCAAGACAACGTGACAGCGGACTGGCTCAGCCGCCAGGTATTGCAGCCTCACGAGTGGATGCTCAACAAGACAGTGTTCCACAGCATTGTGAGCTGGTTCGGACTCCCTCTCATCGACCTGTTTGCAGCAAGGAACAACGCCCAGCTGCCCCGCTTCATGACACGGGACCCATGCCAACAGGCGGAGGCCATCGACGCCCTGAATCAACCGTGGCCGCGGGGTCTACTATATGCCTTCCCCCCGTTTCCGCTGCTCCTCCGAACTATTGCAAAAGCACGCAGGGAAAGAGCACTCCTAATCCTCATCGCTCCCTGGTGGCCCCGGAGGCCCTGGTTCTCGGAACTCATTCAACTGAGTCAAGGCCAGTACAGGACACTTCCTCTCCGGTCAGACCTTCTTCGTCAGGGTCCCATTTCCTGCCCAGACGTCCAGACTCTACAGTTGACAGCCTGGCGATTGAGCGCGCTGCCCTGAGGCGAAGGGGTTATTCCGAACCAGTCCTTGATACCCTTCAAAGTTCTCGAAAACCAGCCACTAGACGCTCATACCAAAGTACTTGGAAAACCTTTGCTACTTGGGCTAAGAGAAAAGGCTTGGACCCCAGGCGGGCAGGAGTTCCTCACGTATTAGAGTTCTTACAGCAGGGCCTGGATAAGGGACTCAGGGCAAATACCTTAGCTAGGCAGGCGGCTGCTCTCGATGCCGTTTTAAGAGCTTCCACTGGTAGGCCTATCTCCTCACACGCACATGTGCGCAGATTCATCCGAGCAGCTAGGCTGCTGTCCCCTCCGGTTGTGCACCGGGTGCCTTCCTGGAATCTAAATTTGGTCCTGGAGGCTCTGACACGACCTCCCTTTGAGCCCCTAAAGCATATTTCCTTGTATCTTCTCACACTCAAAACAGTCTTCTTAGTTGCGGTCACGTCAGCTCGGAGAGTCTCGGAGCTGAGTGCACTGTCAATGGAGGACAATTTTTGTATTTTTCGACCTGATTCGGTCGTCCTTAGATTGGACCCGGCCTTCATCCCGAAGGTAAATTCGTACTTTCACAGGGCCCAGGAATTGGTGCTTCCCTCTTTTTGCCCCAATCCTGTTCACCACAAAGAGAAAGTCTGGCACAAACTGGATGTCAGACGAGCGCTCAAAATTTATTTGTCCAGGACTCGGCCCTTTCGCAAATCCACAGCCCTCTTTGTGAACACTCGACCAGCTGTCCAGGGTCTCAAGGCCTCAAAAACCTTGTTATCTAAATGGGTGAAACAAGCCATTATTGAGGCCTACCGGGCTGGCGGGAGGATTCCCCCCTTGCAGATCTGGGCCCACTCGGTTCGCAGTGCGGCCACCTCGTACGCCTTTAAGGCACAAGCCTCCTACGAGGAGATTTGTAGGGCCGCAACATGGGCGTCCCCACATACCTTCATACGGCATTACAAGATCAATATTTTTCAATCAGCTGAGGCTGCCTTTGGCAGACGGGTACTGCAGTCAGTACTGGAGGCTCCCAGTGCTGGCGGCTCCCACCCGTAGCGGAGGGATTTGGCTCTGGTACATCCCAGCGGAGGAGGAGAAGGAGGTAAGAGGAGAAAGGAGAATTGGTTACCTACCTTCGTGAATTCCTTTCTCTCTTACTCTCCTGATCCTCCTCCGACCCTCCCTGCCGCACAGCACTCAGCATCTCACTTATATAACTGTTTTTTCACTTGACCATGTTCGGTCCCAGTTTAGTGATTTCTTGATATTATGCGCTTAACGTATTACAGTTTTTTCCTGAAGTTATGTTTTTCCAGGTGATGATAATTGCAGGGGCACTCGGCTATCTTATCGACTGAGGGACCGGGTAGCTCCTAGCGCATGCGCACAGAAGAAATCGGTCATCTGCCTCCTATCGGCCAGCACTAGAGCTACCCAGCGGAGGAGGATCAGGAGAGTAAGAGAGAAAGGAATTCACGAAGGTAGGTAACCAATTCTCCTTTTTAAAAGTGAGGAGGGAGGAGCTGAGATGGACATTGTGGGGGGAGGGAGTTCCACACTGAGCAGCCCACCATGGTAAAGGTCCAGTCGCCTGCCAATTTAAGGTGTGATGGCAGAATTATTTATTATTATTATTATTATTCATTCTGAGCTAGTTGCAGCATGACATTATCAATGATGTATATATTGCAAATGTAGGTACATTTTAGATAAAATATTGGTGATAAAAATGTGTTCTAAATTATTCTTATCTGAAGCTGGGTTTTTTTGTTTGTTTTTTGTAAGACTTGGTCCATTCCTTGTACACATTTTTCATGTATTACTTTAATATCCTAAAAGACGGAAGATACAGATTTTATGGCAACAGATGTCGGATGAATTGTACAATAAGGAAATCTTACTGACGTATGCATCTTCAATAGTTCAAAAGGGATTTTTGAATTCCAATAATTTAAAAGGGATTTAGAAAAATGGTCCGTTTCAGCAAAGCGCCAAAGCATGTATTTTAATCTCTTTGGTTGATTCCTGTAGGATGTAAGCAAATTTTAAAAGTTGAATAGTTGCTTTGATCCAAGATGACCAAGTCTCTTCCTTATTATTAACACCCATTGGCATAAAAGTTTCAACAGGGAAAATTTAACACACAGGCTGAGAGTCAATTAGATCTCAGAGCTGCTCCATGCCCCCTCCCACAGCCGCTTTGCTTAGGCTCTGCGAGGACCCCAACAGTTGGTCTGGCAGTTCCCTGGGCCACAGTCCACCTGCCCCCCATCCACCATAGAGTTGTGGTTGCTCCGTGACCACTCTAGGCTGCAACTGCGACTGTATGGTGGAGAAAGCAGCCTGGCCCATGCCCCACATCAGATGGGAGGCGACGCTGGGGCAGTACATTGCCCTGGTTCAGGCTGATTTACCCTGCACAGCATACTCCACCATTCTGGGAATGATGCTGTATGGAGCTGCCCTGGCCCAAACTGGGGTGAACAGCTGACATCTTCCATTCACATAGGTGGGTAGATCCAGGGCAAAGGGGGGCCAATTTGGAGCTCCGTCTCATGTGATAACACCCAGTGTTTAGTAAGGTTTTAATCCTGAAAGGGAGGCAAAGCACCAAAGCCACTCACAAGATGGACATAGAAACTACCATTGGGAGGGAGGCTGCAGAGAATGTGCTGCTTTTCCACAATACCACCCTTTCAACATGACCCTCCACATGGATCTGGAGAGAGAAGCCAGCAATATGGTTCTGTTCTGTGATGGACTGTTTGGTGGTGGGATCCAGCCACACTGCCCAGCATGACCGCATATACTATTCACACAGTAGATAGTCCAAGTGTATCTGGCTGGATCAAGCATATATCAGATGTTTTAATGTCTTTGCTCATTTTATGAACATTTTGTAGAAAAATGTCCTAGTATTTGGCTAATAATGACTCCCTATCTCACTGGTATTTGGAATGCTGACAGCCAAAGCAAGGTTAGCTGTTTTGAGTGCCGTTCTCTGTGGGGTCCTAGACAGTCTCTCTTCACAATCAAAACTCTTGGGGAAGGCCGCGATGTGGCCAGCAGGAGGCAGCATTGAGCTTCTTGCTGGGTATATCCCGCCTCCCAGCTCACCAGTTCATCTGCTGCCTCTGGGCAGACAGAAGCTTAGCAAGCAGCACTACTGAAATTGTAGGCCTCAGGGCCTCCTTTTCTCAAGAAAACTGCCAGTGTAGCTGCAATGGCCCCAGAGGCGACCTGATCAGCATTATATCACCTGCAGCCACAGGAAATTGAGCCTGGACTGCAGCCTCCCATTCTCACAGCATGGGAACGGAGCAGAGCAGCTGTGGCAGGCACCTCCAGGCCTCCGCTCCATGCACCAAGTCGCTTTAGTGACCCCTTCTGGAGGGGGGAGTGTAGGAGAAACCCCTCTTTAGTGGGGAAAACCTCCAACAAAGATCTGCCATGGCACTGCCCAGGAGGGTGCCGGCAAGCTTCCGCAGCCCCGCCAGGAGATCCGACTTGGCCCAAGATAGGGAATTCGGGTGGGGGAGAAGAAGAGAGAGCCATTTCCTCAGTGGAGCCACAAGTAGCGGCCCTACAGCTCTCAGTTTTTAACACCATGCTCCAGTCTGTGGAGATGATCAGCCATATGCTCTCCTCTGAGGAGAGAGCCAGGCCCAGAGGGAAGAAGCAAAACAGAAAGCGCTCCCCCTCCCCCAGCAGAGCTTACAAAGGAGGCTCCAAAAGTGCAGGAAAAGGAAAGGCACCGCCCAAGAAGGGCAGGTTTATGCTCCTAGAATCCTCTGACTCAGAATCAGAAAAAGAGACTCCGCACAAGGACCAATCAGATCTGGCACAGGGAGTGGGAGCCCTGATACACCGCTGTCCTACTTGAGGGGAGCAGGAAGACAGGGGGAGGAGAGTGACAATTCCCAGGGAGACGAAGCCTCAGACAATGATAAAAACAGAAATATGGAAGAGGGCCGGCTCCCAGATAACCCATACAGGGATGAAAAAAGGAGGAAGACAGAGAATTTTCTAATTGATTTAGAGAGCACCTGTTCTGTTTCATCAAAAGAGCCCTACACTCTAAGCAGCTAGGGAAGGAGGAACAAACATCAGAGGCCTCTGATGAGGATTTAGCCAGAGAATACCTTCCTTGAGTTCCAGAAGCAGACAAGGGTTTTCCATTAGACAAATCGTTCGAGAGAATTATCAGGACAGAATGGGAGCAGCCAGGTAAATCTGCCAGCCTCTCCTGGTCACAGGAAGCTAGATATATTATCGCTAAAGCAAAATCTGACATGTTTAAGGTGCCCATGGTAGACGCCGCAGCAACATTTCTGGCCAGTCAGTGTTCTCATCAGAGGGGGACTTTTACCCAAAGGACCCGTGATAGATGTATGGAATCTAGTCTCTGAAGGGACTATGAGGCTTCTGCCGCCGTCCTTCGAATGGCTACCATGTCAACTTATTGTGCACAAGCTCTGCTTATGTGACTACGCAAAGCCCAGTACCCAGAGCTCTCAAACAGAATAGCCAGGGTCCTTTCTTCCCGACTACTCTTAGGCATTTCCTTCCTAGCTGACTCCACAACCGACATTCTGTCTTGGACAGCCAGTTGGCTAATGTAGTCACCCGCAGAAGGCTCTGGCTCAGATCCTAAAAGGCAACCCCTCACACAAAATATACGAGGCAGAACAGCCCCTCACACAAAGCCCAAGCCCCAGCATCATGGCACGGGTAACAAGGAGGCATGACTATGCAACTTTCTGGCCAGGGCTAAACCCACAAATAGGGGGGATACTATCTCGATTTTGCCCACAGGTTCGACAAAGTCACATCAGATGCATGGGTACTAAGTTCAGTCTCTCAAGACTACTCAAAAGAATTGATTTGAACACCTACAGCCAGATTCCTGCCATCTCAAGTCTCCTGAAACCCAGAAAAGCATGCAGCCATGCTAAAGGAAATCAACCTCCTCCTGGAGCAATAGAACTGGTGCCGGAGACCAAGAGATCATTCGGCCTATTCTCTTCCTTGTATCCAAAGAATCAGGAGAATGGAGAGCAATATTAGATCTTAAGTCACTGAACAAGTTAGTGAGGGTCCCCCCATTCTGCATGGAGACACGCATACATTTGTGGGCCCATATCTCAAGGGAACTGGTTGACTTGGATAGATCTCAGGGAGGCCTATCTACACATACCCATATGCCTGGGGCACAGAAATGGCTCTGGTTCTCCTACAATCACCACCACCACTGGCAATATTGAGCACTTCCGTTAGGCCTGGCCTCGGCTCCAAGGACGTTCTCCAAGGTGCTTGTAGTTGTTGATAGCCACCCTCTGGAGGGAAGGGATCAATGTGCGCCCCTATTTGGACGACCTATTAATAAGGTCCCCATCCTACGAACAGGCCCTACTAGACCTTCACAGGACGATGTCGTTCCTGTCAGAATACGGCTTCGTAATGAACACAAAAAACCCCCACATGATTTCCACTCAGACCCTCGAGCATCTGGGGGTCCTCATAGATACAAACCTAAATTGTGTTTTTCTACCCCAACAGTGATGAGAGAACCTAGTAAGTCTTCTCCAGCAGATGCTCTCGAGAAAACAACAGTCCAGACTCAAGACAGTGATAAGTCTACGAGGGATGATGGTATCCTGTATCCATTTGATCCCCTGAGCCCGATTCCATCTATGACCATTGCAAAATCTGCTGAGATGGTACCAGAGACAAATCTGCAAAGGCCAGAAGTTCTTCATAGAGGTACAGACAGTGTAAAGAAAGCTCTGGGGTGGTGGCTCACATCTCTAGGACTGTCCACAGGAACTCCCCTCTCAGATCTGCCCAGAGTGATTCTCACCACAAACACCAGTCTCTCAGGCTGGGTGGGGGTGCATTTGAGAGGGAACTCATCTCAGGGGACCTGGTCCAGAACAGACAGGGTTCACAGCATAAACTGGCTGGAGCCAAAAGCTATAAGATTACCAGTGCTCCACTTTGCTGTCACACTCAAAGGACAGCATGTCCTTCCTTGTACACACAGACAATATAATGGCGAAAGCCTCTGTCAACAAGCAGGGGGGATCCAGATCCCAGCCTCTTTACAAAGAGCCGTCCAGTCTCATTGCTTGGGCAGAACTCAGTGTCCTATCCATCAAGGCTGGGCACATAAAGGAATTATCAAATGTGAATGCCGACTGGCTAAGCAGGCAAAGGACAGAGCCAGACAAGTGGTCGCTAAATGACAGGGCATTCAGCCTGATAACACAAATGTTTGGGGTAGTGGAAGTAGACCTGTTCACCTCACGTGAAAACAACAAAGTACCACTCTTCATGTCGAGATTTCAACACCCTAAAGCAATGACCTATGATGCCCTCAGTTGCAGTTGGCCCTCAGAGCTCCTATACACATTCCCACCAATACCTGTGATAGGAAGACCTGTGATACTAACCAAAGTGAGACAAGAAAGAGCTCTAGTCATACTAGTCACTGCAAACTGGCCTTGCAGGCTGTGGTTTTTGGACCTGAAGATAGCTCCTCCACGTCATTTGCCCTGTCACACACACTTGCTAACACAGGGACTGGTACGTCATCCAAATCCAAGAATCTTCAATCTGACATCTTGGAAATTGAGCGGAGTTTGCTCAGGAAGTTAGGCTACTCTAAAGAGGTCACGGACGCCTTACTACCTGATAAACGCAGTTCCACGAGAAGGATATACCAGCACACGTGGAAAACATTTGCTGGTTGGTGCTATGACAGATATGTAATCTGAGACTCAGAAATGTTCTAGTGCTGCTACAACAGAGTCTTTAAAAAGGACTCAGCCCTAATACTCTGGCTAGGCAGGTAGCCACTTTGGACATTATTATTATTATTATTATTAACAAACATTTATATAGCGCCAGCAGTGTACATGGCACTTTACAAAGTAATAAAATAGACACGGTCCCTGCCCCTAGGGCTTACAATCTGAGAGACAGGAGCTGGGGGAGAGACTTAGGAAGGGGAACAGAGGGAGAGACAAGGGGTCTAACATTCATGAAGATGCGAGGTCTCAAGTGCACGTACTTGGCTTGGTTACGATGAGAATGACAGCAGGCAGGTCCATGTTGCAAGGATAAGGGTAAACCGATCGTAGGTATAGGAATAGTGGCTCAGCAGGATAAAGAGTCAGACAGAGCAGAGCGAAAGAGGTGAGTTTTAAGGAGAGATTTGAAGGTATGAAGGGAGGGGGCAAGGCGGATGTGGACAGGGAGGGAGTTCCAGGCATGGGGGGCAGCAAGTGAGAAGGGACGAAGGCGCTTAGGGGAGCAGGGAAGGCGTGGAAGGGTGAGAGAAGGGACAGAGGAGGAGCGAAGTGCACGGGCTGGAGTATGGAGGGCGATAAGTGCAGAGAGGTAGGGGGGAGCAAGGTTGTGAAGAGCTTTATAGGTGAAGACTAGGAGCTTGTGCAGGATTCGTTCAGGAAGGGGAAGCCAGTGAAGCGAAGAGAGGAGGGGCTGCACATGGTCGAAGCGACTGGCGAGGTAGATGACCCTGGCAGCAGAGTTTTGGACAGAGATGAGGGGAGAAAGGTGAGACCGGGGAAGGCCAGTGAGAAGGAGGTTACAGTAATCGAGGCGAGAGATGACCAGAGCATGAACAAGAGTTTTGGCAGACGAGACAGAGAGAAAAGGGCGAATCTTAGCAATGTTATGGAGGGAGAAGCGACAGGATTTAGCAACAGAGTCAATGTAGGGTTTAAAAGAAAGGGGTGAGTCAAAGATGAAGCCTAGGCTACGGGCTTGGGGGACAGGCAGGATGGTGACTCCATCAATAGTTATTGACAGTGAGGAAGGAGAGGAAGGATGAGGGGGGAAGATAAGGAGTTCAGTTTTAGCCATGTTGAGTTTGAGTTGACGTTGAGACATCCAGGTAGAGATGTCAGAGAGACAGTTGATGAGACGAGCTTGAACAGAGGGAGAGAGAGAGGGAGTAGAGAGATAGAGTTGAGTGTCATCAGCATAGAGGTGGTATTGGAAGCCATGGGAGGCAATGAGTTTGCCTAAGGATGAGGTATAGATCGAGAAGAGGAGAGGGCCAAGAACAGAGCCTTGAGGAACACCAACTGAGAGGGGGAAGGAGGAGGAGGCGGAGTTGGAGAGAGACACATTAAAGGAGCGGTCAGAGAGGTAGGAGGAGAACCAGTTATGGACAGAGCCACAAAAGCCAAGGGAGTGAAGGGAATCCAGCAAGAGTGAGTGGTCAACAGTATCGAAGGCAGCAGAGAGATCAAGGAGGACAAGAATGGAATAGAGACGTTTAGATTTAGCCACCAGAAGATCGTTGGTGATCTTAGCGAGAGCAGTTTCAGTAGAATGAAGGGGGCGGAAGCCAGATTGGAGGGGGTCAAGGGAGGAGTTGGAGGATAGGAAGTCAAGGCAGCGGGAGTAGACAACACGTTCAAGCAGCTTGGAAGCAAAAGGAAGGAGTGAGACAGGACGATAGCTAGAAGGGTCAGAGGGGTCAAGAGTGGACTTTTTGAGAATAGGAGAGACTGTGGCATGTTTGAAGGCAGAAGGGAAAGAGCCAGTAGAGAGGGAGAGGTTGATGATGTGCAGGAGGGAAGGGGCGACAGTGGGAGTAATGGAGGTGAGGAGGCGGGAAGGAATGGGATCAAGGGGGCAAGTGGAAGGGTTGGAGGAGGCGAGGACAGTACTCTAACATCCACCACCAAGGAGAAACTGTCCTTACATCCTCACATTAGGAAGTTCCTGAGATTAGCTAGATTATGTGCTCCTCCAGTTGTACATACTAGGTTTCCCTCCTGGGATCTTAACCTGGTACTCACTGCACTGATAAGGGCTCCCTTTGAACCACTTCAAGAGATTTCACTATATTTCCTGACCATTAAACTGGCTTTTTCAGTAGGCATTACCTCAGCCCGATGTGTGTCGGAGCTTGGAGTGTTATCTGTAGACCCTACTTGTGCATTTTTCGTAAGGATTCTGTGGGAACGAGACTGAATGAGGCGTTTATTCCTAAGGTGAACACCTTCTTTTTCATAGAGCACAGGGGATATCACTTCCATCTTTTTGCCCAAATCTAAAACATGCTCAGGAAAAACTCTGGCATCATTTAGATGTTCAGAGGGAGGTTAAGACTTACATCAGTCGTACTGCAGGTTTTCGTAAATTATTGGCCTTGTTTGTTAACTTCAAACAGTATAGGAAGGGACACAAGGCTTCCAAAACCAACATTTCAAAATGGATTATATGTTGTATCACAGACATCTACAGGGCTAAGGACAAACCTCCACCTCAGAATGTTTTGGCTTACTCTTTAAGAAGTGCCTCCACCTGGGTGGCATGCAGTGCTAGAGCTCCTTACAAGAAAGTGTACAGGGCAGCTAACCTGGTCATCCCTGTACACCTTCACTAAGCACTGCAAAATTCATACCTTTGAAACTGCTGAGGCTGTGTTTGGCAGGAGGGTCATGCAAAGGGTGTTGCCACAATTGCAATACTTGGGGGGAGAGGAAGTTTATGCAGATCAATTTGTTCCCTCCCGTTCTGCTGGGGCATTGCTTTTGTATGTCCCCAACATTTTTGATTGTGAAGGGAGACTGTCCAGGACCCCACAAGGAATAGAAAATTAATCACCTGGTGAATTTTCTTTCTGTGGGGGGGTCCTGGACAGTCTCTCTGCCCACCCTGTCTGCGACTGAATTTGGCTGATTGACTGCATCTTTCATGTTAATTTTTTTTTCTGTCCCTCCAGTTCAGGGGTTGAGGGAGTTGTAGTATATTTAGTTACTACTGGTTACAGTTCTGTTGTTATAGCTAGCTACGACTGGTGAGCTGGGGGCGGTTCCACTCTGCATATATCCAGCAAGAAGTTCAGTGCTGCCTCCTGCTGGCCATGTTGTGAACCTTCCCCAAGAGTACTGCTTTTTGAAGAGAGACCTTCCAGGACCCCCTACAGAAAGAACCAGGTAAGTGACCAATTTTCTATTATATGGATACCTCCAAAGTGACGCAGGTTACTGGAAATTCTTTTTTCAGTTACGCTGCACAGCCTCTTGGGTGTGAACATGCTGTACATGCTTGAGGGAAGTAACTGGAGGTATTTGTCAGATGATTGTCCCCTGCTTTTTGATGAAGCTCTAGCTACTCTGATCCGCACATTCATTCATCATTTGAAATTTTTTTTTACATTTTTGACCCAGACTGGCCATTAGAAGCTGGGGTAAATCAGAGTATCTCTCATTGGCCATAGCACTTCACAAGGAGAATAGCATTCACAGAAGAGCTTGAGGATGAGGGCAGTGCAAAGGAAAGCTCTAGCCACCTTTTATGCACCATCACTGATTTCCATTCTGTGCTTTATGGATAATGCCTGAGTATCTCCTCTGAACACTGCTTCAGGAATTAAGGGATGTGTTGGAATATGGTTTAGCCAGTAAAATACATTTTTCCACAGTAATGCAGCAATATGTATTGACAAACAGAGCTGCTGCTCCCAAATGAGTTCTCAAGTTTATCAAGCAGAGCTGCTGTGGTCATTAAAGTATTGTCCTCTATGTCCTAGCAATACTGACACAAGTGATTGCATATAACTATTCCCTGAGTGGTGGTGTACAATAGTATGTCTGTATTCTATTTCAAAAGTCAATTGTTCAGGAATTTAAATCCCCAGATTCCATTTTTTACAACATCAATTTGTATTTACCTATTGTTGATGATATTGGATACAGTAATCATCTCTCATTTACACTCACGTCAGTAACTCATTTTTATTTCTCTTCTTTTCCATGGTAAGAAACTATCGGAGACAGAGGTATGTGGGGGAAAAGCAATGTGGATACTTCCTCTGTAAAGGTTTTTAATTGTGATAATGTTTCTGTCTAGTCAATATAATTAGAGAATATAATCATTTCAATATGCATTTTTAAACCATGAGACTGTATACATGTTGTTTGAAAGTGCCATAATTGGTATAGAAACAGCAAGAAAAAATAGTTAAAAGAACAGACCCAACTTCAGTGGAGGGCAGGTTTGTGCCTGCCTGTCCCTGAACTAGACTCACATGACATGAGAGGGGCAGGGGGATCCCTGCCCCTCTCCCGTCGCAAGAGAGGGGCCACCTGGCCAATAGACCAGGTGAGATACACCTTGGGGGTGAGGTACTGGGCTGTTAAATACCTGCATCGGCCGCCTCCTCTCTCCTTCCGGCTCCAGTTAAGACAAAAGTTTTAAATCATTTTTTGGAAAAAGTTAAAGATAAAAGCAGGAAAAAGGATCCTCCGAGACTGAAATGGGCCTGAGGTGTATGTGTAGTAAGCAGTAGCGGGAATTTTATATACGGTAAGTTACTGGGGCTTAATCCATTCTTGGAGTTACACTAAGCTCTTTAAATTAAACGTACTTGAGTTGCATCAAAATCATATACAAAGTTGAAGGAAGCTGGTAGTGAGTCAGCCTCAAAGTATAAAGCTGAGACAAGATCTGTGCAAGCAAGCTCCAGTGAAGTCACTGGAAATACATCAGTGTAAAATTAGCATGAGATCAGAATCCAAACTATTTGGTTTCAGCTAGAAAAAATACAAAGCAACTTGATCCCTGAGCTCCGATCTGCTTACAGGCTTTCATTGGCTCAGATTGAGAATTAGAATCTGCTTACAGGCTTTCATTGGCTCAGATTGAGAATTAGAATCTGTTTACAGGCTTTCATTGGCTCAGATTGAGAATTAGAATCTAGAAAGACACAGTCTGGTTGCTGAGTTGGTCCCAAATTTAAAAGATGGAGACAAAGGCGTTCAAATTATATCTTTTATTTGATCAACTTCTGTTGGTGAGAATATACAAGCTTTCAGGCCACACTGAGAACTGCTCTGAACTCCGTTCCTTTCATATGTAAATTCCCTTTACCTAATAATCTGTTTTCTACTATACCACTACCCATACGTTTTGATTGGGCCGCATCCTTTCTCTGTATTTACTATTACCTATTGTTTCTTCATCCCTAACACTGATATATTTTTACAGCTTTGTTTTTAAATATCTGGCATCCCTCTCTCTCTTCTCCTGTCCACTCCCACCCAACTCACTGCCATGCCTCCTTATATATACCTGCCCTGCATTTGCTTAGTTTGTATATTTCGGATTTTCTACACTGCATGCTTGAGGGCGAGCCCTGAGTGGCCTGAAAGCTTGCATGTTCTCATCAACAGAAGTTGGTCCAATAAAACTACTTTGTTTCCATTAAAAATTAGGAACAGATTGAATCATTTTTCCTATCTACCAAGTTTGAGCTACTTAAGGAAGAACCCACACTTTCCCAGTAGCTGTAAAACAAATCCTTCTTTCTAAGAAACAGCTTTCCTTACGCCTTCCTCTCAATTGATAACTTTTCTCAAGTTCACAATAGGTAATCCTCATCTGAGTTTTGCATTCATTATGTTCCTCTGGCCCAAGGTGTCTATATTTTCAGCTGCCACCTGTTGAACCTATACATATGTATCCTCTATGCTTCTAGAGCCTTCTCTGTAAGTCTTTGAATGCTTTGTATCCCACAGAAAGGTTTTCCAACTTTCAGATTCAGTCATTTAATGCACAACAGGCAGTGGCAGTTGACAAGAGCATTAATTAAAAAGGAAAACAGACTAAAGTCAGACATCAAGGAATAATTTGCATCCTTTTAACATCATCTGGGCAGAGGAGAGATGGAAGGTTGGTTTGAGATGGAGCTGTCGCTTGGGAAAAGGATTGTCTCTACACGTGCAGAGCAGCCTGGCCTTAAATCCACTACTTTGGAGACTTGGCAAGATAGGCATTGTATTAGGCAAGGCAACTGGAATCTCAAACATATCAAGTGAGACCATGGGCACCAGAAGGGTGGTGCAAAAAACCGCACTTGCATCTCCCTGGACTTCACATGGCTTTGTCTCTTTGGAGTGCTGCAATGTTATGACTTTCCATAAGGGCGTGGCCACATCGGGAAGAGTGGGGCAAATGGGCTCTCCCATCGCTTTCCAACATGGTATTGTCTCCTTTAGCGCATCGTGATGTCATGGGGTGGGCCATGTTGGCAAGAGGCTGGAGAATCTCTTTGCCCCACCCCTTTCCATTGTGACCACACCACCCAAAAACGTTCTGGTGGTACCCTTAAGTAAGATCGAGGCTTCCCCACCATAGAAAAACTATTAACAGGGTTGCAATAAGTATGGGTTCCATTGGTTGCAATAAGTATGCATTCCTGACTGTGAACATGGACTCAGTCTATTAAAATGTCCAAAAATATGTCCCTGGTGGAAACAAAGAATGGAAATGTAAGGCAAGTAAAAGTATCCAGCATACTTGGCCATGGCGTTAAGCTAGTGCCGGAAATAAAAATAAAATTGAAATTGAATTGAAGTATCCAGCAACCAAGCCTGGGGTATGTTGGAAGAGAAAATATTTAAATTGTGGCTTCTAAAAAACTGAAGAAACTCAGAGCTCTAAAAAATAATAATAATTTAAAAAAAGATTCAGGAGATGAGCCCAGTAGTCTACCAAAATCCTCCTAATGGAATCGGTCAGTGTTTGTTGTTGAAGAGTAGGATGAAAACAAATTATCCCTGAACATGACAGTATTACGCAGACACTACATAATTTTAATCAAATTAAAAGGAGCATTTTAGGAATGAATCACATTTAAAATGAGATTTTCAACTGCATAGCTAAAGAGGGATACTGGACTATGCTGTGACCAAGAAAAAAGTATTTAAAAAGGAAGATCATCTTAAAGCATCTCAGAAAAGAAAGCTGTTTTGAGGAGCTCCACGATTCTCACTGATGGGGATATCTTCCGGCTCCACTTCATCAGTAGTTTCCAGGAAGATTGCTTGCAACAATCTAGAAGAGAGTTGAGGCTCCATCTTAGCATTCTCTATCTTAGCATTCTTTCCCCTCCACCTTCCCCCTTTGCATGGGCTTTTGATCTCATCATGAGAAGAGGGAAGATAAAAGGAGTGGGCAGAGCCTCCCCACCTCAGTTCCTTCCAAACGCCTGTGGCAATTTAGGAACACTCCATCTACTTAATTCTAAGCAATCATCAGCAATGAATAGATAAAGGGCTCTTTATTTGTTATTTTTCCTAATTAGAGTAATTAGGAGTCTTAGAGCAGGGGTGTGGGGATGGTACTCTGCTGTGGCCTCCAGACTGTGTTCTTCAATTATCCTGAAGAAATCAGGTTTCAAGTAGGGATGGGCGAACGTGGTTCGGAAGTTCGGTGTTCGGCCCGAACTCGGCCTGTTCGGACGATCGAACCCGAACATACCGAACTGAGCTGAACACCAAACGTCGAAATGGCCGAACACTTTGGTCAGTTCAGATCGCGTTCGGTTGAGTTCGGGTGGCTAAAACGTGGTCTTAGGTCTACTGTCAGGTCACTGGAAGGTCAAATGTAGCAGGGAGGGGGAAGTCATCTGACTCAGCTAGGAGCAGACTTCCAGGCAGCAGGGGTGGAGGGTGGAGAGCGGCTTGGAGTAGCAGCCAGCCTGCCGAATCACCATCCCTTTTCGCCTCAGACCACTGGCTTGGCAGTCTGCGATTGGCCACGGGCTAGGCTGCACGTAGCCAATGGGACTTGTGGTGAGGCGGGCGCAGCAAGAAACAAAACTGTCTGCCTCCCCCCTTGCCAATACCTTCTGAGCTAGTCACTGTTCCTGAACAGCAGGCGTTTCAGAAGGCTCCTTCACCCAGCATTTTCCAGCTCCCCAATCCATTGCCATCCTCCTCCTATTTCACCCATCCAACCCATCTACCTCCATATTCTCATTTATTTA
>QEPC01012343.1:711832-798823 GCA_003113815.1 Sphenodon punctatus
GCTGAGGGCAGTGGGACAGGTGGTGCCCACCCAGAGCTACCGGAGGGAGTATGATGGCGCCTCAGCAGCAGTGGAGACCTATCTGGAGGAGGAGCCATGCATAGATCCCAGCAGCGATCCCTTGGCCTACTGGGCCGGCAAGGCCAACGTGTGGCCAGCCCTGTCCAAAGTGGCCAAGAGTATCCTATCCTGCCCACCAACCAGTGTCCCCAGCGAGAGGGTGTTCTCCATCACGGGGGACATATGCGCCCCGCACCACCTGAGACTGGGGGCCAAGTTGGTGGAGCAGTTGCTCTTTCTGACGGTTAACCTTCCGCTGCTGGGATTCCCGGAGCTGCCCCTGGACAAGAAGTGATGGTGCAGTGGCACACGCCATCCATCGCATGCCAGGGGCAGTCTTGGGACAGGGCTCCTCCTCCTCCTCCGCCTCCATCTGGGCTCAGGCTACAGCTCCTGTGCTGCTGAGGTGCTGTCCCTCCCAATGCCTGGCACCCGCCCTGCCTTTCTCTCTGCCTCTCTCTCTCATACTAGACGGCCTCGGACGTCTTATCTGACTGACCTCAGGGCGCAGGGTGGGATTAGGAAACAAACTGTAAGCCTGCCAGCAGGTCTATGGCTAGCCAATGCCATACGATCTCGGCCTGCCTATGTGACGCCGACTGGCTCTGGCTCTCGCTCTCTCGTGCTGCACAGTCTTTGCTA
This sequence comes from Sphenodon punctatus, assembly GCA_003113815.1. Taxonomy (NCBI): domain Eukaryota; kingdom Metazoa; phylum Chordata; class Lepidosauria; order Sphenodontia; family Sphenodontidae; genus Sphenodon; species Sphenodon punctatus. The sequence continues at coordinate 712,535 of QEPC01012343.1, forward strand.
GCCTATCTGATTGCCCTGCTGCCAGTGTCCCAGCCTGCCTGCCCTACTGACTCCCATGCAACGCTGCCTGTCTGCCCGCCCTTCTTCCCGCCAAGTTCAAAGCATGCATCAGTCCTGCCTCCCATGTCAGGGTGCCTGTCTTCCCACCCAGGTTGCCTAGCTAAAAGCCTGCCCAAACCCGCCTGCCCAGCCCTACTGCCTCTCATGACATGCTTCCGCCTGCCTGCCCAGGTTGTGAAGCTTGAACCCTCCCTCAATCTGCCTGACTGCCGCTCATGTCATGCCACCTGACTGCCCGGGGCAACCAATGTCTGCTGCTGCTAGTGCCACTGGTGCTAGTTATTCCACCGTATGACAAGAGGCAGCCACTCCAGCCCCAGGATCAGCCGTCATGGTCCCGGTGCCAAGTTACAGGCAGGGAGGGCTGTGGCCAAGATGTACAAGCTGCCACCTTAGCCCCTTGACTCACTTTGATGGGTCTGGGGTCGTCATTCTTCTCACACTTCGTTGTCTTTCCACCTTTTTTAGAAGCAGCCACTCCAGCCCCGGCACCCGCCGCCTGAATACCGGGGCCAAGTTACTGGCAGGGAGGGCTGTGGCCAATACCTGGAAACTGCCACCCTATCCCCGGGACCCACCGTGATGGGTCTGGGGCCGTCGTTCCTTGCACACTGCGCTGTCATTCCACCCCACCGAGAAGCAGCCACTTCTGCCCCAGGACTAGCCCCAGGGGCTCTGCCTGCTCCTCCCCCTCCAAAGCATTAGCTGCCGGCCGGTCCCTTCACAATCACAACGCCTGCCTAACTCTTTGGATCGACTCTCTAAGAGATCCTTGGTCTACACGCTATTCGCAACAAGGGTTCTGTACTTTGGCCACCAATGTTTGTTTCTTCACGTGCCAATGGCCCCCAGGCTAGGCCTATATGCGGTCTGTGCCATGATGCCAATGGCATTAAGAAACAGCTGCTGCTGCTGCCAGACCTATATGCTGTCTGCACCCAGTGTTCTGTACCCCGGGTGGCCGCCAAACTCAAAGCAATGAAAGCATGCTATTGCCTCAGCCCGCCTTCCTGCCTCTCATGTGAAGGTGCCTGTCTGCCCGACCAGGTTGCTGCCAAGAAAGAGAGAGAAAGTCGACCCACTGCTTGAAGGAAAGACAGACACGATTCCACTCATGCTGTCACTGGCACTATATGACCAGAGAGAGAGAGCGATAGATTCCCATTCCCAGCTAGAACTAGGGAGATGGGGGTTAGAGGGGGAGAGGTAGGTATATTTTAGCTGCCACCAGCCGGAACCTGGAAGAACTCCCATCTGTGCTGCGCCCATTAATGCCCATGACCCACATCCAGCACACAGCAAACCTACCGTAATGAGATGGAATAAACCCACAACATATTATATGTGCCTGCCTGCCTGCCAGTGCCTGCCTGCGTGCATCCCTGTACCACTACATACCTGCTGCCCTGCTACCACCTAGCACGGTGCGCCTGATCAAATGAAGTGTGCCCCATAGGCTTTAGGCTGTCATTCCACTATCCCCGATGCCCACCCGTCCCAGGGACCATCAACAAGATTATGGGACCATCATTCCAGTCACTGGGGGCTGCATTCCATTCCATTGCATCCAGAAGCCCGGTGCCCGCATGCCAGCCTGCCCCCCTCCCCAAAAGCCTACTCCTCTGCACCCACCCGCGGATGCCCGCTGAAGCTGGCTGCTGAAACTAAAAGCCCCTCCGACCACCAGCTCCCGCCGCCTCCTGCCCGGCTGCCCGCTGCTGAGGAGCCTGTCTCTCTTTCTCTCTGTCACACCCACCCACACAAACACCAGCCCTGCACCTCCTGGGGGCTTTCTGCTAGTTGAGACCCTGCTGCTGGCACCGCACATCTTTGGGTTACTATGCTACTTGAGGTGGCATGTGCTGCTGGAAGGGATCTAGTAGCTGTATGAGATTCTGCCACCTGCCAGCCAGAACTTCAGCACACAGGGATAAAAGAGAGGACATGTAAAATGAAGCTCGTAACAATAATTTTGAAAAGTTTACTTAAAACTATTTACAATACAAGAAAACAACAACAACAGCAATGACATTTAATAAAACAAAAGCAAACATGTAAAGGAAACTTATAAATTAAACAATCCAAGAGTCACTCAGTCTCTGCCACTGGGCTTGTCCCCCGGTATTTGGGGGAAAGGCAACAGGCCTTGGGGTGGCTAACAGTCCTGAGGGCCAGCGGCCACCATGGAGGGGTCCACCACGCCGTTCTCCAGGCGTACTCCAACACCTCTGTCAGCTCGTTATGCCACCTGGAGACTGCCTGGTGGTAGACCTGCACGCGGCGTAGCTCGGCGGAGACGTACTGTCCGTATGCCACCACCCTCTGCTGCTCCGCCTGCACCACCTGCATCTCCGCCACCAGGCACTTCTCCAGGTCATCAGAGGAGATTCTACTACTAGAATTGGCATGAACCGTCTACTTATGGAGCTAGCAATTATTGCAAAGACCATCATCTTCAAATCAACCAGGACAAAACAAAAGTCTTGGTCTTTTCCAAGAAATTAAAAAAATATACATGGTCTCTGAATTCCTGCCCTTTGGAAAAGGTTAGCAAATATAAATATCTGGGTCTTTGGTATTTCAAAACTGGCTCATGGCGAGCACACTTGGACAGTGTTAAATTAAAAGCAACTCAGACAGCAGCCGGAATAATAAAATTCTGGTGAACTACCGGTGGTAAAAGAATAAGTCCAGCATTAAAGTTAGTAAGCAACAAATTGATCCCCCAGTTGTTATACGGGACTGAGATCTGGGGAACCAATACTATAGATTTTCTGGAGGTCATTCAAAATAAAATTCTCAGAACAATATTGGGGGTTCCCTATGGTACCCCTGTTGTTTTGTTGCGTGCTGAGACTGGCATGCCTCCGCTTGCTTCTAGAATAAAGTGTTCAGTTTGGGGATATTGGCTTAGAATCAGGAAATTGGGTTCAGGGCGTCTTCCTAGTCTCTGCTTGGCAGAACAGTCAAATATCTTTGCCAATTATAAGTGGCTTAGGACAGTAGAAAGTTACTTAACCCAGATAGGTCTTTCTATAATAAGCTTGAATTGTTATTCTCATTTACAAGCGAAATCCCTAATTAAAACAAAATCAGAAGATGTGCTTATTCAAACTGAGAGGACAGCTCAGAATGAACAAAAAATTGCTATTTGGTATCCTATGTTCAAGACAGGTCCTGGATTGGAACCATATCTCACAGATATTTACAGTTATAGGGCAAGGAGAGCTTTGACAACATTGAAATGTAATATGATAGACACGAAAGTAAGAGAAGGGAGGTTTCAGGGAGTACCACTGGAACAAAGATTATGCCTCTGTGGGCAACCAGTGGTTGAGGATTTTTATCACTATTTGTTCTCTTGCCCTATATATAGGCAGCTAAGGGAAGAAGCCCTGGGTCAAGGGCTCAAGGGTAAGATCTACTGGGATCCCCAGCGCCGGATTTCTTGTCTTCTGTCAAATACCAATAAAGATATTACCTGCAAATTAGCCCGTATGGCATTAAAAATGGAAATAGCCAGGAGGGACTTTATTAGTGGTAACTTCAACAATTTTATGTAAGTAAGTAAATTCTTAAGAGTCTCAGAGGCTATGGTCAGAGATTTTACTTAACAGTTTAACTTGGTATTAGTCTTATCCTGTTCTTTTGATTATATTAATTTATATTGAATGATAGGGCTGGGTGGTAGACGCCTGTCCTGTAAGGAAATAAAGAGTTTCTGTACTGGCAACTGATTGTAGTGGTAGTGCGGTATATGTTAAACAACCGTACTTTTGGAAAGTTTAATAGGACGATGAGAAACGTTCTGTGTTTAAAGTTACCCTTCCCGGTCTATGTTGTATTTTAATTCTAACTTATTTTATTTACTGGATTTAGTTTTGTTTTTAGAGATTGAATTTGCAGTAGTATAACTTTTATTTATGAATTTACTTGGAATGTACTGGAACTTTGTTGTACACCCACCTTCACCCACCGCAGCAGCACACCCATCCCCACCCCGATGCCTGTGTAAAAAGGGCCTATAATGGATGGGAGGTGGCTGGGTAGTGGGTGGGGAGGGGCTGGTCTTTGGCCATTTTTAAACGGCGCCACCGGGTGGGTGGTTCATGGGTGTGAAGGTGTGTCTGCAGTGGATGGGCGAGGCATGCACACACGGACCCCACTCATCCCCACTCACGGAGCAACCTCCGTTTCCCCCAGTTGCACCATGCGTGGGGATGAGTAGGGGGTGAGCGGGGATGTGTGTTAGGCGAGTGCACACACCCCCACTCACCGCGTGTACCCACGCTGTGTCCTTCACCCGGGCCTCTCCCGCTCATGAACACTCCGATTTCTGCGTGCTCATGAGTGGGAGAGGCCTGTATAAAAAGGGCCTCAGACACATTCATATGAAGAGGATTTATCCCAATTAATCTTAAGGTCTGATAATTGGCCAAATGACTCAAGCAGAGCGAACAGATGAGGTATTGAATTACCTGGGTTTTTCAACAGAAGTATATAATCTGCATATAAATTGATTTTAGAAGTTTGATCAAGAATTTTACTCTCCTCATTGTGAGCTGATTGCCTAATAGCTGCTGCCAGAGGTTCCAATGCTAAATTGAATAAGAGTGGAGATAGAGGACATCCCTGACATGTGCCTCTTTCCAAACTGAATGAAGGTGATAACATACAATTAGTGGATGCTACTGCGAGAGGAGACCTATATAAAATTGGTCTTGACAGGACTGAAAACTGTGCCAAAACTAATAAAATGTAATTTAACAGAGATAAATGTAAAGTTCTGAATTTAGGTAAGAAAAATCAAATGCACAAATATAGGATGGGTGATACCTGGCTTGGCAGCAGTACATGTGAAAAGGATCTTGGGGCTGTAGTTGATCACAAGCTGAACATGAGTCAGCAGTGTGATGCAGCTGCTAAAAAGACTAATGCTATTTTAGGCTACATTAACAGAAGCATCGTGTCCCGATCATGAGAAGTAATAGTTCCACTCTATTCTGTGCTGGTCAGACCTCATCTTGGAGTACTGTGTCCAGTTCTGGGCACCGCATTTTAAGAAGGACATTGACAAATTGGAGCTGGTTCAGAGGAGAGCAATGAAGATGGTCAGGGGTCTGGAAACCAAGTCCTATGAGGACCTGAAGGAGCTGGCTATGTTTAGCTTGGAGAAGAGAAGACTAAGGGGAGACATGATAGCTGTCTTCAAATATCTCAGGGCCTGTCACACGGAAGATGGAGCAGACTTGTTCTCTGTTGCTCCTGGGGGCAAGACTAGAACCAATGGGCTCAAATTACATGGAAGCAGATTTCGGCTAAACAGTAGGAAAAACTTCCTAACGGTAGAGCTGTTTGACAGTGGAACAGGCTGCTTAGAGAGGATGTGGGCTCTCCTTCACTGGAGGTTTTCAAAGAGAGGCTGGACGGCCATCTGTCAGGGATGTTGTAGGTGTGGATTTCCTGCATTGGACTAGATGACCTCTGAGGTCATGCCAACTCTAAGATTCTATGAGTTTATGATTTCTCCCCAACCCCAACATTTTTGTAAAATTAAGAGCGAATATTTTATTTCAATCCTGTCAAATGCTTTTCAAGCATCTAGTGAGAAAAGAGCTTCTGGAGAGTCAGGCAGGTGACATTGCTGAAGCATGTGTAGTATCTTGCGTGTACCATCCAAAGGCCAACCTACCCTTTATGAAGCCTACCTGATCAGCATGTATCAAAGTTGGAAGTACCATACTAAGTCGTAGAACTAATAATTTTGTGAGAATCTTGTAATCAACATTCAATCAATCTCACTTGGAGGCAAAGAGAGATCTTGTTTTGGAATTTCTGTTATGACATGTTGTAGGAAACAAATCATTTTTGTTTCCTCACAGCCTTCAGCAATCCCAATTAGTCTTAAATCATTTCTGCAAGAATGTTTTCCAGTTCATCTTGTTGCTGTTCTGAGCTGCTGATGTTTACTTTGAGAATAGCATTTTTAAATTTCCATAATATCAATGCTGTTCTTATCTACACCATTTTCCAGCACTGTAATGCAAGTTTTTATCTCATTAATGTCTGTAGAAAGCCCATGTATAACCTGAGAAATTATTTTTTGTTTCTCTGACAAAAACTGCCCGAGAGAGGCAATCTCTTGAGACACTAAAGACTGAGGCATCTCAGTCTCTGACCTGTTTGGGGATCTAGATTTCATAAATTGCTTATGCCATTTATGTAAATATTTTAAAAGTCCACAGACTTCACCCATAAATATTAACTAAACATAAGGTAAATAAAACTACTCTGATGCTGACAGGCTGTAAAAGTAGCGTGGAGAGTGAGGGGCTCAGGGCACTATCAAGGTTTGACAAGTCCGGTTTTAAAAAGAATGCATGAGCCACACGGTGCTACTGTTTCCAATGGCGACCAGGTGACTTCCAGTGCAGGGAGGCATGTCTAAACTCCACCCCTGCGAGGTTGCTGAAAGCGGACTTTCAAGTCCATGAAGATAGGAGGCATGTCTAAAAAGGGGATCATTGACTAGGCAACCATCATGTTCTGTGGTACCATGTGAATCTCCAGTTACCAGAGAGAACAGCTCCAGAGGACACTTTGAAAACAGGAGTTGTGTCACTGAGGAAAATGGATTATGCAACCCTAGAAACAAATACCTTTTAACATAATGGGAGCTGGTACAAATTAAAATCAATGTCATGTTGTTGGTGACAATGGGCTCAATCCCATAGCCTGTGAATCTGGCATGCGCAAACTGTGTGCAAACCACGCGCATCACCATTGACGGCCCATTATGCCGCACAGAAACTGCGCACATGAGTGCACACGCAGCTTCCGCAGGCTATGGGATCACAGCCAGTGTGCACAGGTATGCCTTAAGCCCAATGTGGTAGCAGATGAATCCAACTGAAATTGAGTTGCTAGCCCGCGCCGGGGCTGGGAGCTAACGCACAGGGATTTTCCATCCCCCCCTTTCCCAATGTGAGAGGGAGAGGAGAGGGGCGGGGCTCCACTCTTTGCCTGTGCCTGCGCTGGCCCCAGTAGGGGCTTTAAAGTGGTGTGTTTGCTGGCAGCGCCACAGGCGTGCGCCTAAGGGCCCTTGGGGGGTTGGGGGTGGAGGGCTCTGTGTTTGTATTAGGAAGTTTCATGTTAGTGAATTGGGGGTGTGTGAGGGGTCTATATTGTATATTTGGGGGGGTTGTCTTGGTGGTGGGGAATGTATGGGGAAGGGGGTATGGGGGAGTGTGTTGGGGTGGGTGGGGATCTCCCTTGATGTCTAGGCGGGGTAGCCGGGTGGCGGATCGGGGCCAGGTGGGTCCTCCGGGAGGGCACAGCCATAGGGGTCATGGCAGGATGGAGGAGATATGGCCCTAACAGGAGGGGTGTGAGATAGGTGAAGCGGGACAGGTGCTTGGTGCATGTCCCGCTCGTTACCTCCCGGGCAGAGGGGCAGGTGGTTCTTGGTCAGAGGGCCCCCAGTCCTGTGTTGGTGGTGGTAAATGTGAAATCGGTGGCCAGTAAAGCAACAGCTGTCCAGGAGATGATCCTGGACTGTGCCGCCGATATCATATGCATCATGGAGACCTGGCTGGACAATGAGTCGGGGCCTATTCTGGCTGACCTTGTTCCAGCTGGGTATGCTGTGCTGCATCAACCGTGAACGGAGGGACCGGGGTGAGGGGGGGGGAGTGTAGCCATGATTTTTAAGGAGTGATGGTCAGTGCGGAGGTATCCAGTGCATCCCATACCAGATATAGAGGTTCTCCACCTTGTGTTTGATTTGGCAAGTGACAGTTTGGGAGTGCTGCTTGTCTACTGTGCACCTACCTGTGCAGCAGCCTACCTGCATGCTCTAGTGGAGTTGGTGTCGGGGGTGGTGTTGAGGTCCCCAAAGACAATAGTCTTGGGGGACTTCAACATCCATACTGATGCTGACCTTGGGGGAGCAGAGTGAGAGTTGATGGCCACCATGGCAACCATAGACCTGTCTCAGAAAGATTGGCCTGACACATCGGATCTTGTGTTTTGCACTGGCCTTGAGGCAGGTGATCCGTTAGTGGGGGAGATATCAACTATACCTTTGTCATGAATAGACCATTACCTCCTGCAGGCCTCGCTCCTAACACATGTGTGCCCCCGGAAAGGTGCAGAATAATTTAAATGGTTCGCCCCCAGAAGTTGATGGAATCAGAACGATTCCAGATGGCTTTGGGCGAGATACCCTCTGATCTTGACAGCTGTCTCATTGTTGACTGTGTTGTATTATGGAATACTCTGATGACTGGGACCATCGATCGGACGGCTCCTAGGCGTCCGCTAACCACGCGGCAGCACCGCAGACCTCCTTGGTTTTCCGAGGAGCTGCGGTTGCTGAAGCGAGAAGGGTGGCAGTTAAAGCGATGGTGGCGTCATTCTCGTGCGGAAGCCAACAGATTGCATCATAGAGCCAGTTTACGGGCCTATGCCATAGTTATGCGGGCAGCAAAGAAGGAGTTCTTTGCTGCCCTCATAGCATCCGCAAAATCCCGTCCAGCGGAGCTTTTCCAGGTGGTGCAGGGGCTGGTCAGTCCAGCCTCCCTTCACCTGGGAGTAGTGAAATGTTTATGGGTTATTTTGTGGAGAAAATCACTCGTATTCACCAGGACTTCGATGTTGCAATTGATATACATGAGGAACTGGAGGTTGTGAAAGCCCCATCTTGTCCAATTGTATGGGATCAATTTCAGTCGGTGACACCCGCTGATGTGGTCAATGTTCTTGGGGCAGTTAGGACCACCTCTTGTGAGTTAGATCTGTGCCTGTCTTGGCTAATTACATCTTGCTGGGAGACAATGGGTCCGTTGCTGGCTGGGGTGGTCAACGCCTCCCTTCGGGAGGGCAGAGTGCTGGGCTGTCTCAAGGAGGTGATGGTGCGGCCTCTGCTCAAGAAACCATTGCTTGACACTGACTCCCCTGCCAGCTATCGGCCTGTCTCCAACCTTCCCTTTTTAGGGAAGGTTATTGAATGGGCTGTGGCCCAGCAGCTGCAGGGGCATCTTGATTGCGTCAGTTTTCTTGATCCCTCTCAGTCAGGATTTCAACTGAGTCATGGCACCGAGACTGTGCTTGTGGCTTTGACGCATGATCTGTGCCGGGAATGGGGTTGTTCGACCCTGTTGATCCTATTAGATCTATCATCCACATTTGATACTGTTGACCACGAGATGTTGGTGACGTGCCTGCAGGACTGTGCACGGGTGGGTGGGACTGTTCTAGAATGGTTCTGCTTATTCCTGACTGGAAGAACTCAGTGAGTGGTACTCGGGGAATATTTTTCATCATACCAGGACCTCTTGTGTGGAGTCCTGCAGGGCTCTGTTTTGTCCCCTCTCCTGTTCAACATGTACATGCAGTCACTCAGCAAGGTGATCAGGAGGTTTGGCATGTGGTGTCATCAATATTTATTTATTTGTTTGTTTGTTTATACTTCTTAGCCGTCCCCTCATGCCCATGGCATCTTGGGGTGGTGTACAACAAAAACAATAAGTAAAACAGCAATAAAACACAGCAAAAATAAAAACATTTAAAAACCCATCTAAAAGACACAACTACCCCCTACATTTTATTATCCCAACCCACCCTCCCCTCCTCTGAAGGCCTGGGAGAACAGCCAAGTCTTGCAGACCCGGCGGAAGGCCAACATACTTGGGGCCAGATGGGCTTCCTCCAGGAGGGAGTTCCATAATTGCAGTACAGCCACTGAGAACGCCCTCTCCATTGTGGCCCCCCGTTTAACACGGGGGACCTCCAAGAAGGCGCCCCGGCAGACCAAAGGGGTCATTCTGGGGCATGGAGGGTGAGGCGGTCCCTGAGGTATGAAGGGTCAAGACCGTATAACATGCTGGTGGCACCCAGCTATACCTGTCTTTTTCAACAGACCCAGGCCTGGCAATCTCGGTGCTTACCCCGGTGTCTGATGGCTGTGGGGGACTGGATGAGGGCAAACCGACTGAGGCTGAATCCTGACAAGACGAAGGTGATATGTTGGGTAAGCCGATGGAGATGGCAGCCCCCATCATTGACGGGGTCTGTCCTCCATTAGTTTCCCGGGTTCAAAGTCTGGGGGTGCTTCGATGCGCAGCTCCGCCTGGATATCCAGGTGGAGGCTGTGGCAAGGAGTGCTTTTCGCCAACTACACCTGGTGCGATGGCTCTGGCCGTATGTTTGACTCTGATCTGGCCACCGTCATCCATGCTTTCATGACCTCTAGGTTGGACTATTGTAACACGCTGTACGTGGGGCTACCCATGGTGACGGCTCAGAAGTTGCAGCTGGTGCAGAAAGTCGTGGCCCGGCTTTTGGTGTGGCTGGGCCGACGGGAGCACATTGCACCAGTGCTTCGTTCTCTGCACTGGCTGCCAGTGGTTTTCCGGGCCCGATTAAGGGTGTTGGTATTGGCTTATAAAGCCCTAAACGGCCTAGGCCCTGCATATCTGTGGGACCGCCTCACCCCCCGGGCTTTGGATCGGCCCCTGCGGTCATCTGGGGGCACCTTGCTCGAGGTCCCCCGAGTCTTCTGTGGGGCCACACAGGGGAGGGCGTTCTTGGTGGCCACGGAACTCCCTGCTGGTGGGAGCCCGTCTGGCCCCTAATCTCCCCTCATTTCAACAAAGTTGTAAGACCTGGCTGTTCTGCCAGACATTTAGCAAGGGAGATGGGTGATGGGTGGGGGTTTGTGTTTGTTTGGGGTGGGTATTTGGTACCTCCTTTTAAAGTTGTTTTAAGTGTTTTTATATTTATATGATGTGAGCCACCCCGAGCTGCCTGAGGCAGGAGGGGTGGGATAATAAAAATTTTAGATAAATAATTCACTCTGTATTTTACCAAAAACCCCTAATTCCTTTCACAATAACAATATTTACTTTTTAAAGTAAAATTTTGGATTTTGCTGTGCATATGCATAGGTTTGGTAAAAAGCTATGAACTGAATCGTTTTGTTCAGGAGGATCAAAATTTCCAAATGTAACTAACTTTGGATGCTCAAGTGGCTTGGTTTTCAGGAGGTGGTTGCTCAACACTTAAATCAGGCCTCTTGAAAGTGTTACTGATTGGGCACTGCAAAGTAGTCATTAAAAAAAAACTTTACTGGAGTTTTTCAGTTGAAGGAGTGAGGAGCGGCCTCTAAAAAGTGAGTGAGGGAATGCAAATGCCTTGCATCAGCATTAAGTCCCTTTTGCTTCACTGTAACATGAACTAGATTTAAATGGTTACAGAATGGCACTAAATGAACTGAGGGTCATACGGTTACGCTTTGACCTTAAGCACTCTTGTGCTAACCGAGCCCTGCTGGCATCAATAGGGTTTCACCAATGAAAGTGTTCTTATGATTGTAGATTCCAGTACTTCAGAGAATACATTTTTTAATTATCGGAATTTAAACATTTTTTTCTCTGGCCAGATATGTTTGTTAATATTTTCTCCTTGTGTCATAGCAGAGCTTCTTCATGTAGATCATTATTATCCCGTCCTCTTTCCCTGAACTAATATTGGTGTATGCTTGTTTGTGTGTGTGTGCATGTTGTTTTCTGACTTTAAATGTTTATTATGCTTTAGACAAATACCCCAGGGAGATTATGTAAAAAAGCCTGGCGAGGCCGACTCTTTTTATAGCGACATGCCTCCTGGAGTCAGCACAAATTCTGCATCTAGTTCTAAGAAGAGGTCTGCTTTTCTGTCGCATTTTCAGATTTCTACCTGTTCCATCACTCACTATTCCATTAGTCAGAACATTTCATTATTTTGCAGCAGGTTTGATCACTTCTTCCTTCTTTGTGAATTGTCAAACATTGCATTCCTCATTCTTTGATTACAGTTTTCTCTCCATTGTACACTATCCAAATGCTTTGACCTGTTGATTATTAATTATCAAACCAGAATAAATATCATAACTCTAAGATTTACTTACTTTAATGTTCAGCACCTCTCTGCTTGGAAATAATTTTCCAAGAAGATTGTAATTTGTGTTTACTGTTTTAAAAAAGAGAAAACCCCCCTGAATTTTATATAATGTCTACGTAATCAAAGAAAAAGGATATTGTCAAGCTTCATTAGTAATGATAAAATGTAATATGAATGTTATAGTTGTAAATGCTGTCAGTAACTTGTACTTTTTTGTTCTTGGTGATTTGCATAATTGAAGGTTACATTATTTATAGCTTAATCAGTTTCATGTTTTCTACTAATAGATTAAATTTTCACTACGGTGGTTAACCTAAGTCTTAATTCTGCAAAACACTACTAGGCTTTGTGCTAACCATGTGAATGCAGGCCATTAGATTGACCATATTATGCCATTGCTAAATACTAATGCAGAACAAATAATTGATACACTATTCCTGTGTTTGAAGTTTATTAATATACTACTGCCCCATTTACTTTGAAAAATTAACTTCCTTTTAAAATAACAAGCTCACTGAAAAGTATTAACATTCACTAATGATTGATGAGATCAGCCTGATCAAAAATCTCTTTGCAAGCAGAAGTACTTTAATTATGAAATTCCATTTTAACCAGCACTTTTAAATGATTTACAAGAAGAAGTCTGTAATAATAGTAGTTGACAGTAGTATCTCTTGGCACCCCCCCTCCTTTTTTTTCTTTTCTTTTCTTTTCAAAAGGATCACTTGTGTCTTTTCCACTGAAATTGAAAAAGCTTTCCTGGCCATAATAATAGTACAGTATAATTTTTTACTGTTAATACTCAGTTGAATTTCCTTGAAAAAAATCCATTGTGACAAATGTTTTGATGGAATTAAAATACAATTAACTAGTGATCATTTTTTGCTAAATTTTTACATTTATGGAAGCCTTTTTAAAATGTAATTTTCAGAGTATGAAAGGGAGAAATTCTTCTAAAATGATACAATCTTCTATTGCAGAACTTTTTTCAGTTGCTAAATTCAAATAAAATGTAGGGAAAGTGCTTTTCAATAGATTTTGTATTCAGCAATGGAGCAGGACTTCACTCCATTTAAGAAGCAATTATTTGACTTTTAGAAATGGATGTTGGGTAACTTTATTGTTTTTCACTATCTGCCTTTGTTTCTCCTCATACTGCCATTTCTTTCCTGTTGCATTCACGTTTATGTTATTTAGTGCACAATATGAAAAGATTCCCAAGGTCTGTCTACATTAGAGAAGATTGGTGTTGCCACTCCCCATTCAAACACCTGGAGTGTTTGCAAACACTTCCGAGGCGCACACAAGCCAAATTTTGTATGAGCTGTCTCACTCAGATTGAGCATGTTTGGCAAATCCTCCAATTCTAATTGATGAAGAATCAATGTGAACAGAAAACTCGTGGTCCTGCCAGTAAAGTCAACACGATGGTTACTTTTACACAGATGCTGGATTGCACAACCCCAGAGAAAGTCTGGGGGTGCACCCCAGCGTCTGCCTGATTGCAGCCACAATGGACCCAGTGGGTGCCAGGGCCCACAGTCCACCCATGTGGCACCCCTCCCCCACACCATATGTTGCAGGTGAATCGCTATTGTTGCCAGGGCAACCCCCAGCTGAGGGTGGGGCTGCAGCGGCTGTACACGGAGCAGACGGACAGCAGCCCCACCTCTAGCTGCTGCCCCAGAGTAGGGCTGCCCGCTTTGCTGGTGGTGCTCTGGGATGTTATGGAACACCACTGGTGGGACAGCCTGGAAGCAGGCATAGCCTGCCCCATCGTTGCTCCACATCTGGCAGGCCGCCTTTTGATTGAAGGCCTACTCAGGGTTGCGGCAAGGCAGAGGTAGGACAGGTGTACATGTGAAGACACCCAATGTCAGACAAATTGCCGTTAGTGATTGCTTTGGGGAGCAATCCGAATAAAGATCAGAAAATGCTGTGTTGTAGGGAATCTCTTGCAAAATTGTTCCATGTAAATACTTGGCTACAACATATTCAGATTTATGTGCTAAAGAAAAATTCAATAGAAAAGATGTTAGTCTAGCTTGTCAATGAGGCATGAGTTTACAATTTCCATTTAAGCATAACTTTGACCTAAAACGAGAGCGTACTGCAGACTCTGGGTGTTAAGAAACGTGATGCCAGCTCAGTGGGGTCCCAAGTCAGCATGGGGAAGAAAAGTGCTGTTGACACGATTCGGACCGGGTTGGGCTGCCGAACAATTGTGCTGGCGGCCAAGCCACAGGGGAGGGCAGGGAGATGCATGAACATGCAGCCAGCCAGCCCTGACCCCACACTGTGCCTAGCGCCCTGCATAACAGGCAGCCGTGATGGCCACTGACAGGTGGCACCTCGCCATGGCAGAACCCATCTGGACCAGGTCACAGCAGACCACAGCAGACCACACCACACATGAAAGCCTGCTTTGGCCCAATTGGGTGGACGTTAGCCTGGGCTGTGACTTGGAGGTGTTCCAGCGTCATAGCCTAGGCTAGCTGCCGACATGGCCCAGAGCAATCCCAGGCACTTGCACAAATGTGCAGGTTCGGTCCAGGTCAAAGATTAACAGAGCAGACCAAAGCGGCCGCCGTCATTTGTTAACATCCTCTCACTCACAACTGTGAAAAATAATGCAGTATTTATACGTCATAGGGTACCACAGCCTAGATGAATGGATGGTCTTAATGAAGATCACTAGGCCTGCAGATAGTAGGGCAGGTGTAGTGGAGAAACCCATGAACTGCCTTCTACCATTGTGTTTTCCCCTTGCATGTGAGAGCACAGTTCATGAGTTTACAGTGTAACTAAAAAGTACACAGAATCAGTGTAACTTTAAAAAGTGCCTTTTCTAGTCAGCCGTTATGGGAACTAGATGCTCCCATAAGATGCTCATGGTGCATTTGAAATAGCAAAGTTTGAAAGGTGCTGTGGTTGGTAATGGACACACTGTTCCAGTTTACACAACCCAGAATGGTAAATGTAGACACATTGAACGATTTCTAGAATGGGTGATGCAAACAAAACTTAGCTGCCGCATTTAACCATGAAATAGTGCAGGCTGCTATTGCAGACAGACCTTTTATCTTTATTCTGTTACCCAATCTAAAATGTGTGACTGTTTCCTATTCCTTAAATCAGTTAGATGTTATCAATATTGATCAACATTGAATCAACTATAAAAAGTTAATGTAACAATGGCAACCACATATGAGCTTTCTTATTCCAGATCAAATGGATTATCTCACTCATGGAGTGAAAGAATCCCGGACACCAAGCACATTTCAGACATTTGTGAAAATGGGAGGCCTAGGAGTAACTCATGGCAAGGTAAGGATGAATTTGCTATAGATTGGCTATAGATATTTTCACTGCAGTGCAGTCAAGGTAATATTCCTATGAACAGGAACATATCTTCCTAAATACATATATATTGCTATTAATCTTGGAGTAGGGATTTAATAGCATGATACACTAGTACATTTTCATTATCACTAATAGCCCTTGACTGAGCGACTTCAAGATGTAAATAATTCCAGGTCTATGTTGATGGGTCACACTAGAATTTTAAATAAGTTACTCATTTTAAACTCTCTTACTATCTAATAATCATTTTTAGCACCTATAACACATGTCACATGAACTGGGAGGAATCCCAAAATAAATAGAACAGCTCACACTCTGCTAAACTTACCAGGGGCCAATGAGGGAGCTGTTTACATCTCTGTAGTTACGAGGAACTGTGTGCTCTGCAATGGATAGGGATGGCACAGTGTACATTTCCCTTGGAACCGCCCAGATCAGGGGAAACCTCTAAGGAGGAAGATTGTGCCTCTTGGAGACACAGTCTGCTTCCTAGTTTACTCCCAGAGCTGTGTAGGTATGCACCGGTCTATGCACAAGGCAGGTTTTACAATGACAGTCTTGCCTAATGATGCTACTCAGGCTTATGAGGGCTGAACTTGTGGTTTATGAATGGTCAGAGCTCAAGCCAAAATCAAACTAAATTGTCTCCTAGAACAGGCTACATCTATAAACTGCTTGACTGCTACCTGCCCACCTCATAAGTTCAGCCCAGCCCCCCTGCCCCCAAACACCACTACCATCTGTAGATTGCACATCCTGCCACTGTTGATCCTTGGATATTATTTGCCTTGGATATTTACAGATTCATTCTGCTGTTTTGCCCAAATCACTCCCCTCTTCCTGTTCCTGAGCTTTTATGGGAGAAAGTTCTGGAGCCTTGACCTGACCTGACCTTATGCTTAGACTATACCTAGTAGATAGAATATATGAGGAAAGACACTGGCTCTTGGCTGCAGTGGCTGTTCTCCTTTCTTCTGCCCCTCCCACCTCCATAGTGTGGAAAGGCCTCTTGGAGGAGGAGGGGAACAGCCTCTGCAACCAAGACTCCTCATGTTTCTTCACATATTCTGTCTAGGTAATGTAGCATGTAGCTCACGAAGAGCGGGAGAAGGCTCTGTTACTAGCATCAGGATCAGCTCATAGAACCATTACAGTCTAGATTCTATCAGGGTCAGCTCATAAACTCAGGTATTTCTTTATGGAGCTATTCTGGCTCCTTGGGATCGATACCTGGCTTGGCAGCAGCACATTTTAAGATTATCCAAGGATTGTGGTTGATCACAAGGTGAATGTGAGTCAGCGGTGTGATGCGACTGCAAAAAAGGCTAATGCTATTTTAGGTGGCATCAACAGAAGCATTGTCTCCACATTGACAGAATTAATAATTCCACTCTATTCTGCATTGGTCAGACCTCACCTGGAGTATTGTGTCCGTTTCTGGGTGCCTCGTTTTAAGGACACTGACAAATTGGGGTGGGTTCAGAGGAGGGTGACAAAGATGATAAAGTGTTTGGAAAACAAGACTTATGAGGAAAGGTTGAAAGAATTAGGTATGTATAGCCTAGTGAAGTGAAGACTAAGGAGAGATATGATAGCAGACTTAAACTATCGAAGGGACTGCCATAAAGAAGATAGCAAGGGACTGTTCTGCATTGCTACAGAGGGAAGGACTAAAAACAATGAGCTCAAATTACAGGAAAGTAAATTTCAGTTAAATATCAGAAAAAAATCCTAACAGTAAGAGGAGTTTGCCAGAGGAACAAGCTTCTTAGGAAAGTTGCAGTTCTCCACCACTGGAGATTTTCAAAAGGAGACTGGACAGCCATCTATTGGGGATGTTACAGCTATAGTCATTTTGCATCTAAGCCGGGGGCTGGACTAGATGACCCTCAAGGTCCCTTCCACTCTAAGACACTACAGTTCTATGTACCAGAGATAACGGAACCCCATCATCATCCTTATCTCTTGCTAATTTGCACACTGCAATTCTATAGAAGTAATGAGGCAGTAGTTTGAGGGAAATGAGGTGAAGACATTTCATGGATAGAGCCGTTCAGGTTTTCTGATTTTCACCAAAATCAAGAGGGTTCTTGCCAATATTGACTAGAACAGTCCCTCAAAATTTGGGATTGATGAGATGCTGTTTTCAAAAAGTTACTATGTTGCAAATAGAGGAATGCTGTTGCATATAGGCCGTCATAATAGTTGACCAAATAGTCAGGAAACAGCAGGGACATGTATGAAAAGAGGGAGGAAGTAGTTAGGCCTTTAGCATGTGTTCCGAGACCTGTTACAGGACCCTTCTCTACACAAACAAGGTAGGAGAAAAACACTTAACAAATTTTTTGTTAAGAAATGTTTTAAAAATCTGATCCCTTTATCAAATGGTGCGCTCACAGACAAATGTATAAAACAAATTGAGTTCTAACTACAACTTAGTTTCTGAAAAATCAGTTGTATTCTCAGTATTTTGGACATTTTTCAAAATCTTTTAAATATTTTGTGATACATAAAACTTTTAGCAGCATGTTTTATTGCACAGAAAAATATAGTCTGGGTGGTTCCTTTAGTGCTGTAACACCAATGTGAAATGATACGACAAACACAAGGAAAACAAGCTTGAAGAGGTGGGGAGCTGATTAATATAAATTAGAATAATTTCTAGGACATCCTATTATTACCTTTCACGGTGTTAGTTGGACTGCCTTTCTCCTTTGATCTCTTTCAGGTAATATAGGAGGCAACAGGAAGAAAGTCAGAGGCAAAAGATTTAGGCCCCGGTCTAATTCAACTGAGTAAGTCTGACCCTCTAACTGAAAAGTAGAAAAGAACAGTTCATGAACTAATGCTATTTTGATTTATATGAGTGTTTTTTAAAAAGGCACTTCAGATGTAACCTCAGGGCCCATTCCAGAATACAAATTGATAACCTGACAAATAGTTTAACTGTATTTTAACCACTTTTTAAAAACATTTTTTCCAGTTAACTATTACTTTTCTTTTTTATGTAGGCTTCTTCACAGTTGTGCTTATAAGTACCCACTGGCAGTCTGCACAATCACCATAGACATTTATCTTCACCAAACTGCCATTACTGAGAATGTCCTGATACACTAGTAAATTAGCCTATCTTCTTTTCTTTGTCCTCACCAGAGTGGAACCACACCAGATAACTTTCTTCCTGTTTATGATGCAGGTTTTTCTGTCAGGCTCTATTCACAGTGGAGCTAATCTAGATTAATTTCCCCCCTTGGTTTTAAAACTGAGATCCACATATATACCACTGTATTTTAATTTGGCTTCAGCTCAGAATAACTTCCCCATAACAACCCTGGAACCTAGGTTACATCTCAGCCCTGTGCAGCAGCTTTGAAGGGAGTTAATGCAGTGTGAACATTCTGAACCCTAATTATTCTGTGGAGTAAATTCCTCATGTGAACACAAGCATTGACTAGGATTTGCAGGAGAGCAATCGTGTTCTGAGAATACACTTAAGTTTGTTGTTCTAAACCAGAGGTTGTCAACTTAAATAGTTGGGTGGGCCAAAATAATTGGGTTTGTCTCAACATCACACTACAGATCCACCTTGCCTCCACCCCAGAAATCCACACACTTGAGCCCAATAAGCAGTCCCTGACATTTTAAATCTGAACAAGTGCTGAATTCCCTAATGGAAAGAAGTTAATGATAACTTTAATGTTTCTCGATATGTCTTTGTTTATGAAAAGCCCAATGAACCAAATACCTGCACACATGTTCCCACATTCCTGTTTACCTACTCCCCATCTTTCTCTCTCCCCTGCCCTATACTTATGCATACACAGGCCAGTCTGCCCTCCCTTTCTGAAACACACACAGTCCTGCCTATCTCCTTCCCCCTCCACACACACTCCTATCAGCCTGCCTGTTCTCTGCTTGACTCCCAGCTGCCTCAACCATGCAACTTCTCTCCATTCAGTCCCTTGCTCTGTCTGCCCCCACTCCCAGTGCCTCTCACTTCCTCCTGCTTGACCATGCCCCGGCCCTGCTCCACTTTACACCTGTGTTGGAGGGGGAAGCAGATAGGCACTGGCAGGACTGTGTTTGAGAAAGGGAGGGCAGGCAGGCAGACCTGTGTATGCATAAGTATGGGGCAGGGGAGATTCTAATGCTAGGTGGAAGAGCGTTCTGTGACTTCTATCACATTTCAAATAGTGGACAGCCATCAATCAGAAGTGATTGAGCTGCTGCCATCAGACAGGAGCCAACTGGTGCTTTTCCTCTCCAAGCAGACTTGGGCAAGGGGCAATGATGGAAGTGGGCTAGAGGTGGAAATAGATTGTAGGCCTCAAAAAATAAACTTTTCCATTGACTTCAGTAGGCTAAGGAAACTGGCATGCATACTGTTATTTAAACATACACATTTACACAAATATTGAGATTTGATCTTTTTTATATATATATAAAAAGTTTCACTTATTGTTTTACTTCATGTTTACTATACTTTGAGAAATACTGCTTATTAAATAAGCTAATTTGGGCCCTTTATTTGAATGCATGGTACTAGTTCCCCTTTTTACTATTATGCCACTGAAGAAATTATACTTCTCTGCCAGTGATGGCAATGATCATTCCCTCTCCCCATGAACTCCGCACTTAAGATTACACCTGTATCATCAGAAAGGTTTGATGCCAGCTTTTTTGGAGAATTATAATTGTTAGCTGTTTTATGGGCTCTGATCTTTATGGTTTGGGGAATTTACATTTGCTCCTACAGTTAAATCTTCAAAGTTTGGTATAACTTTGTTGTGTTAGTAGTTTTGCAAAGGTTCACATCGAAGATGCCTTTGTTACAAATTATAGAAACAGTAGTTTAAGACCTATTTAGTTATACCATTGCATGATCAAGAATGACAAAATAGAACTTGTAACCTTACTCTCAGATCCCTCAGAGGAGTTTATCTTTTGAGTGACCAAAGGACTCCCATGCTCCTGGTCTAAATACTGATGAACTCTTAGTGGAATGTTGGAGGGTTTTGACGTGGTTTTGATTTGTTTTTTGCATGAGACAATTCAGTAAGAGCAAATTAGGCAGTATGACTAAGCTGCTCCTAAGTACTTCTCCTTTGCAAGTTCTTCTTTAGAAACTTGTTTTGGCTTCAGTTTTATTTTCTGAAAGCATTTTCCTTAAAACAAGACAAAATACACAGAGTTAAATGCAGACATTTCACAACTCTACTCAAGTCAGTGTGGTTGTGTATGTTCCTGTCAGGACTGAATTTAGCTCTATGGAATGAAAGGGGGAAAACTTTTATCCTAAATTTTAAATAAACTAACAATTTGGGTGGGGGGGGGGAAGGAAACCTATTTACAGTAAGGGCGCCAGGGTAGCTGGTTTTTTTTGTTTCCTATCAATATTCAGATTGTGTATTTTAAAAGTATGTTAAATATAAACACCAAGTGATTCATGGTAGGTGACTTTCATAGGAAACTAGCCATCAGGGTATCAGGTTTTGCAGGTAATGAAACTCTCTGGATGGTTAATCCTTTCCAGCTGCATTCCCCTTACAGCAGGAAGAAGACAGAATTGGATAAGGACATATGGAGGGTTCGTTTAGAAATATAAAATCAAATTCTAACAAACATTGATCAAGACCAATATGTTACTAACTGTGAAATCTTTCCCTTTTTAAAAAACAAAAAGTGATGCCAGCTGCATTATAAGGGAAATGTACAGTTGCACACTAGGAAATGTACAGTTGTATTAGAAAATAATTCCTAATTGTTAGAACAGTTGGGCAGTGGAACAAGTTGCTGAGGGAGGTTGTGGAGTCTTCTTCACTGGAGTTTTTTCAGGAGAGGTTGTTGGAGATGTTTTAGATCTGGTTAATACTGCCTAGTGCAAGGAGTTGGATTTGTGGTCACTTCCAGCCATATGACTCTGATTTCTTTCCATAGCAATTCACCTCATTAACCTCATTCTAGAAGACTCCTGGTAAAATCTACTTGAAGACAAAGGGTAGTAATAGGAATGTTTTCCTATATGACAATCTAGATGGGAGCTGCATAGGTGGTATAACTAAGAATAAATGCATAAATCCAGTGTATGCAGATACACATGCAGATGTACAGGAGAATTTGTTGTTTGCCACAAGTACCTGATTTGTGCATGTGTAGTTGTTATAGCATGTTCTGCACTATTTTCTGTGTGCGTTTTTCTACCTGATAAAAACTGGGCCACAAAACAAACCATTTCCTCCCAATTTCTGAAGAAATGGAGGATTTTAAATGAGTCATTAGTATAAATCAGAGGAAGCACCTCAGGCAACTCCCCAAAAATGTACTGCTTAGTTTTTTCATTTATAGCTAACAGATTTTCTCATTGTTGTTCCAAGACTGCTGATAAAATGTCACAGATCTATTGGGACTCAAATTCTTTTTGTCAGTTTTTAATTGTTTCCAGTCAATTAACCAGAAAAATGCCTGCCCTGCAGGGGTTTGACTGAATAAAGTTAGATGGTTCATGCTAAATAGAGAAAATGTCAACTGAAAGGCATGAGTTTTCTGCAGACAAGATTAACTGAGTGGGTCTGATAGAGTCAAACCTTGTAACCGTTTTCTCTCGAAATAAAGTGTTGTCCATGAAACTAATGGAGATGTTCTGAATATCATGACAGCCAAAAGAGGGACGTGTGCTTAAAGATATGTTTTGCCAATTAGCAATACTGGTTTTCCTTGTTAGATTGTGTTACTTTGCCTCTACAAGTGCATCTTCCTCATTGTTATATATGATATAAACGGCTTAGATTTTCTATTCTGTATTATGTTTTTGCAGCAGGGTAACCCATGCATCTGAGCCTGGGCTTTCTCCCGCCCATCAAATCCTGACCCAAGGCATAAGCCCAGGGGGTTCTGACCCCCCCCAGACAGGGAGTCAGGATCACAGGTCAGTTTCACCTGCCCCTTCATTCTGGGCTGCCATTTTATCCCAGGAAAAGTCTCCTCTCTTAATATTTGGTGGCTTCACTGTGGCAAAACACCTTTGACTGCTTGGAGGTGCTCCTGCTAACACAGCTCTAGCTAAACCCTCCTCCTTGCCAGACTGAGGAGCAATATCACTTGTGAACCTGGACCATTTGCATTATTGCATGCTGCGCTACAAGCCAAATGAAGCCATGGGTCTACTTTTAGGCATAAGTTTAAGAGCAGCTTTTATTCCAAATTTATCATTCAAATTAACTGTGGATTATAATATATCAATGACGACTGATGCACAGATGCCCCAAGAGATTACTCTGAGAGTGCTCTCATGACATAATTCAGTAATCTGCAGCGATGTAATATGGACTTCTTGGACATGCAGATTGATTAGAAGGAATAAGGGTACCTGTATGTAATTGGAACCAGGAAGCTCAGAAAGAGTAGCGTGCAACAGCTGCATGCTTGTCGCCACGTTACATTTTTTTTCTTCTACTTACAGAAGCCAGGTCGGGAATGCTTCAGGGTTACCAAATGAGCTCTCCAAATAAAAAGTGTAGGTTAAAAGTACTTCATCAATGTATTACTCACCATGAAAGATGTAGCCATGCTAGCAGTGAAAGCTGTAACCTTTGGATTGGTTCTTAATGCATCTGGCACCACCCCCTTGCTTTACCAACAGTTTATCTGTGGCTGCGCTTTTAACTTTTGCTTTTTACTAAGAAACTGACATGGAAAGCATAAAGCACTCCTGGTTTCACTCGGTTTTAATAAGAAGGCCAGCTAGAAGCAATTGTCGCTGATAGCAAATACTTTTTGAGAGCTGTGGCTGTGCTTTTGCGGCGGGAAGAGGGGATGTTCCAGAGCAAAAAAGGAGGCCTAAGGAGTCCCAACGCACTGCTATAGTCTTGAGACTTCAATATGGTTTCAAATGCTGTAGCACATTGGTTGTACTTCTAAAAATAACCTTTACTCTTGGAATAGTTCATGCACAGGAAATCAGCAGAATTGTCTCTCATGATTAAAGGTTACGAGATTGCGTAGAAGGGCATTAAAAGTAATTTTTAAAAGCATTTTGTTTTGTTGTCCTTATGTTTTATTTATTGTTTCCAGATTGTGCTGTTTCTCATTATGTAACTAAGAAGGTGATTATAACTGTTACACTTTCGTAATTGATGGACCAGAAATGCGGTATAAAAGTTACTTTGTTCCCACATCGTGCCTTATATTTCCCATTGTGAAGGAAGCAGAGGAGCTGTTGGATAAATAAACTTTTTCGACAAGGGCAGATAGTTTACAGAACTGTGTTCACCTCTGGAGATATCATGGCTAATCTGGGAATATTGTTTGCTAGTTGGTGCACAACTTACCCAAATAAATGAGGTTTTAAGGTGTGATTTTGCTCATCAGGTTTCCATTCAATTAACTATCAGATTGACTCTGCAACTATCCTTGTAATCTCTCCAGAGCTCACAAAATAATTTGCAAAGAAGAGGTTTGTTCATAAACAAGGGCAAAAGTAAGGACAATTGCAGGGCAAAAAGACAGCTTTTAAAATGACTTATGAGTGTATCTGCCTTGTACTCATGCTGGCCTTAAGCCCATGGGTAAAGTGTACCTTTAGGAAATGAACAGTGTGTCCCTAATAATTTTCAGGGGTATTGAACCTGAGAACAATATTGTGGTTGAAATTTTCACATGCAGTTGTAGTCTGCACCCAACATCCATATTCATTGATTTGCCATATTCACTTGCATTTTGGGGATGAAGACATCTTTGTTGAGCTTGTGCTGCGTATTCTCAGATTTTCTCTTCTTCTTCTTCTTCTTGTTCTGCTTTCTCTATTCCTTCCATTGCTTTCTGCAGGTATTTAAACCCATGGTTCAAAAGAGAATATAATGTAGCTAAGTGGGTAGAAGATGTGAATAAAAACACTGAAGGACCCTACTTTAGGTATTTTGGAAATTAATTCTTTATTGTTTTTAAGAGCTTTCCTAAGCACATACAGAGATGATGGGATCCATATCTTGTATCTATCAATACATGTCACTGTAGGTGTCAAGGGCCCTTGTTCATTTGCTGCCTTTTGATGTCTTTTTTTGGCTTCATGTGCATTTACAATTCTTTTCCTGAATGTTTTTATGAAGCCATTGAAAGGGGTGTTTATAGTGCATGCGTTCCCACCACCATCTTTAGCTTTTAGTAGCTTTTTCTTCATTTTATGCCAAGTAGTGTTTTATGGGCATGAGACATGTCAACCACTAATAGAATAGTGTTAAGCTAATTAGAATTTAGTTTACTGAAGCAAGCAGTCTCGTAACACATTTATTCTACCCATTGCCTATGTAGTGGATACTAAAACGTAAACAAAAAGCCAAAATAACAGCAGGTAGCGGACTTTTACCTTTGCAGCGCAATTAATGAAACAATAGGAGCTTTGTTGGGAAAAATGCAAAGTGTGCAAATATACTCTGTACTTCTTTGAGGAGTTAAATACTTAGTGCAAGAGCAGGGAAGAAAAATGAGTACAGCTTCAAAAGCCAGATAGGATTTGGCGACAGGGGTGTTCAAGGGATGCTTTCAGGATGAGGGAAAGTTCAGATCATAGATCCACCCCCCTATCTTTGAATTTATTTCCTCATCTCTGCTCCCTTCCCCTGAGCTCACTCTTTCAGTGCTTCAGTAATAGGGACTGGATCTACAAGCCAGATCCAGGAATTGGAAAGAGGACAAGTAAGAACACTTGCTGGTTGGATTTGGTCTGTAGGCCAGATATTCCTCACCTTTGACTTAGTGCATCCATTAGAGATCTACTGGGAACAACTGTGTATTGTTATAATGAAAAAAGTGAGAATTTGAAAGATGTGAAGTAGATCAGAAATACCTCACTAGTTCATCCTGAGCCCTCATGCCAAAGGATGTTTCCTCCATCTCTGTCCTAAGCTGGTTCCTGGGCCTACTGGGTGTCTGCCAGTGCCTACCCTTATGTTCACAATGGAGGCATTTCAGCACTTACGGCTTCTCACAAGAGCACGAGTGCTCTGCGGTGGTTAATCAGGAGGAATTGCCTTGAACCTTCCTTTGGGTTCATTCACATGTGTACCGAGAAGTAGGGGTTATATGATTCTTCCCAATCAGCTGCTTCTGACAACAGCTGCAGTGCTATGTGGGCAGGCAATTGCTGCAGGGGCTGGAGAAAACCAGCTAGCACAGAGTAAAAGCACTGGAGGCAGAAACCAGGAAGAGAAGTTGCTCTCTCAGGAAGGGAAAGACTGAAGTAAGCACTTACTCTTATCACTGCACTGTGTGTGAGCAGCTTTCGCAGATAGCAGCCTCCCAGATCACCTACGCTTCTGCAGAGTGATAACTACCCCACCATTTACCCTATCTTTCAGCTTGTCAGACACACCCAAAGAATGACACAGACACATAAGTTGGGTAAAAAAGGCCACTTTCTTTATTGAAGATAACCTGGGAGTCTGGGTAAAAAACATAGGAGGGTAATTAGCACATGAACCAAGAATAACTAAATCCATTACTGCTCAAAAGAAACCAACATGTCCAGAGCCACAGCTTACCTGTCCAAATGGAGTCTCCGGTGCATTCGCCATACCTGAGGCGTGAAGAGCCAGGGTTCATGGTCAACTTGGGACACCATGTATCCTGCTTAGTGACCCCTTTGCTGCCACCCCTGCCATTAAGCAATACCGTGGACTGCATATATCCTAAATGGTTCACCTTTCTCTCACCTCATATGGAGGTAACTCAGTTACTACTCATATCCTTCTATCCTTTTCCTTGAACTTTGTGAGCGCTCTCATTAATTTTGGCACTGGATTATTGCTACAAGAGCAGTCAGCTTTTCTGCTTGGACTGCTCACCCTCCTGCTCCTCCCCAGATTGCCTTCAAACCAGTTTCCTCGAACACTACTTGATGTCACTCAAGTAAATGTCCAAATCCAATTGGGAAAGATGGACACCATCATCAAAATAAAGCTCGGGCTTCAACCATTGAATGGTGCCATGGTTGGAGCTAAATTCCACCTTTACTCTTAATTGAGTGAATACTAACTGTGCATTGGGAAAAGAATTTCAAGCAATCTATCCCAGTCTTGCCTCAGTATTATGGACAAATCTAACCCTGTGCACTTACAAAAATCATTCTCCCCGAGATGGATAAGAATGACATCTAGCTGAGCCCGGGCTCTTAAACGTAAAACCAAAGGGATAAGCTGGGCCCACATCATACCCTTCCTTCCTTTCCAGAAGATTTCAGCACTGGAGCTCAACCCCAATTGAGTGCCCCAGCTGGTACTTCTGGCTGTTAGCTTTGCCTAGCCGATGAAGCTGTGACCCAAGAGCCAGACAAGGTTTCTGGCACCATCACTTCTTATCCCTAAAACGATGAAAATCACAAGTTAATAACATGACAACAACCTATAAATGATAAGCATTTATCTTTTACCGCTTTACCTCTCCCAACCAAGGCAAACTTACTCAAATTCCAGCAATGGGCAAATATAAGACTTATAAGCGCATGAATGCCAATGCCATGATATCCCTTTCACTATAAACAGCAACAGCTGCAGAAGACGCTGCTCCTATCCTGAAAGAGTGTGATCCAAATAAACCCTCAGATAACCCCAGTTCGTGCAGACGACGATGCATAATTGCTATAAACTGGTACCTGTTAAGAGGGGAGCTGTCAAAAGGCAAAAACAAATAACCCCCAGCATGTGAGCGGATGTCCAGGTACTTTCGGATAGCATCCTGGGTTGTATGGATCAGGGCATGAGGACCTGATCCATACAAAGCAACCAAATGGTCCTTCCCCTTCTGGTCAGTTTCGGACCAGTGCAGAAAAATTGTGAAAATCCCCTCCTATCACCAAATTGCCTCTGAAACTGAGAAAGGGCGTCTGCTATTTCATTTTTGATACCAGGAATATCGCTAGCTGAAAACATTACATTATTTCTAAGGCAAGCCAGTACAAACACCCACACCAGTCTCCTGAACCAATATGACTCGAATGACAAAGAGCTGATAACATGAACAACTGCCATATTATCACACCAAAAAACAATTATTTTATCTTTAAATTCCTGCCTCCATATATACACTGCAACCACAATGGGAAACAACTCCAAGAACGTCAAATCCCGTACCACCTTGGATCCCAACCAGCGCTCTGGCCATTGTTCAGCACACCATCTACCTCTGAAATATATATCTAAGCCAATAACGCCAGCAGCGTCTGAATGAACCTGCAGTTCTGCTTCCAACAATAATTTGTCCCATCACACGCTAACTCCGTTGTATTCCTTCAGGAATACAGCCCACACCTCCAAGTCCTCTCTCATCTCCTGTGTGACCCTTATTTTATTTGTTTATTTATTTACTGAATTTATACCCCGCCCCTCCTGGCTCGGGGCGGCTTCCAACAATAAAAATACATATAAAAACAAATATAAAAACAATTTAAAACAAATCAAAACAATTTAAATATTTTAAAACAGGGCCCCGGGATACGATTTAACACAAAAACAATAAACAAGGTAGGGGAGATAATAAACCCTAACCCACCCTCTCCCCCACCCCAAAGGCCTGGGCGAACAGCCAGGTTTTACAACACCGCCGGAATGTCAACAGGCTTGGGGCCAGGCGAGCCTCCTCTGGAAGGGAGTTCCAAAGGCGCGGCCCAGCCACCAAGAATGCCCTCTCCATTGTGGCACCCCACTTTATGCGGGGGATCTCCAGGAAGGCACCCCTGGCCGACCGAAGGAGCCGCTCTGGAGCGCGGAGGGCGAGGCGGTCCCTGAGGTACGAGGGGCCCAGACCGTGAAGGGCCTTATAGATCAACACGAAAACCTTGAACCTAGCTCGGTATGCTACTGGCAACCAGTCGAGAGCACAGGTGTAATGTGCGCCCAATGACTCGTTCCCGTAAGGAGACGAACCGCCGCATTCTGCACTAGCTGCAGCCTCCGAACCAGGAACAAGGGAAGCCCCACGTAGAGCGCATTGCAGTAGTCCAGCCTCGAGGTGACGAAGGCATGGATGAGGGAGGCCAGGTCCGGACCGGAGACTAACAGACAGCCTCCGCATCAGATACAACTGGCGGAAGGCAGCCTTAGCGACTGCCTCCACCTGCCGCTCCAGGCGGAGGTCTGTGTCCAATATCACCCCCAGTCTCCGGACCTGCTGAGCTATAGGAGGGCAAACCCCCCCAATCAGGGGGGCCACTACCTCCCTCACTCTCCCCACCAACATCACCTCCGTCTTATCGAGGTTGAGCTTCAGTCTACTCTGCCGCATCCACTTTGCCACAGCCTCCAAACATTGGGATAGCAACGAGACAGCCGGGTCTGGGTCAGTTGAAAAGGAGAGGTACAGCTGAGTATCATCAGCATACTGCTGACACCGCACCCCGAACCCTCTCATGACCTCCCCCAAGGGCTTCATGTATACATTAAATAATAATGGAGACAGAATAGAACCCTGCAGAACGCCACATGATAAGGCACGGGNTCCCCCAACACCACCCGCTGGCTTCTCCCCGAGAGGAATGAACGGAACCATTCAAAAACAGTCCCGTCCAGACCCCCCAGGTCACGCAGCCGCCTCAACAGCAGCCCATGGTCCACGGTATCAAAAGCGGCCGAGAGATCTAGCAGGATGAGAAATGTTGAACATCCTGCATCCATCTCCCGGCGGAGGTCGTCTACCAAGGCCACCAACGCTGTCTCAGTGCCATAGCCAGGGCGGAACCCAGATTGAAAAGGGTCTAGGAACCCAATGCTATCCAGATGCACCTGGAGCTGGAGTGCCACCGCCCGCTCAATAACCTTCCCTAAAAAGGGAAGGTTAGAGACAGGTCGGTAACTGGTGAGCGCATCCACGCCCAAAGATGGTTTCTTCAGCAGAGAGCGCGCCACAGCCTCCTTGAGGCAGGGCGACAACCTCCCCTGCTGCAAGGACGCGTTCACTACCCTCTCCAGCACTGTCCCCAACGTCTCCCTGGAGGCCTTCACCAACCAGGACGGGCATGGATCAAGTTCGCAACAGGTGGCCCTCACAGACCCCAAGCCATCTGCAGCATCGGCCAGCGTCACTTCCTGAAACTCCCTCCACAAAGCTGGACCAGACGGTCCTACTGCCCTAATCCAGCGTCAAAGTCGGTCTGAATCCGAGCAATCTTGTCTGCGAAGTAGTTGACAAACTCCTCAGCGGGCCTGGGACAAGTCCCCATCCAGGCGTAGGGAGGCCGGACTAACCAGCCCCTGCACCACCCGAAACAGCTCCACCGGGCGTGACTTCTCAGATTCTGAGGACAGCAAGGAACTCCTTCCTTGCCGTCCTCACAGCCTCAACATAGGACTGCAAATGGGCCCCATGGAGAAGACGATCGGAGTCAGATCGAGTCCGACGCCAGCGTCGCTCCAGCCTCCTGCCTACTCGCTTCATACACCGGAGCCCCTCAATAAACCAAGGGGCCTGCGGTGACGAGACCGAGGCAGAGGGCGTCTCGGAGCCACCCTGTCAATGGCCTCCTCCAGCAAGCTGTTCCAATGCTGGACTAGCTCATCCACAGAGTGACCATCCAGGTCCAAGGTTAACTCCCTCAGGACCTCTTGGAACCGCTGGGGTGTTCCATCAGCCTCCAAGGGCGGACCATCCTTATGTGATGGTGAGGTGCAGTGACACCCACAGTCCTTGCATATAGGGGGCACAACAAGGTCCTGCCCGGAATGATCACCTTGCATACAAAATTAAGGCTACCAAAAAGAGACTGCAACTCCCTAAGGGTAACCTTCCTTGCAGCCATACACCTACCAATTTCACTCTGAAGCACCTCCAACGTCTCCAAGGGAAGGCACGATACCTCATGAACTGAATCAATCTCAATTCCCAAGTTATGTGATCACCATGACTGGGCCCTCTGTTTTCTCTTCAGTTATCAGCACACCAACCTCATCAGCCATATCCCTAAAAACCTGAAGAAGCTCAGCACAATCCTGCTCTATCTGAAAACAAATAATCAAGATAATGTCACATGACATGACACAGCCCTCCTAAGCACCACCCTTTCCAAGACAGAGCTCAACTTTTCAAAGGTGACACAGGATATGGAACACCCCATTGGCATAGCCTTAGGAAAGTAAAACTTGCCCTGAACAACAAAACCCAACAAGTCAAAATCCTGAGGATGAACTGGGAGCAAGCAAAAAGCAGATTTTATGTCGCTCTTCGCCATCATAGCTCCCTTTCCACAAGACCTGACCATGTCCACAGCCTTGTCAAAAGATGCATAGTGGACTGAACAAAACTCTGCTGGAATACCGTCATTGACAGAACTCCCCGGTGGGTAAGAGAGGTGGTATCAAACGATACTCCCCCATTGCCTTCTTTGGCACAACCCCCAATGGAGAAACCCTAAGGTTCTCCATGAGGAGTATGTCAAAGGGACCCGCCACTCTGCCTTTAAAAACTCCCAAATCTTTGCCTCAACTGTAACCTCTAAACCCTGGACTGATTTTAAATTAGGATCCATATGATGCTCCCTCACTCCCTGAAAAGGAATCCTAAAACCAGCTTGAAAACCATTAACTACATATACAGCCACTTTGTTAGTGCTGTGGCAGAAAACCGGGTTATAAATGTGACAAATAAATAAATAATCCCTGGCAGCATGATCAGGGTAGTCACGCAACCATGCCCTCCAAAATTTTCCAATTAACTGGGGTTGGTGCCCTTGGCCCCTTGGCAGTGCTGCTCCAGTCCCAGCCTTCTGCTGTCCTTGCCCAAACTGTCTCTTTACCCTACCAACATTTCCATGCCACTTACTGCAATTTGACATTGCGTGGGCTCTACCGCATGTTGAAATCTGCAGTTGGCCTGAAAACACGGGGCCCTGACATTGAAGTCCCAGTATGCCAATGAGTGTGGACTCCACTTACTAGAATCTGCTTTTGGTGACTCAATCACTGATCCATCACCCTTGGCTATGACATGTCCACTATCTGACCTTGAGACCTCCCTGTCCTGCATACATTAAAGCCAGAGGTCATGTGAGTGGACTTCCCACTGAATTCCCGGGTTAATGGCTGCCCTTTGTCTGAAGACTTCATCATATTCGAAGCCAACCAAAACCACCTCCAGAAAAATAGGCCCTGCAGACTACATCAAAGTATTTCCACATAGCCAATGCTCTTCCTGGGAATGCTTGCATCACTACACCTGCATATACGATAACGGCCGACTCCCAATTAACCCAATTTCTATCAATCTTCTTACGTTTTAACCTGTCATGGTCCCTGGAATCAACCTTCTCATTAGGATCAGGTATAGGATCACAAAAGAGTAGGGTGACATATTCACATACTCAGCCCACCAAATTCTCTCTCTAGTTGCTTGCAGAAGATGCACCCCAGTAGGGGCAGACACCTCCGCATACCTGCCCTGCAGCGGGGGTGGTTCCCTTCACACTCTTCCAGAGTTCTGCTGGCTGGACGCCACAGGACCAACTACCCCACTTCCCATAGTAGGATTCCCAACACCCTACTGACCTGCCACACTGACACACACCCCCCTGCCCTTTCATGGCAACCCCTTGCCCATTAAGTGCCTGCACCTGTGACCCGGCAATCAACCCTTAAGGCCGCCACACATTGCCTATTGGGGTCCTGCTGCACAAGCAATGGCACCACCTGGGCTGGCTGGAATGAGGCTGCTAAACCTGAGAGGTACCCAACCCGACTGCCACCGATCCTTTGACCCTGGTTATGCTGAGGCACAAGCTGCACCTGCTGTGCACCATTTTGACTTGACAGGCTGCACACTGTCACCCAGACCACCCTGCAAAAGATGGTAATCCATCTGATTGCTGGCCCAGCTAGCTGCATCCAACACTCATCCCACCCCCACTGGCACCCACAGTAGAGTTCACCTCACCTATCCTTTGAACAGCAGATGATGGCAGCTGGGAATGAGGAACAGCTCCAGGACCCCCTCCAAGTATTCACCAAGGAGGCAATCTGTTGCTCCAATGTATTGAACCTTCCCAACAGCACCTGCACTGAGTTCAGTTTAGCGGGCAGCTCCAGAACCGCTGCAGCTGCTACCACCCACCCCATCACTGGAACAAGAAAGTGCAGAAGCATGTTTCCGGCCTCCACGCTGAGAAACATCAGAAACCACCTGAACGTTTGACCCCCACAATAGACACCGCTGGTGTAGGATGGGGGAGAGCAGGCTGTACAATCCAAGCTGAACTGACCCGGGCCAGCAGCCTCCTGCTTAGAACCCGCAGGCTGCAAGCCTAAAATCTGAGTAACAGCCAGCAAAAGCCCAGCAGTCTGAACCACCATCCCTGAATGGGCAGCATTCAGCCCAGGAATGCCTTCTGGCCCAGAACACTGGGCTACCAAGGATGCCCATCCATCCATCTGGGCCTGCAAATTCTGCAGCAAGCCAACATCTTACCCAGACAGGTTCCAATCCCCTGCTGGTGGTAATATCCCAGGCCTTGGGGGGATGTACGCCCACTGGGACATTCCTGGACACAGGAACTCCATGCCCCTCCCCCTAACTTTCCTGGGAGAGGCCCGTGGAGGCCTAGGAGTAGTGGGCCTGGAATGAGTGAGAGGCATAAGATTTTTTGGCCTAAGGCTGCACTTGCTGTGCATCATTTGTCCCCGTATTCTGATCCTGGTTACCAAAAACAACACTCCTTAACTTCCAGGCCGCACCCCAGAGGGTCCCATCCCCTCCCCTTCAACAACACACGGGCAGAGTACTCCCTGAAAGACTGAGACAGAAATCCAGGCTCCGTACCGGCTCCTTGGATCTCCACGCTGCTTCCCCAAGGCCACCGACCTGGAACACCGCTAGTAACCAGCCGCTCCGGTCACTGAGAAGATCACCGCCACTCTTTGCTTCTCCATCCGTTGATCCGACTACTCCATCCTCTTCGGGCTTCCCCACCTCTATTCTCAACCTGGGCAAGCTCCGCCCCCTTCTTTCCTACCCGTGCTTCTTTCCTGCACAGCTTCCCTCATAGCCAGTGCATAACCCTGCAACACTTACCCATTCCCGCTTCTGCTGGCCCATTCCCGGGGAGTGGGGAGATCTCTGTGTCAATGCCATCTCTCATTTCTGGGGAGCGCTGACAATCCCCCAGCCCCAGCATTCATCATGGGGGAGGAAAATTCCCTTCCTGTGTGAACAAAAGTGAAGGAAAAGTGAATTTGAACAAGCTATTATACCCTTCTTTCTGCCCTGAGAGGTGGAGAATTCCCAAAGTACAGTGAGCTCTTGCCATTCTCCTCATTAGTCAGGGACTGTTAATCAGGTCCTTGTTCAAAATGAAACTTTGGATGGATTTCCAAATTCAGATCTGCTATAGATTCAAAATTTTTAAACTGTTTTTGTGGATCCATAAGGATCTGTATTAAAACTAATTAAAATATTTTCAAAATCATTGTGTATGCGTAAAATGGCCACCATGCTGCCGTTAACCAGCAGCCATTTTGTGCATGTACAAAATGCCCAGTGGCCATTTTGCGTACGTGCAATGAATTTTTATATATTTTTAATAAAAACAGTCACTTGTGAACAAGTGCTAATACTTGTGAAATTAGTTTTCCATTTCTCTGATGGTGCCATCACAGTACCAAGCCACAAGCTCTTAAAAGTATGTTTTGATCATAGTTTGTTTATCATAACAGCTAGGAAGACGTATGAAATTGATTTTTCCCTCTCTTAACAGCACCTCTTGCTCGGTAACACATTTTTCATTAGTAACTTGATTTGCCACTGCGATTGACATTTTTAATTTTCATTTTTAATATATGTATTTTTCATAAAAATCTAAAAAAATTAATTGCACATGTGGAAATTGTCACCAGGCTGTTTTGTACATGCATGAAATGGCCACCCTTAACTGAAATGACAGTGATGTTATTGCCATCATTTTGGTTAAAGGCAGCGCAGTGGCCATTTTGCACATGCAAAATGAATTTTTAAATATTTTTATTATTTTTAATATGGATCCATAATATGATTTGTAAGTGCAGCACTTTTTGATTAATCCATAACTGCCATTTTTGGACAATTATGGATTAATCTGAATTCGTTACACTCATCCCTAATCCTTCTACTAGTTCTACAATTTCAAGGAAGCCGCCTGAACAGGTAAGGGGACATTTCCACTTCCTTTTCTGCTGGAAGAGTGGTTCAAAGGGGCCTTGGCATAATAGAAATGGGCCCAAAATCACTCTCTTTAAGTAATAACTAACCATCAGTTTTCAAGAGTAAAGTACAAAGACGTGAAGCTGAGTCCCTTTCTGCTGAACTATGGAAAGAACCATTGTTAATTTGCTAATCTTACAGTATTGTTCTGGTTTGTGGAGATCTCAGTTTGTGTATCATTAATATCTATTGCTCATGACAATGTAGTAGAGAAATAGCATTAAGTTGAACATGCACTAAAAAAGTTACAAATAATAAACAGTTTCTCTGAGCACATAATCTCAGTTATACTATAATTATTTTGAATGGCGGATGACGTTATCTATATGTTACTCAGATTACTTCTCTTTTCAAAATACAAAAGATATTTGTTGAGAAAAAAAATTTCTGCAAAACTCCTTCTTTTAAGAATAGTCATCCTAGTTAGTAGTAGGCCTGAAAAGACATGTGACAATATCTGACAATTCTGTCGGAAACCTCCCTTCTGTTGCCGTTTTCCCGACATAGCATGGACACGGCATCCCCATACTTGTTCCGATGCTTGCTGCCGCTATCCACTATTGCCAGTTGCTATTTCTCGACAGCAGAGAAATTGTCGGAAACCGTCACAAATTCCATAAAGTGCTGAAAAATTCTGCGAAGTATCGGACTGTGTTGCTAAAGTGTCAGAAGAAATGTCAGAAAAACTGTCGGAAATTGTCACTATTATCTTAAGTGCCACAGAATGCCTGAAACGGTCACAGAATGTCAGATAGTGCCGTAAATGGATGGCAAATGCCATCAGAGCGGCAGCAAGACTGTCAAAATGCTGACAGTAAACAGCAAAATGACAAACAATGCTTCAGGCCTAGTTAGTAGGTATTTGGATCTTTTATCTTGTAGCTATAATAACGTCTTACTATAATTAGATGAATTTCATTACTGACCCACACTTTGCTTTCAGCTACAGGCATAAAATTGCCATTGAAGTCTGGAATTGAATATATGTATCAAAGGATACAATTTGCCTAATGTTTGTTGTTGAGAATAATATTTAATCTGGAGAGCAGTTGCCATATTGGTCTCAAATATGAGAGAAGCAAGAGACAAAGGCCTTTTTTATGTGTGCCACGGTGCAGGGGTGGCTGGTGTGTGCTGCGGCAGCATGGGTTGTGCAAGGGGGCCAGTGTACATGGGCACACACCGATCCCCCCGTATCCCCACTCATGGAGCAATCGCCATTTTGGTGAATTGCTCCATGAGTGAGTGATGGGTGGAGATGATTGGGTCGCGGGAGCTTGCACGCACCCTCACCTACCTGCCGCAGCATGCACACGGGGGGCACCCACTCACATGCCCAGTGAATCTGCATGGGCATGAGTGGGGGGGTGTCATATAAAAAAGGACAAAGTAGTTAAGATGATACCACACATTGGACCAACTTGTGATTGTGAGAGCATGCAAGCTTTGCAGAGCTCTATCTCAGGAAAGAGTAAAAACGGTCAGAACTGAAACCAAGCTAAATGCAGGCTAGATTAGATTGACAGTTGATACCTTGCCATCTCTTCAGCTGAAGAAGACTTTTGTGACAGGACTGGAAGGTGGTTGTTTGGGAGGGAGAAAAAGGTAACCGGTGGGCCATTTGTTATAAACTCTTGCAGTGAGTCATTAAACTAAAAATCTGTTCAGTCTGTAGTTCTGAGTTTTTACATGCCTGAAGAAGGGCTCTCTGTGGCCTGGAAGTTTGCATGCCCTCACCAACAGACGTTGACCTAATAAATATCATCTAAACTACTTTGCCTTCATGGGTGCAATGACAGTGGTTTATCTAACAAAGAGGTGGATTTGAAAAAAGAAGGCCATTTCTGCAACTTGATGCAGAACAACAAACAATTCATCTCCAGGTTCAGAGCGAGTTGATCTAATGTATCTGCCTCTGTAAACAAGTTGCTCCAGGGCAAAACGTACTGGATGCTTATCTCTCTGGTGGGTCGGGCTCTCCCCTCCTAGCAGCCAGGATCAGCAGAGATCCTGTAGGGCTTCAGATAGTCATGGTTACTATATCCACCCCTGTTAGTGTCCTCAATAAGTATCTGGCACAGCAAGTGCCCATTGTCAACATGCCCACAGCAGCATTTTGCCCCATAACATCTTGTTCACAGAAAATGGTTACTCAGAAATAAGCTGCTTTGAATCAACTCTCTTTGCGATTTGACTGGATCAGCATAGTCATTTGACCATGGCCTAAGAGGATAACCCAAGAATGAACACTAGTCAGCACATTGGGTGTTCTTACACAGACGCAGGGATACTCACCCCTGGAGCAAGTCCAGGGGTGCACCCCATTCCTGTCTCTTTATAGCCCAGCCTGGGGCTATTTTAAATGGACCTGGCAGCTGCTGTGGCCAATGGTCTGCCTGTGNCCCCCCCCCCCCCCCCCCCGACACACACCACAGAGTTACAGTATTGCCAGGACAATCCCACCTGAGAGTGGGACTGCAGCGGCTGTCCACCAAG
Organism: Sphenodon punctatus; assembly: GCA_003113815.1. Lineage (NCBI taxonomy): Eukaryota > Metazoa > Chordata > Lepidosauria > Sphenodontia > Sphenodontidae > Sphenodon > Sphenodon punctatus. The sequence goes on from QEPC01012343.1 coordinate 749,600, forward strand.
CAGATGGATACCAGTCCAACCTCTGGCCGGTGACCCAAAATTGGGCGGGCCACTCTGCTAGCGGTGCTCCTGGATGTTCCGCAGCACCACTGGAGGGGCTTCCCTGGAACAGGGACAGTCTGCTCCGCCTTTGCTCTGCTTGCACATCTGGCGGGCCACCTTTAAGCAAACAGGCCACCCAGGGGTGAAGTGGGTCAGAGGCAGGGCAGCTGTCCATGTGAAAGACACCCATTCTAGGGACTCCACAAAAACTGTCCCAAATCTGTTACCATTTCAGATCCATGGCTAAAAGAGTGGAGAGTCTCACACATCATAGGAAATGTGGTACTTTTTGACCCTTTTCTTTTTTGATAATAATTAACACATTTATTTTGCTTCCTTCCCTGATCTCAGTGATGTCAGACCAGTTTTAGGAATATTTATTTACTCATTTAAATTTTATATCCCACCCTATCATAATGGTTGATGATGTTCTCGCCTCCTCTCAGGACAGATGGTCTTCACCAATGGAATGTGTCCCTCCCTTCTTCAGGATAGGCAGGATCAACTTGATTGACAATCTCATCCTGAGAGAGGACACAGCCCATCAACTAACCCAGTTCTGTTCCTCCCTTGACCAGGGTAGGAAGCAGGATCGAAGGCTCCCACTCGGGGAGCATAGGCCTTAGTCTTTTTATTTATTTATTTATTTATTTATTTTCTCTTGGGGCCTGCTCCTATCACTTCTCCCTCTCCTCTGGGGGGGGGGGGGGGGGAGGGCGAAACCCCGGGGAGGGGCCGGGGGGGGGCCCCCCCCCCCCCCCCCCAGTTCTTCAGAAACTCTCGGGGGCCCACTTATTGAGGGGGGAGCTGCCCCTCCCTGGCAGCCTTGGAGCTCATGGGGAGTTGAGTGTGGCAGGGCGCTCAAACACTGAGGCACAGCCTGGTCGCTACATTTTCCCGCGCTCCGCCATGATGGCGCAAGCTGAGAGCCAGTTCCTCTGGGACGCGGGTTTGCCCCTCCCCCAAGGCAACAGGGAGGCAGGCTGTACAGGTGTGGTGGCGCCTACACACACCGCAGTGACCTGTGACCCAGGAGACCATCAGGAGGGGGTAAGTGAGTAAGGGGGGGCGCAGAGCCAGGAATTAGGACCTACTCCGATAGACGGAGCCGGGCTTCCACCGCAGAGACCTCCCCCTCACCTTCCGATAAGGAAGATGCGGAGCTATCCAACCTGAATTCAGAAGCCCGGGAGGCAGGGGAGGAACCGGCAGGAGAGAGACTCTTTGAGGCTGACCAGTTTAACAGACTCCATCCCAAGGTGGCAGCGGAGTTGGCCATATCTGGCACCCATACCAGTTGAGCAGCAGGAGACCCATTCTGAGAACAAGAGAGCTTTTCTGGGGGGTCCGCTCCGTCCCCAGAACTCCCACTAGCCAAGTTCTATGTGGACACTATTAAGGGGGAATGGGAGCATCCTGCTAGGTTTAAAGGGCCACACAAATTTATCAACAAATTTTACTCAGTTCCAGTCCTCCAGGAGGATCTCCTCACCCTTCCTAAGGTAGATGCAGGGGCAGAGGACCTTTCCAAGGCAGCGGCGCTCCCGTCTGAAGGGGATGGCTCCCCCAAGGATCCCCTAGATAGGAAGGTGGAGATAGCCTTAAGGAAAAACTTTGAGGCCTCAGCTCTGGCCCTCAAAGCTTTGGCTTCGGCATTCAGCTTTAGTAGAGCGACCTTCTTATGGACCAGTGATCTTGCCTGAAAAGTCAAGAAGAAGAAGATGGACAGCTTTAAGAAATTAGACCTGGAAGCAACTTTCTCAGCGGATGCGATCCAGTTAAACGCAGGATCCATGGCAACCAACGTAGTGGCTCGTCGTTTGATCTGGCTCCTACCATGGACCCCGTCCAAAGTGGTGTTGACGGGAGTTAAATTTCAGTGCAAGAAGCTGTTTGGGGAGGCCATAGATAACGTCCTTACCACAGAACTAGAGAAGAAAAAGACCCTACTGCTGATACCCACAAAGAGCCATGAGTAGAAGCACATTTCATCCCAGATCTGCCGCACGGAACCACCGCAGAAATTGGAAGAGAGATTTCCGCCCAAACAAACCTAGGTGGCAACAAGGTCGAAGAGGGGGAGACCAGTCCACAACCCAAAAGCAGTCCAAGCCCCAATCATCACTGGAGGAGGGAGGCTACAGTCCTTTACAGATCAATGGACACTTTCAACCACGGACTGGTGGGTGATTGAAACGGTAACTGAAGGCCACACGATAGAATTTGCCCTTCCACCAAAGGAGCAGTTCCTCCCCTCTCCCCTTTCAAGGGACAGGGAAAAGGCAGACAAGACCCTGAACGCAATCCAACACCTTCTGGATATACAAGCTATAGAACCGGTACCCATTTCCCAGGGGCATTCTGGTGTGTACTCTATCTTGTTCACAATCCCAAAGAAGAATGGAGATGTACAGGCCATACCCGACCTCAAACATCTCAACAGGAGGTTCAGGTACCAGAAGTTCAGAATGGAAACTCTAAACTCCATGACAGCGGCCCTGCAACCTGGCAATTTTCTTGCCTCTATCGACCTACGGGAAGCCTACCTCCACATCGCCATAATGCCCGCCCATCGGAAGTACCTGAGATTCACGATAAAAGGGTGCCATTTTCAGTTTTGGGCTCTCCCGTTCAGGCTTTCTTTGTTACCCTGGGTGTTCATGAAGGTCCTAGCAGCACTGGTAACACATTTGAGGAAGCAGGGCATACACATTTATGCATATCTGGATGACATCCTCCTGAGGTCTCCATCAAGGGAACAGAGCAGGACCAACCTACTTCTGACAATCAAGTGCCTAGAAACCCACTGTTTCCTAATAAACAGGGAAAAGAGCTGTCTGAATCCATCCACGTCCATCCTGCACCTGGGAGTTCGGCTGGACACCATCCAGGACCAGGTTTTTCTCTCAGACGAGAGAGTGGACAAGATGCAAACGCTTCTGTCGTGTCTCCAGAGAGAGGGGTTGGTGGACCTAATGTTCCTTATGCAAGTTCTGGGAAGCATGGTCTCCTGTTTGGAGACGGTAGCGTGGGCCAGGTTCCATCTGCAGCCCCTACAGTTTTCCTCCGCCCCTACCAAGAGTAGACCATGAACAACACCCATCTCCGCCTCATAGTGTCTAACAGAGTGAAACAACAGCTAAGCTGGTGGTCTCACCCAGGACGTCTAGAGCAGGGCCTTCCCTTGAGAGATCCGGAAAGGACTATTATAACAATGGACGCAAGCACACTGGGGTGGGAGCACACTGCAGGTTCGGTTCAGTCCAGGGCAGATGGCACGATGACGAACAGACATGGCATATCAACAGATTTGAGCTGAGAGCAGTTCGATTAGCACTCCTTCATTTCCCCAGTCACATCTCGAGGTCCCACCTCCTGATAAGGATGGACAGTACCACGGCCATGGCATTCATAAATCACCAGGGCAGCTCATGTTCAAGGCCTCTCCAGAAGGAAACGGCGTTACTGTTCAGCTGGGCAGAGAGTCGAGTACAATCCATAAGGGCGATCCACATCGCGGGGAAGAACAACATGACAGCAGACTGGCTGAGCCGACAGGTAACAGATCCGGGAGAGTGGTCCATCTCCCCAACAGTATTCTCTTTAATTGTGGAAAGATTCGGCGAGCCCGTGATGGATCTGTTCGCGTCCTCAAGCAATGTCAAGGTTCGCCTCTTCCTGGCAAGACAAAGAGACCCAAAGGCTCTGGGAATAGATGCCCTGTCACTGACTTGGCCAAGGGGCCTACTATACGCCTTCCCACCCATACCGATCCTCCCCCAGGTCCTACAACAGATCAGTCGCCAGAGGGCAGAGGTGATCCTGGTGACACCATTCTGGCCTTGCTGGCCCTAGTTCTCGGAAATTTTGAACCTAACAACCGCACAACCACTTCGCCTCCTGCCCTGGCCAGATCTATTATTCCAGGGTCCACTGCTACATCCTCAGGTGAGAAAACTTGCTCTCATGGCCTGGAGGCTGAACAGCGACAACTAGTTTCCATGGGATACTCCGGCTCACTGCTGGATACCCTGTTGTCTTCCAGGAGGGAGTCGACTAACAGAATCTACGGGAGAACGTGGGACAAGTTTACACAGTGGTGCTCCCAACGTCACCAACAACCGATGACAGCTAGTCATTTGGAAGTCCTCCTCTTCTTACAGGAGGGTCTCGAGAAGGGGCTGAAGGTAAACACCATCAAGAGGCAACTCTCGACTTTATCTAGCATCTTAGGATGTACAGGCCTACCACCTATATCATCACATGTGCTGGTCAGAAGGTTTATTAAGGCAGTTGAAGCCCTCTCGCCCCCAGTACGTCACCGGTTCCCTACCTGGAAACTGAATATTGTATTGGAAGCTTTAACAAAACTCCCCTTCGAACCATTGGACAAGGTCTCCTTTTTGTCCATTAAGACTCAATTATTTTAGGCATCACATCTGCTCGCAGAGTTTCTGAGTTGGGGGCTCTTTCCACTGATCCGGAGCTCTGTATTTTTCACAAGGATAAACTGGTCTTGCGCCCAGACCCATCTTTCCACCCTAAGGCAGACTCAATCTTTCACAGGGATCAGGAGCTAGTTCTTCCCTCATTTTGTCCCAACCCACAACATCAAAAGGAGAAGTTGTGGCATAATCTGGATGTTTGTAGGGCGGTAAAGATTTACCTCAACAGAACCCGTTCCTTTAGGTCGGCCCCTTCCCTCTTTGTTAATTTTGGGAATAAGAATAGGGGTAAGAGGGCGAACAAATCTTCTCTTTCTGGGTGGCTGAAGGCATACATCACGGAGGCATACATATCTAGGGGGGTCCCAGTTCCACAGGGAATTATGGCTCATTCGATTAGGAGCACAGCAACTAATGCAGCATTGCTAGGTAGGGCTCCGCTAGAAGAGATCTGTAGGGCAGCCACGTGGGTGTTGATACATACCTTTGCCCGTCACTATAGATTGTCGTCCCTGGCCTCGGCGGAGGCGGCCTTCGGTAGGAGGGTCCTACAGAAGGTTCTCCTAAATTAACACCTGGACTCCCCGGAGGGGTTTTGGAGCGTTTATCTTCTGGTGGGAATCCACCCTCCCTGGAGATGGCCTGCTTGGGGACGTCCCATCGGTGAAGACAATCTGCCCTGTGAGGAGGGGAGAATGGGAAATTTCTTACCTGTGAATTTTCCTTCTCCTCCTCTCAGGACAGATGGTCTTCAGCCCACCCTCTGTGGGATTCCAGGCACCAGGGAAATATGGGGGAAAGAGACAGTTCCTCCCGACCCCCCCTTAGAGGTTACATCAGGGACACTTTTGAGCCTGTTCCTGAGTTTTCTTCCCTTGCCCAGCCTCCCGGGGGGGAGGGGGGGGAGGTAACGGGTGGGGAACATTTGTTACATTTTCCAGTTATTGGTTCTAATAGTTTTCAGTTAGTTTTGTTAGTTTTCCTAAGCGGCTATGGCAGTCTCATCCTGGGCTAGTTGATGGGCTGTGCCCTCTCTCAGGATGAGGCTGTCAATCAAGTTGATCCTGCCTATTCTGAAGGAGGGAGGGACACATTCCATCGGTGAGGACCATCCGTCATGAGAGGAGGAGAAGGAAAATTCACAGGCCTTCTCCGCTACGTTACTTAAAGCATCACGACTATACAGTAATTGTGTATTTTGAATCTGAGGTAGCTATATAATACCAGGGAAGAAAGCGTAAGGAGGGAATTGTGACATGCCTTTCCCTTCTGGTCTCCTGTCTTGTTCTAGGGGAATACTGACCTATAGCCTCTGTAATGGCTCAAGTACCAAGCTCTGGCTCTATCCAGGTACTTTCTCTCTCTGATCACCCTGCGGCCACTCACCTTAACGAGTAGAGGAAGTAGAGAAATCCAGGAGGCTGCTCTAGTGAGGCGAAGGCTCTGTCCTCCATTTCCACTTGTTTTCTCATTGAGCGAAATAGTGTTGTAATGAGCCTTCTGGGAATGGCGAGGTAGAAATCTAAATAAATTCTGTGGCATAAGTAGCCAGCACAGGAGAGTTGAAAGGTATAGAGGCAGAGAGAATAAAACAGCCCCTCCTCCCTCAAATGCTGCCTTGGCTCCTGTCGTCTTTTTCCTTTTCATTTGATTACACTTCCCAGTTGGCCACCTAGGTGGATGTACAAAAGACTCATGATTTCTATAGCACTATCAGGCATATGCAGCACTTTACAGTCACAGAGTTTGAAGACAGTCCCTGCCCAATGGGCTTCCAATCTAAGATGGGCATGGGTGCGAGGAACACAGGGAGAGACAGACAAACACACATTCCCATTTTACAGATGGGGAACTGAGGCTGAGAGATTGTGACTTGCCCAAGGCCACCCACTGAGTTCATGGCTAGGGCAAGATTTGAACGCTGGCTTCCCAGGAGCAATTCCAGCACCTTATCCACGACACCACACTGGCTCTCTAAGCTGAGAGGTTGTGACTTGCCCAAGGCCACCCAGTCAGTTCGTGGTTGGGAGGGATGAGTGCCTTGCTTTGCGCCAGCAGCTGTGGAACAAACTTTGGATCTTACAGTCCAAGTAAGTTGTGATTTTGGTTTGGAAAGTAACAAGATATTTGTAGTCATTTTAATCTCCAGTAATTAGTTCCAAAGTCTTGGCTGTAGTGAGAAATCTCTGTCCTCCATTTCCACATATCTTCTCCTTGAGAGAAATAGTGTTGTAATGGCCATTAAAGAAAGCTTGTATCATGAAGAGAAGCTCTTGGTCTTTTTCCATGAACAGTCCTATTAGAAGATTAGGCCCAAGATAAATGTATTTAATAGGGTGTACAAATCCAGTGCTCTGAGTACACGTATAATCATTTAAAACCTTAATACAGCATTTAGAATTATCATCCCGGGATGAAGAGGCTCTGGCTGTTTCTAAACCACCACACTATACTGTTCTGAAATAGTTCTTACCTGACTTGTTGGAATGATGTGTCATCGTCCTAATCAGTCCGGTTTCTGCAGCTAGACGACCACTGTTGTGACATTACATTAAGGGTATTCAATTTCTGGTTATCTAAATGATTAAAATGTTCTATGGTCTGACTGGCAGTGGAGTTTAAAGTGAGCAAGACAGTCAAGCTGCCACTGTAGAATGTTCTACCTGTACAGATGGTAAAAATGGCTGTTGTATAATGCTTTTCATTTATAATGGTTTTTTTAAAACTTGAAAAGGTGTTTTACAAAAACGTTCACAAACCCAGAAGCAGTCCAGAAGTGTCAAAATTTTTAATGTTCCAACTGTATAGACAATCACCTTTATAAGGACATAAAAACCACTAGAACAATCTAACGTATTGTTTAAAGCAGCCTCTGTCAACACACCATGATCTCGTCAAAGCTAAAACCTCCCTATCTCTTGCCTGCCTATTCATCACCATTCTCTTTTCCCTGAAAAAATCTGAGAGAACAAATGAGCCTTGAAAAAAGCAATTACAAAACTGTGTCCATTTCAAGCATAGAAACAAAGGGGGTGGGGGAATGAGCTGTTTTGTCTGAATGTTTAGGTCTAAATGTTATCCTTTAAGTTGAACTTCAAATCAGTGTTCTCTGATTCTTCTTGATGATCAGGGATTTGGGGACTGAGTTTGTGTCTTGATTTTGGTTTCCTCCCAAAAATTCTGGTGGCAGTTTTCATGTCACTGTATCTTTCTTCCTAGTCTCCGACTACAGTGCAAAATGCACAAATCCATGGAGACTGATAGTTTCACTTGGATGGACAATGTAATCGCTCTGATGAAACTTCACAAGAATGTTATGAAGTCTAGTGCAACTTATGCTATGCATTTCAGTTGTCCTTCTACAGGTTCAAATGTAAACAGAACCTGAAATGAAATCTTAAAGGCTCTGAAGGCACGTAAACTGAAACCCATGGAAAGAGGCTGGTGAAACCTATGCAAACCAAACCTGCAGTTTTGCGCTGCTCTAAAACTGGCATTCCATGCAAGTATCCCTGTAGCTGGATGCTGACTCTTGATACTTTAAATAAGAAACATCTGATGCGACTTTCATAAGATGACTTCCACAGAAATCTGGGATATGCAGTACATAAACAAAGCCAAGATAGGATCATCAATAGGGTGATACTTTCACAATGATGAGTGTGGTGTTAATGTTTACAAGTGAGGTTGACAGATGCACTTGTTATACATTCTTGACATCTTAACGCATGGCATTTGTAGAGGAGGAAAAAAACCCTGCTGTGTGCCTAAAAAAGTAGAAGAAGCAAGTGGCTAGGGACTGCAAGCAGGGGTCCTGGTTATCTTTTAAAGTGTGCAACTGCATTTTCAGTATATTAGGCACCTAAATGGGTGTCTGAACTTGGGCTCAGTTGGTGTTGCCATTGTTCCCTAGCTGTATGTATATAGACTGGGATTTGTGTGCAAATCAAGTAGTTATATACTTAGCAACCTGTGGCTTTCTTTGTATGCAAACGTGGAGATCAATAGATGTGACAGAGCGGCAAACACGTTTGTGGGCGTGTCTGTTTCACCCCTTTTGAAAGCACAGTGTTGTACTTACATGGATAACTAAGCAATTTAACTGAAATCTCTGGGGTAATACCAGCCAGGGACTGGTGTTAGCTGCATTTTCCCCATTGGCAGCAAATGCCAAAGTGAATGGGTCCCTGGGTAGTACACAGCGTTTGGATTTGGCATAATTTCTCTTTTTCTTTCTATGCAATTCCTACAATCCAGCATCTTGGCATCTTAGGTGACGAAGCCAGAAAACAAAAGTAAAACAAAGTATTAGTTTTAATTCTGATCTAAGAGAGACCAACAAAAATACACTTGAAATAAAATAAATTGGTACATATGTTTGTTTTTTTAAAAGATTTATTACCGCGCCCCTTCTGCCACAGCCAGCTTGGGGCAGCTTAGTCATAAAAACATAAAACATGAATTAAAACAATTCATAAAAGAAGGGAAAATACCCAATCCCACCCCATCACCCATTTCCTCCATCAAATGCCTGGCGGAACAGCCAGGTCTTACAACTTCTTTGAAAGGAGGGCGATCTGGGGCCAGCCGAACCCCCCACTGGGGGTCCCTTCTGCTCCTGGTTACATCTGTACGCCCCCTCCTAGTTGCATGCGGTGTTTTTAAATGATCAAGGCTGGTGGGGAGGGTCTGTGGCTGCTGAGTGGAAATGCTGCAGAGCACCCAGTCAAGTGGAGTGCATTGGGAGCGATTCTAGTGGGCGGCTCCCAGCATGCAAGTGATTTCCGTGCACTCTCCCCGCCATGGATCAGTCCTGCAAACAACTCACATGGGCGGCTGTTCCGCCCCCCCCGCCATGACTCGCAGCCGCAGAAACCACAGGAACAAGGAGCCAGTAACCCCTTCCTGCCCATGCCCCTGGGAGCCAGTGCAGCCGCTGGCAGTCCCCACCAACCACGGAGGCACATACTAGCCAGGACACTCAGGAATCCCAACACGCCACTCATGCAATGTGGACAGCAGGGAGCAAAGTGCATGGAAAGGGAATGAGCAAAGGAAATTGCAGGAAAATCCATGCGGGCAATCCAGGCTGGCAGTGAGCACTGGGCACAGTATCCCCAGCAGGCAGCAAAGTTCATGACCCACGTACAGAGGCTTTGGGGCAGTGAACCTCCATGGTACTGGTGGACCTGTCTGCTAGCGTGGTTAGCTGCCATTGTTCATACGAGCAGGGGCTGCATGACCACCTGTTGCCATTGACCTTTTTGCCTTGCCCCACGTGAATGGCCATGAGTGGGTGGTGCATGGCTCATGGGAGCTCGCATCCCCCCACTTCATCTTCAGATGGGCATTCGGATGAATGGCTCCTGGGTGGCCATGTGGGGTAGCATCTTCTCTGAAAACACCCATGGATGGCCCTGGAAGAAACCGTGAGACTATTGCATCTACGTCCAGTTCGCCCACTAGAAAACAGAGGGCCAGATTGTACTGCTTAGGCGGTACAGAGCTGAGGTCGGCCTAACTGGAATTGCCTTTTGAATCGGCTTGCTTCCTTTTCTCTACAGCTTAGTAGCCCCAAGGTGAGGTGCAGGAGTATTCAGGGCTACGCTGCCACCTCCCCTTCCCTACAGGAGTGATGTGTGTGTCTACTGGGGCCAGTAGGAGGAGGCAGTCCTTGCTCTTGTGCCTTGCCCGATAATGGGAAATGCAAGGTGAACTCTTTCCTACTCTGTTTGTCTTCCCAGGGGCAACACATAGTGTTTTGATAAGAAACAAGTTAGCAACAGCGAAAGGCCTCAGAAGAATACAAATTAAATGCTCTGACTTCTGTTTCCCCCAAGTCCCTGCTAGCTTATACTTTGCACAACAAAAATGAGAAGGCGTTTTGTCTCTGCTCACAAGACATAGGGGAAGTTTTTGTCAATCTAAACAAAGGCATAGATTAGCAGATGGGTGTGAATTGGTGAGTAAAGGGATGTGACCAGAGTGCAGGTGTGATTCTTTTCCTGATTTTTAAAAATAATCTGCCATTTTGCATGAGCAGCTTGGTCCTTAGTTAGGTTTGCCATCAGGCACGTAATAGTACTTTAGTTACAGATGGTTCTAGTTGCAGTTGCAGTTGGTGCTTAAAATTGTACTACTAAGTGTGCATTGGCTCTCAGGAACACAGTGTCTGTGCATCAGTGACACGTTACTTTGATAGTTTTCACAAGATTTCCATCAACATCTTGTCTTTCACAACTCCCATTAAACCATTGTGTGCCCAGAACATGTAAACAAAAGGGGAATTGCAGATACATAATGTTCTTACACATTAAGTGTTTTGAAATTTACAAATCTAGGACTTCAAATGAATTTGAAGTTAATCATTTGATAATTGTTAATACGTATTCTAAATTACTTGCAGCAGAGGTGACGAGTTCCAAACACAGAGTCCTTGGCCTGCTTGCTTCTAATTCTATACTAGCGTGTCAGGGCTCAGCTCTACACATCCCTGCTACCAGATGCACTATTGGCTACTGCAAGTACTCCCCGTTGAGCTTAGCTACCTCCTAAGAACACTGTTGTCTATGTGTCTTTCTAGTGTGGGCCATATTTTCAAAATACACGGTAGATGTGCTGGCAGGCTGTTTTTGTACAAGCAGATGCTCCAAAACCATATGAGCATGACCTGTGTACACAAAGGTGACAGTGGTAAACCTTTCAGAGATGTGTCTTTCCATGTGCAAAATGAAACAGAATAGCTTAATTAAAAAAAAAAAAACCTTTCAGGCTCCCCCCCCTCCCCCTTTTTGTGTTGGCCAGAGGTGTCTCCTTTTTGGAAAAGTGCAGAATCGCATGATAGAATTGTGAGAGTTTCACCCCGTCCCCTGTGTGTAAAATTCCAGTCAATAAAGTGCAGAAGCCTTATTGACATGAAAAGAATGCCTTTCATGTGATAAAAACATTTACTTGCTCTACTCACCTTGTACAGAAATGCTGATTGCTGTTGAATAAACAGTCCATTTTTGTGTATTTTCATCAGACTCTTTCTTTGGCTGGAACAATATGCACTGGATGATGCTTGCATGTCTACTAATTTCTTGTTAGCACTCTCTATTTTCCCTTTCCTTCACAACTAACAGTTTGGCCTCTAAATGCATGCCTCCTGTGTAAATTAATATGTTGTTTATAAATGGTAATCAATATATTGGCTGTGTCGAATTTTAGTCTCTCAGTACATGACATCTGTTCAAAATACCTCTTCTTATTACCATTTATACACCCACTGGTAAAATCCATCATCCTGAATAACTTGTGATGCTTTTACGTCTGCTGGTATTGTTTATACTTAGGGGTCATTATGCCCTTTCTTGGTTTTTAAATATTTTTTTTATTCTGTAGGTAACTTAGTTTGTAAGTGTGACAGGATGTGAAACTGTTGAATATATTTTAGGTAAACAATTATTATGAGAGAGTACAAAATGAAAGCTAAAGAACAATCTTTCTTTTCAGTGTTACTAAGATCTATACATATCTGCTTTATTAACTTATAATCAAGTAATATTTCTACCCTGATTTTTTTCTATACTACTGAAATCATAATAAAATATGCATTTCTATTTTGGACAGAACTTTAAAGTAATTGCAATTGCTATTGAAATGCTGGTGCCCAAAGACATTCTCTTTATCTTGTGTGTTTCAACATCCCAGGACATTATCTCCTGCAAAATCTCCATCTTCATCTACTGGATCTATTGCCTCCAGCAGAAAATACCCATATCCAATGCCTCCACTTCCTGATGAGGAAAAAAAGGCTAACAGACAAAGTGCCAGGGTATGTGTCTGCTCTTCTTTGTGTTCTCAATCCCTATGGTGTCCCTAGATGGTAGGACAGTAGAAGGAGCATCAGTGAGGGTGAGGAGGAGTTGGAAAAAGACTGATGAAAGGGGTAGGTTTTTCAGGAGGGATTTGAAGGTTGGAAGGAAGGGAGCAGAGTGCTTGCATTCGGGAGGGTGCATAGCCTGGAGGGGTTGCATAGGAGAAAGGAAAAAGACATTCAACAGAGTGGGAGACACTGGGTTGAGTCAGGGTGGTGACAGGAGAAGGAACAGATCTCCCAGGCAAAGATGTAGCGGAAAATCATGCAATAATTAGCCCCCACCTATAATGAGGAGGAGGAGGAAGGCCATGAAGAGCCGCGACGGTAAAGACAAGGAATTGTACAGAACAGAAATCCATTATTATTTAGGTAATAAATATTTTGTAACTTTAATGATACATGTTTGTGTTCCTTTCTGCCCTTGCAGCTATGGGAAACTTCCATTTAATTTCACTGTTTGCCTGGGCTGACATCAGAACTGTTACTTCAAATTTTATACAAACTCAGCATCACTAAGTCATTGTGCATTCATCTGCTAATGACAGTTTGCAAGAACAACAAAGATGCAGATGATCATGGAGAGAACTGGCTCTCCAGATGAATGAAGAACGGTCTTTTGCAATTGACTAGAATTTTATTAATTCCATGCAAACAACCCAAATCGTATAAATTAATAACCTGGTATATATGGAGAGTATATGGCAAGGTTATTCTGCATGATGACAGATATATGTAGAAGTACAGCTAAAACTAACTTACAAGTCCAAAATAAGAGAGGTCTCCCTTTGGTTTAATGCAGTTCCACATAACTACAAAATTGAAGTCAGAATTTTATATTCTGAAGCACATGACCGATGTAAACAATTTGTGCTATGTGCATGGACCCTCTGTTCTTTCCGTTCCACATGTAAGGGATAAACAACATACTGTAGTAGAAATTAGCATGCAGGAGTAAGACATATAGAATTTTGCTACAGGATCGTAAGCTTTGAGAGGCAAATATTCCACATAAATGTCAAACAAGAAATACCATCTTTTTACCTTTCATGTTTATAATCTCGATATTATACAAATTGTATATGTGTAAAGCATTTTAAAGTATCAAAGCAGCTGTTACACACAAGTGTATTTTGCCAAATGCCTAAATAAACAGTCATAACTAACATCATCACACTTTAAAGGTTCAGAACATAACAAGCAGGACAACTTTGGAAATGCAGCAACTGTAATACCGTAAACGTGTCCCTCAGAAACTGGTGTTTGACCAATCTATGCTGTTATGGACAGACTGGGAATATATTGTTTGTTATAATCAATATGAGAATTCAAAGTACAGTGATGCTTTGTCTTAAATCACTCTCTAATGTACCAGCATAAACATATTGCCTAGCAGAAATGATGAGCTTAATTCTCTTGGTTATACTGGTGAAAATCAAGATCATCTTCATTGAAGTTGGAGCTGGTGTCTTTGAAACTGAACATATTCCTGGAACTCGGGAATACTTTCAGACGGCAGTGGGGTCCCATTTACTGTGTCTATAAAAACAGTTAAGACATCCTTTTCGAACAGCACAGCAGAAGTACTATCGTTGTGCTTAAAGCTAAGTAGTTGTCCAAAATCATTTCTTTACTGGTATCCTTCTTACCATATATCTGTGTGTATGTTAGCACTTGATATCTCCTTTGCAACTGATCTACCCCACTGAAACTGAAAAACATACTGTTGACAAAGGTAGCATTGTGCTGCATGTATATATCCTTACCTGGGTGGCAATATCAAAACCTAAGTCATGCTGCACAAGGTACAGAGCATGTTTACAACATCTGAAAAGGGGCTTAAAAGAGGTCATAAAATATCTGAGGTCTTTCAATTGTAGATACTTTTTAATTAATAAAGTCTAAAAAGTCCTGCCATTGGTTCCACTCCAAAGTGACAAACAAAATCCCTGCATAGAGTGTAAAGAGCTCTTTTGCAAAGAGGCATTGGGGCACTTGGCCAACAGAGTGATCTGATCTTTTGGACACAGTTCTGATAGCAACGTAATCTGTGTTTCTGAATCTTCTACCTCTTTTATGTAACTCCTTTTAGTAAGTATATCAACCACTTTTATTGGGTTTTTTTTTTTTTTTTTTAATATAATGAAACATTTTATTTTTAACAATTTTTCTTCTGATTAGAGAAAGTCAAATCTAGGTTAGGGTAAAGTCAAGGCACTTTAAAGACTATTGTAAAATAACTTAAGAAGTATTATATTTATACGGCTGTGTCAGTTATATTTATACAATGCTGGCCTTACAGTCATAAAATCCTTTTAATGGGCTTGATGTTTTGGTAAGTATTTTGAATGATCGTGGATAAGAATGAGAACATAAAATACACACACACACACAAGAAATTTCTTAAGAGTGCAACCACAATGGCTTTGAGCAAAGATTCTGCACTTCCGTGCAGGTAAAATCTTTTTCATTGTTGGATATATGTGACTTTTACACATAAGTGGGACAGAGGTAGGGGATTGATGACCGTTAATGTGTACGTCATGCCATTAAGCCTGATTCAAAACCCATTGAAGTTAATGGGAATTTTTCTATGGGCTACAGTGGGCTTTGAAGCATTTTGTCCAAACAAGGAAATGTTAAGTTAAAATAACCAGCTCTAGTTTATTCAACCAGGAAAATAGATTCCCTCCTCATCACTGTTGGCTCTTGATTCTTATGTAGCAGAACTGTTTAAATGTCATGTGCCTTTTATGATATTTTGTTTGAATACAAACAAGGGTGTCATTTTGAATAGCTTGGTTAGATTTTCTGTGGTTTTTCTATACCATCTTTCATTACTCTCTTGCCACTTTCTCATTATTAACAAAAAGCAAGACTTTGATATACAAAACTGAATGTAATTCATAGTATCTTGTTTTGAAAAATGAGTTGTCCTGAGTCTAACTGTATTTTTAATGTCTCATTCTGTACTGGTAGCCTTTTTCTCTCATTCTGAAATCATGTCATTTGTTTGTACCGTATGATCATATGGTTATTTGTGTTGCATAATTAATTATCATTCCTGCTATTTGAAAATATCAATGACTGGTAATCTAGATGCAAGCACTAAGGTTATATTAAATAAAGGTTGGCTTGAACTTTGAGCTCCTCAAAGTGCTGTGCTAGTGCCTCCCCCACTGAAGTGAAGGGATATGCACCAGCGGAAAGAATGGAGGATTGTAGCTGTTAGTCACCACCCAGGCTTTAATGAGACGACTACTCTAGAATAGTCTGTGGATCGTGGCTTTTGCAGAACGGTTCTATTCCAAGATGGATTTGGAAAACTCAGTTAATGATTTGAAGCACAGAATTTTACAGCCAGAAAGAACCAGAAGGAATCACTTCTTCCACCCTGTTCCTGCCCTCACGCAGTACCAATTATATGCCTAATCCATTTCCTAGCCATTGGCAAAACCCACTGAAGTTAATTGGGAATTTTTCTAATGGTTTCTATGGGCTTTGAAGCATTTTATCCAAGGAAGTGTTTAGTTAGTGCACCCATTTTTTAAAAAACAGAATCATTTGGACAAGTTAAATCAGTCAAAAAAAAATTGTGGTATGCCAAGAGAACCCTTGTTACCATTAAAGATTGAGTAGACTATCCCTACAAGAGAAGTTGAATAGAAGGGGTGTGCATTTTGTTTTTGTTTTTCTGGTATTAACAGAATTTCATTTTTCATTACTAGAAAAATGAAAAAATAATTTTGGAATAAAAATGTTAGAATTAAAAAGAATACATTAAAATGTAAGACATAGGCTGTAACATCTTTGTTTTCTGCCGATTTGTATGAACTTTGGAGGAAATGTACTGCTTACCATGGGGCTCATCCTTGCCTAATTTCAAAAGGATTGGTAAACTGGTACCAATTTTATAAGCATCATGGTTTGTTATGCATTTCTTGCTGTAATGTCTGTGCTTCCCATCCAATTTAGATGCAATTTGGACAGATTGTACCCCTCATCCCAGGTATCATTGCTGCCAAATGTAAAAAAGTTTGGATAATAGGTTTCTATTTTATAAACAATGTAATTTTTGTAGTTTGTACATACATTTAAAGTCCTGAAAATTTTGGGACAAAAATTTCAGTACATAACCAGGACTTCAGGCAGCAAGGCAAAGGGGAAGCAGCCCAGCAAGCGAGAGCCATGATTGACACATCCCAAACACATCCTACAGCACTGTGACAGAGACTCTAAGATAATTGCCTCTTTCCTAAGCAGATGCTTCCAACTTCCCAGTAACAAGCAGGGGTGTTGGGGTGGGGCTAGCACAGAATGAGAATACATGATTGACATTTATGCTGGCCAGTTGGCATCATAAACCCATCTTGTACCACTGTGACAACCATAAGAGAATTATTCTTAGGCTTCCAGCTTGCCAGTGCCCAATCAGGGAGACTTGGGGGGTGAGCACTGAGGAGCAAATATAAGCTTCTGCCAAACTGCACAGTCCCCACCGTGGCTCGTAGGCTGACTCGGGGCCATGTGTGTGTATGGTACGGTCCCCAGCCTCACTGCAAGTGCTTATAAAAGCAGAACTCGACATCCTTTCTCCCCCCTGTATGAAGGCACAGATGTTGGGGAGCCAATGACCGAAGTCTATGCCAGTGCCTGGCACCTGCTCCATCTCTGCTCTGCCCACCTCCTCCTGTCAACTTCACCCTTCTCTAGAGAGAGTGTGGTCGTTATGTTGGTCCCAAATGAGAGCAACACAGTGGTTCAAATGACCTCTTTTATTGGCCCAACTACTGTTGGAGGACATAAGCAAGCTTTTGGGCACACAGGGCCCTTCCTCAGACATGCCTGAGGAAGGGCCCTGGGTGGCCCACAAGCTTGCTACTTTCCAACAACAGTTGGTCCAATAAAAGAGGTCATTTGAACCACTTTGTCTCACCCTCTCTACAAATGCTCCAAAAAGCAGATCTCTGCATCTATTAAAACCATTATCATTTAAATAGAGGCAATACCTGCAATTGATTTAAGGAAATTTATAACTTCTGTTAAAATCACAAAACATTCATTGCTTATAAAATTGGGACCCTTTATCCAAAGTTTTTGAAATTTGGCAGGGATGATCCCTTTGGTGAGGGGAACAAGCTTTCCAAATTACATCCAAATTGATGGGAAACAAAGATGTTCCAGCTGGAAATGTGTGTTGAAATCAAGAAATGATTAAATTGCTTATAAAATCAGAACCCTTCATCCAATCTTTTTGACGTTTGGCAGGGATGATCTCTTTGGTGAGGGGTAAAGTCTCTCCAAAGTCCATACGAATTAGATGAACAATGAAGAAGTTACAGCCAGAAATACATTTGCCATTGAAATCAATGGAAAACAAAAATGAAACTTAGGCCCTTTTCAAATGGGCACAAATGCATTGGGGGGGGGGGGGTGCTGCAGTGGGTGAGTGGATGGCCTCTTACATGGACACCCATCTCCATGCACGGAGGCACTTCCATTTTCTCCAGTGCATCGGTGCGTGGGTGATGGGTAGAATGCAGGAGTGCACATGGACTCCCACCTGCCCATTGGGGAGTGGGGGCATCTGTGTAAAAAGGGCCTTATTTACAAATGCAAAAATTCTCAACAAAAAAAATAAAATGGGTCCCTGGTGCACACCCCTATTTGATAGTCTGCCACATTTTAACTAAATGCTTAGGAAAAGACTGGCGTGGTGCTTCTAAATGGTCTGGAGCAGCATGTAGCACAAGATTCCCCACGCTACTTGCTTCTGCCCTGCTGAAACAGCTATCGTGGCACGCGATTAGTCTTTATTTCTTGTAAAATACATATTTCTCAACTTTTCTACCAAGATCTCCAGTAAAGGTGCCACTTAAGGCATATACAGCCATTGCCCAAAACTGCTCATATCAAAAGTACCACTAAGTAGTTTCCTGATAAGATTCTGGGTGATGAGCAACATAGGTTAAATTTTAATTGGTGATTTGGGCTTCCTAATGTTAACATTTTTTGGGGGAAAAATAATGACAAACAGCAAGATCCTCCATCAGCTAATATGTGCTAGCAAACAGCATGCATTAAAGTAAACGGACTTGTGTATGTGCTAACGCCTACTAGTGTGTGCATTATCTGCTGGAGGATCACTCTAATATAAGGCTTAGAAGTGGTTACTGCAGCTAGACAGTGCTTTGTATTATGAAATTTAGTTGTGCTTATCTGTATTAAATTATTACTGCCAGACTACTCTTCCATCTTTATGAATGGGATAGAACTTTGTTTAAAGTAGATGTTGGGCCTATCTGGTAACCAAGAGGGTAACACAAAAAGTCCCAAACTCTGGCTTGGGACCCATGTAAAGCCATACCATCCCCAGATTAAGCCATATGCTTAGTGTGTCTTTGCCTCTACAACCCCATTTTGTGACCAGGGAAAACAAAAAGGTTTGGGAACTAATAGGGTAAAGAGTGCAAAACAGTGTTCACAAGTGTTACACCCCCATTCTATTAGGCCACCACAACAAGCCATTTCAGGACACAACTAGCTGTAACAGGGACATTTTTTGCATTTCCCACCCCCTGTCCAGCATATTTTGCAGCTTTTAATAGTTTATACATTGGGTGTTTTTAAATGAGCAAGCTGATGGGAGGGGTGTGTGGCTGCTGAGTGGTAATGCTGTCGAGTACCAACTCGGGTGGAGTGCGTGGGGAGGGATTCAGACAAGCGGCTCCCAACGCGGGAGGCAAACCAAGACACACTCCCCATGGTGTGCTGGGCTGGCCTTTGCAAGTGACAGGGCCCCAGCATGAGCGCTTGGGAACCTAGGCTCTCCTGTGACTTGCAACAGCCATATCCCCTACCCCAGTGCCTGAGTGGCAGACTGGGCTGCTGGTGTGGCTGACCATTCCAGTTCATATAGGAGGGGCTCTGTGGTTGCCTGTTGTCAGAGCTATTTGGCTTGCCTTGCACAGAGTACTCCAGATTTCCCAGGAGTGCTTTGTATGGGGCCATGAGTGGGTGCTCCGTGACTCACGGGAGCGTGCATCCCCCCACTCCACCTTCAAATAGGCAGTGGGTGCTGTGGCTCCTAGGTAGGCATACGGGGTAGTATCTCATCTAAAAACACCCATTCAATGAGAAAAGAAAAAGTGGGATTTTATTTTTAGAAACACTAGCAGATTTTCTTGAGAAATTTTTGAACATTCAAACAAGTTCAGCTCAACTGATTTTAAAACTGGAGAAAGCCTATCACAAGGGTAGATAGACAAACTGCCAGAGCAGGCAGGAGATTGAGGGAAATGCAATGATAGAAGTACTGAGGCATGAAAATGGAGGAAAGGGGGCTGGGTGACTTGGATATTAGTGCAATATGTATCCCATCAGTAACAGGATTACTTTGAATGCTGATTTTATTTAGGGAACTTAAAATAATAAAGTAATAAGCTTTGTTCCCCTATTCCATTGATTTTAAAAACAGGCACAATTTTTTTAAAAAAATTACGAGGCCTTAAGACCTTGCATATTCAAGTTTTGGCATGAAGAGTATATTTTTTACAACCAACTTAGAAACTCCTGTAAATAAGCTTGTCTGACCTTTAAGTATAGTGGTGCTAGCAGATAATTGTGCAAGGCTGAAAGTGTTAGGATTCTTACTCAATGCCTGTATAGAAAATCTTATGCGAAGGAATACAGTCCAGTGCATATTCCAGTTGTGAATCTATGACCAGTCTTTTTATGGAAAAAGATATATCACAGCACTTGAGTGTTTTATATATTGTACCTTTGATTTTTTTATTATAACGGTTGCCTAAATGCATCCCCCCCTTCAAAAAGAGCAGATGAGACTTTTTATCCACTGGGCAAAACATTTATAACCACCTGATTAAGAAAAGTGTTTGGTGTATTATGTGTAAACTGGCTTGGTTTTGTAACAGTGCTTTTCCCATGTATTGCTATAAAACAATCAGTCAAAGGGTACTTGTAATTCTCATGAAACTGCCTTTTTAGAAACTTCAGAAATCACCCCATGGAGAGACATGTCTGAACATCTCTGTATCACATGGTACAAGTTTCCTTGCTAGTCAAGCAATTATCATGCAGTACCCGAGTTCAGACATTGCAAATCATGCTGTGGAACTCCTCAGGGTTACAGCCGATGCTCTGAGAAGCTAATAGAGCCACAATTTCATATCTTACAGCACCCTAAAATAGTCAAAGCCTTTCTCCTTCAGGATCAACATTTGGTTTCACCACTCAAGACTGGCTTATGTTGGCATACAACAATCATGTTGCATCATATTCCTGTTGCTATCTGCAACCCTACCAATTCTTATGCCATGTCAAAGAAACATTGGATTTTGACAGACACCAAAACAAAATGATGCCCATTGTGTCACTGCAGCTTTTGAGTGTGATATTTTTGTCATCAACATCCCAGACAGTGGGCTGTTCTCATTAATGAAGCTGGCTTTCTTGTAGTTCACTGAAATGTTGCTTTTTATAAAACTATGATTTAGGGTTCTAAATTCTTGCACAATTTTATCATAGTATCCACTATGAGTATTTAATACAAATGCCTGTGGTTTTCAATGTTACTAACATTGTAACATCAGTAAAGTGACTTTCAATGAATAAGATTGTGGTCTGAGTATGTTGTATGGTTTCAAAAAGCATTTTAAGCAAGGAAGGCCAATGCTTGATGCAAAGGTTCATGGTTAACACTAATGCAAATACACTTTAACCTCTGCCCAGCTGGGCCACCCAGCCACATGTTCATGCATCTCCTCACACTTCCTAGCCGTGGGTGGTTTTGGGCGGTGCAGCATGTCCACTGCAGCTACCTGGCCTAGAATACCACCACAGCCCTCACTTGTTTCTACCCCATGAAGTCACCACTTTCCCCTCCAGTTTGCATGCCACATTTCTGATGGTTGTGAACATATATAGCACTAATGTACCTGGCACTGTACAATTGTTAGACAAATCCCTGTGGCAAGGGACTTGCGAGGAAAGGAACAAGGCAGGTCTTTGAAATGTTTTTAGTACAGCCACTTTTTTCTTTTAATTATTCCACTAAAATCAATAGGGTTCTGTCCCCACAACCTAGAATATGCCCTGGAATTTGCTCTCCAAATTCCCCTCCCCCCCACTTCCCCTAAAGGCTCAGGGCAGCTAACATATATAAAAACAAAAATCCATAAGCACAAAATGAAACCCCAGCCATCCCAGTCCCCCACAAATCTACCCAATACCACTGCCACATCTCCCACTACACCCTCCCACAACCTACCCAACACCCCCAACCCTCTACCCCTTCCTGCAAAATGCCTTTCCAAAGAGAAAGGTCTTTTATTGCCTCTGGAAGATGCTCAACCGAACTTGGGGGAAGAGAAGAGGCAAGTTCTGTAGCATCAGGGCAGCAACCGAGAATGCCCCCTGCTGATCACGGGTTACAGTGTGCCAGGGAAGGATAGACGGGCCCAGATCATTTAGGTCTTTAAAAAAAGTTCAAACACCACCTTAAAGTTCTCAGAAAAATTGAGAAATTCCTTGGAGTTTACTCACCCAAAGGAACGCAAGTCTCTTCCCACGTGTTCAGCATCAGCGCCCATCACATCTACAGCCACTAGGTACCTCTTGACATTATGCAGGCAGCTGGACTGATGTCATTTAGTACTATTTCTCATTCTTCCCCCACTCCTCCCTGAAGGTCACATGCTGGTTGTTCAGCTAAAAATGGGGCAGGGGAGGGTGGGGTGCACCTACAGCCTTATTCTGCTCTCCCGACACTCAGTGCAGCTAGTCTATAATAAGAGACCAGCTAGGGAAGTAATCACTGAACCATGTTTTCCAGGCTTGTGCGACAACAACCCTGTAGCATTTATAACAGCACAGAGAGAAATGTCAGTTCATTGGTAGGTATGGCATAACAGGTACTTTGTACTAACATGTATTATGGTGGGCTCTGTTAGACTATAAAAATAAGTGTCAACTGAAAAATATATCCAGGAATATCCAGGACAGAAGGCTATTGTCCCCTAGTCCTAAATCTTTACTGAATAATAAACAGACTTAGCAAGCATATCTTCACATAGATGAATGTTTTGCTTAGACTTATGCAAAAACAAAGCAGTGTTCGAAAAGGAAGGAGGCGGCAAAATAGATATACAAAGGTGACTGGAAATGCCAATATTCCATATGCAGATTCTGCTTACTCCCAAGGAGCCTCGTCTGCCTGGAATTTAGCATCTGGGGTAGCTGCAGTTTGCAGCAGGGCAGCATTATCATGATTTCAGTCTTGAAAATGTCTAGGCTAGGAGACAAATTCTAGCCTACATTTGGCAGAGTTCTGTGTGACCAACTTTAAAATGTTGTTATTGGAGAAATAATGTATGTGGCAAATAGAGACTATACGAGTCTATATGTGGCAAAAACTGACAGGGCATTTCCCATGCACAAACAGCTTAGTACTAGTGCGTGTTTTGAAAACACTGCATTACCCACCAAGTATTTACTGGTTAAACAGTGGGGTTTTCTTTCACACAAACATGGTGGGTGCTGGGTGGGAAAGCACTGCTTGTAAAACATCCTAAATCAAGTTGAAGAAAAAGAGAGGAGTTGTCCCAGAACCAAAACTCTCATATCCCTTGGGTCAGCAACATGCTACCAGGAACAAAATAAGACAAGATGAATACCTTGATAAACAAGTTTAGTTGGAGGAGGAGGAAGAGAACACACTACAGAATTATTGTAATTTACACAAACATTTAAATTTACTGTTACGAGTGGCAGGTATATGCAAAATTACATATGCAAAATTAAAAAAAAAAAATCAAACTCAAATGGGTTTGACAGTTTTGTCACTTTGCATTTATTAAACTAAAAAAAAGAAATGTATAAAGTGATCTCTTTATAAAATATGCAAAATACCAGTATTAAGTTACACAGCCATGATAATTTTTGGTGCAAAGCAAAATCAAGCACTGGAATGTTAATCATGCTCATCCAGCTCTTCCTTCATCTTGATTTAGATGCTCATGATGCACTGTATGAACTGAAAGAAAACAAGCATCACTATTAATGTAACACAGAATGTGGTTTTTGTTTTTCAAATCACTAAAATGCTCCCTATGTAGATCCACTGTCCTTAAGTGTATTTTATACAAACTGTCTTCTTACTCAATGGTAAACATACCAAGTAATATTATTGTTTTTATATAGCACCCTGGCCTCCCACCATAGCACTTGAGTTCGTTACACAACAATTTAACACAACTCTCAGAATGTAAACCCTAGGGCAGGGAACATGTCTATTCAATTAATTTGTAAACCATCAGGTACATTGCTGGTGCTATATAAATGCTTGCTAATAATAATATTCTCACAACAACCCTGTGAGATAGGTCAGGTTGAGAGAATATTGTGACTGGCCCAAGGTCACCCAGTAAATTTCTGGCTAAGGTGAGATTAGAACCAGGGTCCCCCCTACCTTCCAGTCCAAGTACTGTGCAGTTAGCCATTATGAATATCAATAATCAACAGTAAAGTAACATTTAAAATTAAACTACTTTTAAGTGACCAGCTAGCCACTCGCCAGAAAAAGTCTTTCCCCAATCTATTTATTTCAACTCAATTTCTCACTTAGGTTTTAAAATATGGTTCTGCTGTGTCACTGCAGACAGAAAGCTGGATGCTCCTTGACCCATCTTTCATCTTTTGCATTGCTTCTTAGTTCTACTTTCTTACCTCACCCTTACTTCTCAAGCCGTCTTTCAGAATAGATGAAACCCAGTTTTACAGGCAAAATTAGTTTCCACTTGCCTCACTACTACTGTTCTGCTGGTTTTGTTGACATCAAGGACTATGAATCAAATAGCCATCAGAAACTAATTGTACTTTTAGCAAGCTAGAAACAAAGCTGTCTTGCCAGTTACTCTACAGTGAGCTAGATTAAAGCTTCGGCTGCATATCCCAGGTTCTGTGCCAATAACCAATCCCAACAGAGAGCGTTCGAGTGATTCAGCCCCTAAAGGAAGCCTCACACATTTTTACCACGCACATCTATTTAAAGTCTTATGACCATCATGCTGCTTTTCAAAAATAAGCTTTAACGTTTCTAAATGTTGTAGCAAGAGTAACTAGAAAATCTCTTCTGAACTACGGAACAGGTATGGTGCCCTATCAACGTGCTAATAACCATGTTCTAGAGAGGCCTCTCTGTGGCAGAGGACAGCAGATAGGCTAGTAGTTGGTACTTCTGCAAGCTTTCAATATTTTCTTAAATACTGGCTGCTTGGAGGAGAGGGGCGGGGCCAGGGCACACAGCCAGGACTTCTGGGCCCAGCGCAGCCAAAAGTGGCCTGCTGCCCGGGAGAAGCTGGTGCCACCACCTGGAGCAGCTTACCTGCTACCACTGGACCCAGCTGCCTCTTTGCGGAGCCACGCTGCCTAGCCCCACAGGTGTTATCCTCCCACCCCCCCGGCTTGGTGGAGGGGGGTCAGGGCACATGGCCAGGACATCCAGGCCCAGCACGGCCAAAAGCGGCCTGCTGCCCAGCAGCGCTGCAGGCATGCACTGCCGGCAGCGCACCTAAGGGCCAAGCTAAAGGGCCCTTAGCGGGACCAGGGGACCATTAACAGCAGACAAGAGGCATAATTATTTATGGGGAGAAAGGGGTGGTGGTGGGGATGGCTTGTCTGTTTTGTGCAGGAGGAGGGCAAAGGGACTGGGGGGGGGGGGAGAAGGTATTGGTGGGTGGGGAGTCTCCCTCAGGGGGCTGGGAGAATTATGGTGCTTCTGGGAGGCGAGTTAGATCTGTGAGACAGGACAGATGTTTTATACCTATCCCGCTTCATGGCCCCCAGGCAGGTGGTGAGGTGATCGGGAATCAGGGCCCCAGGCCTTAATTTGATGCTGGTAAATGCAAGGTCAGTAGTCAATAAGTCAACTACGGTCCGGGAGTTGATCCTGGACCAGGCGGCCAACCTCGCATGTATTATGGAGACCTGGTTGGACACCGAGTCAGGGCCTATATTGGCAGACCTTCTGGCTGGGTACTCCGTACAGCATCAGCCACAGCTGGGGGGGCGGGCAGTGTAGCCATTATTTTTAAGGATATACTGTCTGAGGAGATTTCCTGTGCAATCTATCATGGGTATGGAGGGCCTTTACCTGCTGTTGGATTTGGCTGGAGACAGAGTGGGGATACTGCTGTTATACCGGGCACCCACCTGCGCAGCAGCTTCCCTGCCTGCACTGACCGAGCTGGTGTCGAAGGTGATCTTGCAATCCCCCAGGGCAAGAGTCCTGGGGGACTTCAACATCCATGCCGACACCAGTCTTGGAGGGGCAGAGTGCGAGTTCATAGTCGCCATGGCAACCATGGGCCTGTCTCCGAGAAGGGTGGGCCGCACACATGTTGGGAGGACATACCCTGGACATGGTATTTTGCACAGGCCTTGAAGCGGGGGATCCGTTAGTGGGGGAGATGTCATCAGTGCCCTTATCATGGACGGATCATTATCTCCTCTGGGCTGGTATCCTGGTACATGTTGGCCCCCAGGAGGGTGCGGAACTGGTTAGGATGGTTCACCCCTGAAAGCTTATGGAACCAGGAAGGTTTCAGACTGCTCATGGGGATGTTTCGTCTGATCTTGACGGCTGTTCATTTGATGACCTCGTGACCATGTGGAATTCCGTGTTGGTGGAGGCCATCGACCGCGTGGCTCCCAGGTGTCAGCTCCCAAACCGCCAACAACGCAGATCCCTGTGGTATACAGAGGAGCTGCGGCGGATGAAGTGGGAAGAGTGGCGGTTAGATCGATGGTGGCGTCACTCGCGTGCCAAAGTTGACCAATTGCGGCATAGAGTCTGGTTGCATACCTATGCCGTGGCGGTACAGGCAGCAAAGAAAGTTTTCTTTGTTGCCCTCACTGCATCCGCTAGTCCCACCCAGCGGAGCTTTTCCGGGTGGTGAGGGGGCTGGTCAGTCTGGCCTCCCTCCGCCTGGATTTAGAGTCACCAAATGCCCGCTGTGATTTGTTCGTCGACTTTTTTGCGGATAAAAATCGCTCGATTCGCTTTTAGCATAGGTGAGCCAGTAGAAGCCCCATCTTGTCCTGTTTTGTGGGATGAATTTCAGGATGTGTCGCCCTCAGATGCGGGGGATGCTCTTGGGATTGTTCAAGCCACTTATTGTGAATTAGATCCATGCCCGTCCTGGCGGGTCAAGGCCCGCTTCAACGCCTCCTTTGGGGCAGGCAGGGTACTGAACTGTCTCAAGAAGGCTGTGGTACGGCCCCTGCTCAGTAAGCCATCCTTGGACATTGGCGTCCTGGCCAGCCTCTAGCCTTCCCTTTTTAGGGAAGGTTATCGAATGGGTGGTGACTCGGCAGCTTAGGAGAATCTGGACCAAATTAATTTTCTTGATTCCTCGCAGTCTGGCTTTCATCCAGGTTACGACACGGAGACTGCGCTTGTGGCCTTGGTCAATGACCTCTCCCGTGAGTTGGACTAGGGTCGTTTGACCCTGTTGGATCTCTTGGCTGTGTATAATACTGCTGATCATGAGTTGTTGGTGACTTGGCTGCGGGACCAAGCAGGGATTGGTGGGAGCGTTCTTGAATGGTTCCGCTCTTTCCTGCCTGGGAGAACCCAGCGTGTGGTCCTAAGTGATTCTTTATCTTCTCCCCGGGGCCTCACGTGTGGAGTCCCACAGGGTTCTATCTTGTCCCCCCTCTCTTGTTCAATGCATATACACAGCCTTTGGGGAGGTTGTTAGGGACTTTGGCATACGGTGTCATCAATATGCTGATAACACCCAGCTATCTCTCTCTTTTTCATCCAACTCAGGCCTGGCAGTCTCAGTGCTTACGGTGTTTGGCAGATGTGAGGGATTGGATGAGGGCGAACCGCCTGAAATGGAATTCCGACAAGATGGAGGTGATGGTGCTGGAGAAGGTCAGGGGAGTGGCGGCCCCCCATCATTGATGGGGTCCATCCTGCCCTGATCTCTCAGGTTCGGAGTCTGGGGTGCTCCTGGACCCACAGCTCCGCCTGGATGTCCAGGTGGTGGCTGTGGTGAAGGGGCATTTCGCCAGCTACATCTGGTACATCGCTTTGGCCGTATGTCTCCGGCTCTAATCTGGCCACAATTGTCTATGCTTTTATTACCCTGAGACTGACTATTGTAATGTGCTCTACGTGGGGCTAACCTTGGTGCTGGTTCAGAGACTGCAGCTGGTGCAGAATGCGGTAGCTCATCTCCTAATGGAGATGGGCCGATGCGAGCACGTTACACCGGTGCTTCGCGCTCTGCACTGGCTGCAGATAGTCTTCCGGGCCCAATTCAAGGTGTTGGTGTTGACCTTTAAAGCCCTAAACGGCTTGGGACCCACCTACCTGCAGGACTACCTCACCCTCTGTATGCTGGATCGGCCCCCGCGGTTGGCCGGGGTGCCCTCTCGAGGTCGACCTTGCGGAAGGCGTTGTGGCTGTGCCGTGGCACTCCCTCCCACCAGAGGTCCACTTGGCCACCGACCTCCCCTCTTTCCGTAGACAGTGTTAGGCCTGGCTGTTCCACCATGTCTTTCCCGAGGGAGATGGGTTGGATAGAGGGTAACAGGTTTTTATTGTGGGTTTTTAGTTGTATTGTTTATTTTAATTTGTTTTAACATGCTGTTAGCCACCCCAAGATGCTTGTAGCAGGAAGGGACAGGATACAAATTGTATAAATAAATAAATAAATAAATAAAAACTAAAGCATTTATGGCTAGTGTGTGGTTCCTGTGTTGGTCCCAAAATGTACAAGTTGGAGACAAAGACGCTCAGAGGATATCTTTATTGGATTTTGCTTTATTCAGAATTTATTTGGTCCAATAAGAGATATCCTTTCAACTACTTTGTCCATCCCTTACATCATTTCTAGTACCCAAGAACCCCAAGCACGAACCAAATGTAAGAGTGCCATCTGTATCGGTTTTCAGAACCTAAAGACTAACAGAGGGTGAAAAACGAGATAACTTACATTAGCCCCCACCAGGTGGGTGTTCACTTGCCTGTTTGTTAGGTGGTTGCCAGATGCTTACCCCCACCAGTCACCCACTCATGGCAGGGTCTCGAAGAATGTGGAGCCTGCCGTGTGGGCTAATGTTCCCTAATTCAAGCTAATATGCACCCACATGGCTGCCTCCCATCTATTCGGGGGTGTGCAGCCTCTGCCCTCAGAGTGTCACGTGGCCAGGGTAACGGGGGTCAGGATGGGAGAAGGACCGCATTCCCAAAGGAAGGAAAGGGGAAGAGAACCCGGGAAGGGAAGCCTGTAGGCTAAATGGACCTCTCAGAGCATCTCGGAGTCTCCAGAACCTGCTCTCATCTTGAGGCCTAGAAGCCTATATCAAAGAGGGTCTGATTCATCATCGAGGTCGAGGAGCAGACTAAAGACCCACACACCAAGATCCTCCCCAAGGAAGAGAGAAATATAATAGGGGCGACAGGGAACAAGGGGAGCCCCAGGGAACAACAAGGGGCAAGAACCAAGGGACTAAGGAGCCAGAGTGGGGGGAAACACAGAGACTGGAGCCGATGGGTTGGGGGAAACAGAGCTGAGGGAGCACCAGCGACTAGGGGAACCCGAGGGGACAAGAGATAGGGGGCTAGGAAAACAAGGCTGGGGCACAACAGGGATACGGGGAACAACAAGGAACAAGAGACAAGGGTCTAGGGAACCGGAACAGGGGAGCACCAGGGATGAAGGGAGCAACAGGGAACAAGAGACCCGGGCCTAGGGACTCAGAGCAGGGGCGCAACAGGGAACAAGAAGCCCGGGCCGAGGAACTCAGAACTGGGGCGCAACAGGGAACAAGAAGCCTGGGCCGAGGAACTCAGAACTGGGGTGCAACAGGGAACAAGAAACCCGGGCCAAGGGACTCAGGGCAGGGGCGCAACAGGGAACAAGAGACAAGGGGCTAAGGAATGGGAGCGGGGGAGCAACAGGGAACAATGGGCGAGGGAGCCAAAGTTGGGGAAACACATGCAGACTATAGGGGGGACAGGGATACAGGACAAACACACAACAGGAGAAGAGGCACTTGATACAAAACAAACATCAAACCTTTGGGCAGGTGTGAGACGTTGCTCCACCAGCTTCCTGAGGCCACATCAGTGTTTAAGTACCATCTGTGGCCAATCAGGAAGCTGGGGGGTGGGCTAGGGAAACAAGCCCCAGCTGGGAGAGGGTGTGGCCATGCAAAGGGCAGTAAGACAGGGGAAGGCCTACAGAGGAGAAATGCAGGTGGTGAACAAATTCACCAGGTGGCGCAGGCCCCAAAGGCACCTCTCCTGCATTCAAAGTTCGTTCCCGGGACCTGACAGAGGTCTGTCAGGACCATAGAGTCCTGGGTGCAGCACCTGGAGTGAGTGCTCTCTCTGCATTAGCTCTCACTAGTGCTTTGAATATGTACTTTCACTTTTGATATACTCTAAACAGCAAAAAGGAAAAAGAAAACAGAATGGCACAGCAGGGATGGGGGTCATTTTCATCAAGTTCAGGGGCCTTGAATCAAGTTCCAGGTCTGTCCAGGACTTTATTTCCTGCACTCTGTCACTTTCCCCCCACCATTTTTTAGGCTGTGCATGCTAAATATGTTCATGGAGGCTCTGTGGGGGGGCTTCACGGACAGAGCACAGACTCCAGCACGCCAACATCTCGTTTTTGTCACCCAGAAGTGTGATCTGTTCAATTCAACAAGTGCTAACTTAGATGCCAAACGATAGTTGCTCAAAGCATGGAAAAAGGACAAAGGACTGGTTGAGTACAAGCTACAAGTACCCCAAGCACTTAGGAGACAATACCAGAAAGCCTATCAAAATCTAATACAGCCCATTAAGCCCCACCAAATATAAAGGACAGTCCACTTGGGAATAAGAGTGAATGTGGTATTTTGAACATTGTGTACAAGGCCCCTCATGTAGGTCAAATTTATTTTGCAGATTAAGCTTAAATGGTACCACAATTTCCCTCCTTCAGTTTGACTCCGTGGGGAGAGAAGGAAAGAAAAAGGAACATGCTGAGCAGTTTTTTCAGCCCATCGAAACCTTGAGCTCATGGTTACGGCTGTATATAAAAGGATCTTGAGATGATCTAATTTTGCACCAATTAAGTTACAATCTTACTCAGACAGAAGTAAACAATTTATTTCTACTTACATCATCATATTGGAAATTCACAACACCCTGCTGGGCTGCATCCCTTCTTCGAAAACTATCTGCGAGGGGGTTTAAAAAAAAAAAAAAAAAAAGGAAATGCATACAAGCCATGTACCAAGAAAGTGTCCTTGCTGTTTTTTTGTCCACCATGTGTTTTGCAAAGTTTGATCTAGTTGACTGAGTGCCATTAAACCCTCAACCCACCACCACAATGGTCACTGGGTGCAGGCAAATACTTTTCATTGAAAAGCTGCAGAATTTTTTAAAACTATCCTTTCATTAAGAACTGGCTCATATTACTATTGAACAGCATTTGCAATGAGAAAAAAGTAGTTACTTGAGCAACATTCACACGCAACAAGGTTTTTGAGCTGGATGGGGGTTGTGCAAAATTTGCACCTGTTATGGCTGAAGAGACATTTTTTCCTCTTCGCAAAAACCTAGTTTCCCAATCTGTGCATCAGGGACCCCAAGTTGGTCTCGACTGGGATTGCTCAAGATGTGAATCCAGTTGTGATCCTAACTGGTATCATTATAGTCAGTATGTCTTGGTTGCGGTTTGGGGCTGTAGGACTATAATTAAAGAGGCTACAATGTCAAAAATTGGAGCCCTGCTGACCTAGGGCCTGGCTTACCAGTGTGGAAACATTCCTGAACCAGCAAGGGTAGATTAAAGGATGTTGGTAGGCCTGCCCAGTCCACCTATCAAGTGTCTGTAATGGCAGGGGGGCACATCAGCCCAAGTCAGAGTTGATTTGGGGAGGGGGAGGGATGGGATGTAGGTCATGCTGATGGGAGCATGTACTGCCCAGCTGCCACCAACCACAATCTGAACTCTAGTGTCCTGCATTAGCAGTGTGAGGCACAGACACACTGACCCCACCCTGACCATGAGAGCCCTACAACATGGAGGAATTAGCACAACGCTTAATCCAGCCTTGAGCAAGGACCCACACAACCAATTAATAATGTTATAAATATAATTCTAAAATGTCCCACCACCAGAGCAGTCGGAGCCCTGAACAACAATATCCCAATATGTATATTCCTTTCTACGTACAATTGAGACAAAGTAGTAAAGTGATATCTTTTACTGGACCAACTACAGTTGGTGGAGTACAATAGCGAGTGTGGTTCCAACAGACAGGCCGCAGCAGAGCTTTGCAGACTGGGTTATGACCCCAAATGGGAGTCTCACTATCTACAGATGGGATCATGATCCCAACCGATATGCTTTACTTGTCTGCTGCTGTCTGGCCTCACAGGATTATATTTAATACGCAAAATAGGGCTACACAAGCCAAGTTCTGGGAATCGCTGTGCTACAGGAAGTATGAAATACCATGGGGAGAAGTCTGAACAATGTTCTTCTCACAGAACAGAACCAAACAAGAGGGGGAAAAAGTGAGTGTGGGTGACAGAAGGGAATGGAAAGTGTTAAGAGAACAAACAGTAAGAAGTAAAGATGTCAGGACAGATGGACTCACTGTTTTTAAGAGCACAGCATTAATATTTTAACCGCTATGTTTCAAGCAACAATTTTAAGTTCTGTAATGCAGAACTTGTACTTCCAGCCAAATCTTTGAACTTTAAGGCAATTACATTTTTAAATTGTGCTACAAATGCTGGCTTCTTGAAATACTCCCAGAGACTACATCAATTATTTGTATAGCGCAAGCAATGTTCCTGGCAGTGAACAGTTGTCAAAAGAGAGAGGTCCTTGCTCCAAGGGACTTACAGTCTACATTTTCTGGCAGGACCAAATGAGAACACTTTGTAGTCATAATACACCAGTGATGGCTGAGCACAATTAGCATGCTGGAAGAAAATCCATCCCAGTGGATTAAAAGACTGACCTTTTTACTGTGACACCCACCTTATTTTAATGTAATTTCTTCCAAGCCTAACTGCAACCAAGCCAAGCACGTGCACCGGAGACCTCGCATCCGCTTGCATGTTATTTATCCCTTGTCTCTCCCTATGTCCCCTCTCCTTGTCTATTAGATTGTAAGCCATAGGAAGGGACCACGTCATTCTTATTGTTCTCTGTATGTATTTTTGTTGTTGCGTGTCAAGCGATGGCCTATGGCTAAGCTTAAATAAACTTATCTATTCTATTCTTATTGTTCTGTAAAGCGCCAGGTACACAGCTGGCGCTACACAAATGCTTATAATAAACAATAAAAAGTATTACTAGTAATGAGGCCGTAGAGCAGAACTTACCAGTGAGAGTTCTAAGTTTTACACAGCAGGCAATGTAGTCATCAAACGTAATCTTCCCATGGGTGCTATACCGCTTTGCAATGGCATTAACTGTCTGCGGGCCCAACCTAAATCCTAAGTGAGGGACAGAAAAGAAAACCCATAGTGAAGTGGCAATCAGGTGATCGTGCAACAAAGAAAACGGACCACTCAGCAGCAAATGTAGAAGCATTAACCAGTGAATTTACACCAAACGAACCTCAGGAAAAATATTCCAACTGTCATCGAAGGGCAAGTTTCACAACTTACCCATGGTTGTCAAGGATTTCTGCAGCTCTTGAGTATCCACTGTGCCACTTCTGTCACTGTCTACACTCATGAAATGCTGTCTCCAGCCATTCAGCACAGCCCAGAGCTCTTTGAATTCATTAAATCCCATCGTGCCAGACATATCTCTCTGAATCAGAGTTAAAGATACAATGGTTTCCATTTCCAAAGCAAATGCCAAATATTCTATACATTCCTGTTGAATAAGTGTTTTTTGCTACAAAATCCTCACTCACTTGGGCCAAACCCAACAAAAGTAGAAATACAGCTAAGGTTACCAGTCAGTGCAAGTACCCTAGGCCTGACTTCCTTACCGTACTACTACCCCCATACATTCAACACATCTGCCAGCCATCACATAATTCAGGGAACACCGAGTCATATGGTACTTGTCATATTTATGATGGCCTCCGAAGTGTCTTCCAAGACTAAGATTCTATGTTGTTTTTTTAAAATCACTTTGGGGAGGAAGGAAATCAGTCACATGTATATGTAAAGCAGTTTCACATAAGCCAAACTTGTACCCTGTATTTTTACTCTGTTGAAAACTCTGCTACCTGAGCAACTGAATCTTTAATTTAGCTGCAAGAAGAGTGGACATGTTTCCCAGTGAGTTGCTCAGCTGCCTGCTACAAGGCTCTAGACTAGTTTGCCGAGTGGCTAGATAGCCAAGATCTACATCTACCACTGGAACGCGAGGTTCTACGTCTCACTGTGACCTTGCCTAACCTCCATTCATTTACATGTGAAATTCAGTCTCATCTTACACTCCATTATGTTGTAGTATGGCCTTGGTCCAAAACAGAAGTGGTAAGCTATACAGGAACCACAGATAATGAAATCAAAATTCAAACTCGTGACCGTCTCTGCATCACCTCAGGAGAATTATCAAAGCTACAGGAGGAAGAGACAGACACCTTTCACCTGCTCAGTTTAACTGCCAGCAGTTCCCTCTGGCTAATCTCAAGAGGAACAATACTGAGTAGATGGTAAATAGCAAAAAGGTTAGACGAGAAGGGGAAAAACCTTTAGAGGGGAAAAACAGCAGACATGTTACAAAGTGTGTGCATCTGTTAGAATGGTAATTTGAAACAATTAAGTCTGGACTGCAAGAGGGATGGTCAGGCTCTGATTAATTTTTTTTAGAAAAGCTGTTTTTTGAGCTAGGTTGTAAAACCACAGCTAGAAATATCTACCACCAGCTTGCAGACAAGTTCCCTTGAAATTTCTAATGCAACTTTGTTTCTATATTTTGTGATTCCCAAAATATAAAACATTTCCCCCACTTTCCATTTTCAATCTAGCTTTCCCCCAAATCATATTCTTTTCAGGAATAAAATTTACCCGAGTGCAGGAAATACAGGAAAGGTCAAAATAAGTGTGCTACTGCATCTACCCACAATTGTTCCAGATGTCCAAGCACGTGTGTAACAGTAGTCTGTGGTGAAAAATCCAACCCCGGAAGTGATTTAACACTCTGTTGTTGTGCAAACTTTTCTTACACCATAACATGTAGCTGTAGCATTCACCTTGCAGTAGAAAAGTCAGAAATAAAATGAAGTGTGTGTAAAAACAAAAAGATATCCAAATAACTGGATTTGCCTGCATAGCAAACATTTAACCAGTGGAAAAATATGAGCATAAAATTAAATAAATAGACCAGGGAACTAAAGGATATTCCATAACCCTGTTTATTTCTGGAAGAAAAATAAACTAAAAAACAAACAAAATAAAACACTAGTACTACACTCAAAAAATAAGTGACAATTCCAATCATACATAATAGTCCATCTTTTCTTCTAGATTTCCCTTCTCATTTAAGTTCACTTGGCATCTTGAATTCAACACTTAGTGCAATAAAAAAGATTCCTCAATTCAATCAGTTACACAAGTATTGGAACACCGATTATCAGCTGGTCTATTAATTAGAGCACTGTGTACCAATCACATCAGCACATAAAAAAGACTTTACAGATAATAGAAGCACAGACTATCTAGTACAGCAATATCTTTTATTGGACCAACTCGTTAGCGGAGATACACAAGTTTTTGGGTCCTTCCAATCAGGCAAGTCAGAAATATTTGGGACCAACACAGCAACCTTACTTTCTTTACAAAGAATGGCAACTCCTTTAGTTTCTTCAAGATACTCTTCCAGAAAACTATTCTAATCACTGATGAGCTAGCAACCAAGGCCGCTTACACAGGAGACAGAAAAAGGGGGGTGGGGGTAAGAGGAAAGGTGGGACTGCATGAGCTGAAATCATGCCAGGGGGATTACATAAAGTTCTGCTCATGTGCATGGGGGTTTTCCACGTGATTATTCCATTTCCGTCTTGATTTCAGTGACAGGAGATGGGAGGCAGCCTTGAAAATCCAGCCCTGCCTCCCATCACTGAAAACATGGCAGAAATGGCAGTGGCGGTGGGCCCTTCAGGAAAGCAGGGGCAATGCCCCACCTGGCCCCCAGGGCTCCCCCACCCAGTGGCACACAACTGGTGACTCTCACACATCCCTCCCCCACCCCCGAAGGCTTCCTAAGGAAGCCTTCAGGGTCAAAAGGAGTCTCCCTTTATGCGAAGCGGGCGGCTAGAAGAGCCGTCCACTCCTCATAAAGGGACCCTGCAATGCAAGAGTGCCGCAGGGGGTACTCTTGCATTGCAGGGGCCGGGCAGGGGGAAGTTCATACGGGGGTGCCCAATAGAGGCGCCCCGGTATGAACTAAGAGCTGCGCATGCGTCAGCAGCTCCCAGCCTGTGTAGGGGGCTGAGAGCTGCTGATGCGTGTGCAGCTCTTAGCCTCCCTGAGTCTCTTCCTCCCTCCCTGCTGGATTCCAGCAGGGAGGAAGGGACTCGGGGAGGCTCTTAGCCTGTCTCTTATACACATCTAGATGTGTATAAGAGACAGGAGGAGGGGAGGCTGGGAGCCAGGACTCCTGGGTTCCCTGGGAGGGGAGTGGGGGGCTAGTGGGTTGGGGGGGGGAAGGCTGGGAGCCAGGACTCCTGGGTTCACTGGGAGGGGAGTGGGGACTAGTGGGTTAGTGCAGGGGGTGCTGGGAGCCAGGGCTCCTGGGTTGCCTGGGAGGGGAGTGGGGGGCTAGTGGGTTAGAGCAGGGGGATGAGTGGGTGGGAGCCAGGACTCCTGGGTTCCCTGGGAGAGGAGTGGGGGGCTAGTGGGTTGGGGGGGGGAAGGCTGGGAGCCAGGACTCCTGGGTTCACTGGGAGGGGAGTGGGGACTAGTGGGTTAGTGCAGGGGGTGCTGGGAGCCAGGGCTCCTGGGTTGCCTGGGAGGGGAGTGGGGGGCTAGTGGGTTAGAGCACGGAGATGGGTGGGTGAGAGCCAGGACACCTGGGTTCACTGGGAGAGGAGTGGGGACTAGTGGGTTGGTGCTGGGAGCCAGGGCTCCTGGGTTCTCGGGGAGGGACTAGTGGGTTAGTGCAGGGGGTGCGGTGTGTGGTAAAATGGAGGTTTGGAAATCCTGAGAGATGTCACTGCAAGTCATGTCACTTCAGTTGTGTTCAAAATGCTGAAAATGGGGTGTGCATGGTAAAATTGGACTCAGGCTGTGACTGGGGTGCTTTACAAGGGTGTTTCCCTGTGTTTTGGGTTTATAAATTATTTATTTTAAGCTTGATGTGCATGTAGACTTTTCTTCCATCTGATGTTAAACCTGGGAACTCCTTGCTGCTGAGTTATGCCATGCCACTGGCCTACCGTCCCCCTGGCTCCGCCCCTAGGCCCGCCGGCCCTGCCCCAGTACCCCTCCAACATCAAAACCCACCAGCCGCCCCTGAGAAATGGGCTAAACTCACAAATAGAGCTTCACACGATCCCCCAACTTGATTTCGGCTCATGGTAGTTCCCCATCCCATTCTGTGTATGCATACCAACATATATATGCCAACAACTTTCATCCGCAACTAAAAAGGAATAAGGATACATCCAGCATTGAGATCATCAGCCTGCAAGTCTCTAGGTTGAAAGCTACACAAAGGGGAAAGAGAAAAATGTTTAATATCAGCAAAACAAGAATTACAAATTTAATTTGTCTGAACCTATTTTTACTTGAAAATTAATTTTCTTTCATACACAGCAGCCAAAGCAGTGCAAGGAGAGAAAGGAAACAAACTGGCATGGAACACAAGTGCAGAGCATGTTATTAGTTTTGTGTGCGGTATTGGGAGTGGATGTATTTCTATATTAGTTTTACATTTTAAGAAGTCTGTTTCCTGAATTTAGTAGACTGAAAATCTGAGCTACTTTGTGCCATTATTAAACAGCATCAGACAGTCTTATAACACCCTTTACTGTAGGGGTGAAAGTTATACACCATCCTAGAAATATTTCAAGAAGTTTGATACTGGATATAGACACATTGGGCCCCACAGAACTAAACCTGTGCCGGTGTTTTCTGCAGAAACCACCATATTTGCCAAGTGAACTCTGATACAGTAAAATTAAGGTTAAAAAGCCCCACAACCAAGGTAATAGTCCTTTCTGCTTTTTTTCTACAGTCCTTTCTGCAGCTCACATTGTAAAAAAGTGCCACAGCAGAAAAGGAAAACTAAGCGTTTTCTTAACGTTGTCACAGAAAAAGATATGTTTACCAAATTGCCAACTTACGTTTATATCCTCCTGCAATGCCTGATTGGCTCAGACATCTTTGTAGTTCATCCGCATCTATTTGCCCATCCTTTAGAAAACAGAAAAGGCATCACTACAATTTTACTTTATCTCCAGCATTCCATCCTTTTTCAGCATCATTAAAACACTGGTAACTTTTGCAGGACATTAGGCATCTCTGAGGAGTATGGCTAACTCCATCCTTTGTAACACTGGACCTCTACATTCTTTGCAGAGAACACTTCCAGAGCTTTTCTTCTCACAGGAAGGGGAAAAAAACAGTAGTTTTAATCTGAAAATAGAAAGGCTCAGGCTAGATCACAGATGTCATCCAATATCTAATTACATATAAGTGTATCTTCACTGAGCACTACACTTTTACTGACACCTGCAATCTCTCTAAATGAGATTGCAGGTGTCAGTCTAGTCATAGAAACATGGTTAAAGCATCTGCCTTGCAAAAAAAGCAAGATGTTTCACTATGCATCAGTATCCCAAAGGACTGATGGACAGCTAAATCTCTGTAGAACACATCATGTCTCCCCAGTCTAACTAGTGCCAGCTTCATAAGCATTAAATTTACCTCAGACTAAGGTATGTGTTCTACCTTGCACATCGCAAACCTACACAACAAGAACAACAAGCTAGATCAAAGAGAACATACATACCCACTTCCTGAGATTAACTGGCATTTCTAAAGAGTTAATTTGAAACGGAGTTATTAAAGCAGTACAGAAGAAAACCCTACTGATCAATTAGGAATCCTTCCACAGCATTCTTCTCAAGGCGAATTAGGGATATTATTAATTATTATTATAAGCATTTAAATAGCACCAGCAATGCACCTGGCACTTTACAAAAAAACAAGATAGACACAGTCCCTGCCCAAGAGCTTACAATCTAAAGACAGGGGGAGGGGAGACAGGGAAGGGGGAACAGAGGGAGAGACAAGGGATGGGACATTCATGAGGATGCGAGAACTCAGGTACAGTTTCTTGGCTTTCAAAAGTGGAGTTGGAATTGCCTGCCAGTGAACAACAGACTTCTCTATTAACCCTAGATGTACTTTCCAGAATATACCAACTACACTGATCGTAATTGTATTTAATGGTTACATATTTCCATATGGAATCCAAACATAGTGATTCTTACATTTAAAAATATTTGGTCTTTAGGACACCTGTAAAGACAGTGTGCAGCAAACACCAACTTACATTGTATAGGCGTGTGGTGGCACTTAACCCTAGCAAGTTGGACATGCCCACTGTACTAATCCGGTGTTGGGGTCAAACAGACAATTTAAAAAACAAGAGACAAAAAGGGAGGATAATTTGAAAAGGACAAGAGCTCTCTAGAAAAAATAATAATCACACTATCAAGATTTTTTTTTTGGGGGGGGGAGGGCAGGAACAGGAATAAAACACAAGGCAGCAGAGATCAGTAATACCCCATGATGGCCACAATGTTAACACTACCAACTACACAGGAATAGCAGCTGGGTTTTCAACTGGGGTGCCAAGTGTTGGCCAAGCAATTAGTGATTCTATCTAATTATCTTTTTATTCCTCTGAGATGGCTCCATGAAGTCCAATATCTGCCTTTAGATAGCAACCTTGCAGCAAAAAGGTCAATTTAATGTTAATGTTGACTCTTACAGACAAAAGGGTCACTTAGCAAGTAAATGGAGGCATCATTAGCACACTTTGTATTCCTCTGGGATGCTCCATGAAGTCTCCTGATCTGCCTTTAGATAACCACCTTACTGCAAACAGGTTTTAATGTTAACCCTTACTGACCAAAAAGGTCACTTAGCAAGTAAAATGGAAGGGTTCAGACAAGCCCATATAGCTGATTGGTAAGTATTTTTCAAAATGAACTCTGCAAACAGCTATGACGAAAAAAACAGTGGGTGAAAACAGACATGACACGCTAACCACCCTTGGTGGTTATTTATGCATGTTGCAGGGCTGTATTGGTGCCCTATGCAGCCCTGCAACATGCATAAATAACCACCAAGGGTGGTTAAAGGGTGGTTAGCATCATGTCTGTTTTCACCCAGTGTTGAAGGTTCACACCAGTAAGGTTATAACTGCAAATATACAACTCAATTTATGTTTGCAAAGTGGTTCTTTAGCTTGGGGGATAATAGACCCCCAAAAGTGTTTGCACTGATATGTTTGTACACTCAAATGTCGTTAATGAAAACAGACAATGCTATATTTCTGTCTATTTCCATTTGTTATGAGTAAAGAAGGAAAGAACAGGGTCTGGTTTAAGCATTTAGAGAAATAATAAACATTTTTTTATTTTTAACAGCACGGGGGGGGGGGGGCTATATTGCCCCCAGAATCCTACACGCATAGTACTTTTCAGTTTCCCATGCTCCCAGTTTCCAATTGGGGGTCAAATTGGGGGTCAAACTGACACCCAGCAGCATCAGAATAAAAACCTTAATTTAAAAAAGTTACAAGGGGAGAGGGGGCATGAAACACCACAGGGCAACTGTGTGGTAGAAGTTTCCTAAAGAAGTTTTATTAACTCTTTTGTACCTCTCTCAGGTCAGTTAGAACTCCCCTCCCCTCCCCCCAATCAGCCTAGGGTTAAAAGGAAAAACTACTCGTTTAAAGGCATGTGAATTATCACACTAGTGGACTAAGCGGTAAGTTTATCAAAAGTTTTTGAAGGTCTACACTAGGAAACAAAATAATAAACGAGTATTTTTATATTTTTCAGTCCTTTACATCCTCAAATTGTGATTTATAAAACTGAAAAAAAAGTTTCATGAAAAGCTTCAGAGTTAAGGCAACTTCTACTTAGCCATCTGTTTTAAAGAATTGTGTTGTTACATAATTAAGTTAGCAATAAAATGACTGCTGTACTTTCAACTAAATAATCTGAAAAGGAAACAACAATACATACCTGTCCAGCAACTGCAGCAAAATAACCATATAAAGGATCTTGAGTCTGTCCATGAAACACTGGCCCTCCTGGAGCACCTCCATACTTAAAAAACAAGAAACCGAAAATAATTTTATTCTTTAGTACCTTTAGTTGACTACAGGATATGTAACATGTACACTTCCGGATCAGATGTTTAAGAACAACTGTATTGTTAAACTATATAAGCTATGCTAGCACATACACTTACTACAATACAGAGAAAGCATTATTATTATTATAAACATTTATAAAGCACCAGTCATGTACTTGGTGCTGTACAGAAACAGAAAGAGTCCCTGCCTGTGGCTTACAATCTAAAAGACAACGAGGGGGAGACAGGGAGAGGGGACAGTGGGAGAGACAGGGGAGAAGACAAACAACATTCAAGCAGATGCGAAGTCTCAGGTGCGTGTGCTTGGCTTGGTTACAATCAGGTTGGTTGCAGCAGTCTGTAGAGGAGGGCAGACAGTAAGTATACGGGGAACAACTAGCAGGCATTGGGAAAGGCGGCGAGGAAAAAGTGGGACTTGAGGAGGGATTTGAAGGAGCGGAGGGAGGGAGATCCAGGCATGGGGGCTGAGAGGGGGCTGTCTCTTATACACATCTAGATGTGTATAAGAGACAGGTTCGTAGGGAGATTAGGTCCAAGAGGTAAGGGGGAGCTTGGTTGTGGAGTGTTTTGAATGTGAAAACCAGGAGTTTAAACAGGATACGTTCAGGAATGAGGAGTCAGTGGAGAGAGAAGAGGAGAGGCTGCACATGGTTGAAGCGACGGGCAGAGTGAATGACCTTGGCAACCGAGTTTTGGATTGCGATAAGGGGGAAAGAGGTGAGAGCGAGGGAGGCCAGCAAGGAGGAGGTTGCAGTAATCGAGATGAGAGATAACCATGGCATGAACAAGGGTTTGGGCCGAGGAGGTAGAGAGAAAGGGGCGGATCCGAGCAATATTACGGAGCGAAGCGGCAGGATTGGGCCACAAAGTCAACGTAAGGTTTAAAAGAGAGGTGCGTATCAAAGATGAAGCCCAAGCTACAGGCTTGGAGAACAGGATGGATGGTGACTCCATCGATGCAGATGGGCAGGTTAGAGAGAGAGGAAGGGGGAGGAAGGAAAAATAAGGACTTCGGTCTTTGCCATGTTGAGCTTGAGTTGATGTCGGGACATCCAGGTGGAGATATCAGAGAGGCAGTGGACGAGGCGTGAGTGGACAGAAGAGGAGAGAGAGGGGGTAGAAAGACAGAGTTGGGTGTCATCAGCATAGAGATGATATTGGAACCCGTGGGAGGCAATAATTTTGCCAAGGGATAGGGTGTAAATAGAGAAGAGGAGAGGGCCAAGGACAGAGCCTTGGGGGACCCCAACCGAAAGGGGGAAGGAGGAGCAAGACTTTAAAGGAGCGGTCAGAGAGGTAGGAGGAGAACCAGTCAAGGACAGAGCCACGGAAGCCCAGAGAATAAAGCGGGTCCAATAGGAGCGAGTGGTCGACAGTATCAAAGGCAGCAGAGAGGTCAAGGAGGACAAGAATGGAGTAGAGAGGTGCTTAGATTTAGCGACAAGAAGATAATGTAAAGCTATAAATTTGTGACAGTATAGGGCGCTAATGGGAAGTCATATGCCACTAGAGGATTTATATTGGAGACTTGAATTTTGTTACTTGTGTCTAAGATAAGCATGGAAGTTAATAGGTATTAGAAAACTTAGCGCACAATAGTTTTCTCCACCCCCCTCAAAAATAAAGCAAATGAGTGGATTTATTCATAAACTTTCTATATAAACACTGTTCGTGCATGGAATTAAGACAAAACCAGCACAAAATCAGGTAGGCAAAAGATATAAAATTTTATGGTTTGACTGGAATATTTGTATGCAATACATTGTAACCAAATGGGTTACAACAGTATCAATCCCTGCTGGCTGTCTCAGAAGAAAATGGCTTAGTGGGTATGGAAACAATGTTTTGCTTTCTTCAAGTATATGATATAAAACAAAAGCATTTAGAAAGCAATTTTTGAAATGGTTGTAAAAGGGATAACCAAAAATTACTCTAGGTTGACTCTCCTATAAGCGCCATACAAGCCAAAAATGAAAGTTGTGAGATTTAGTAGCCAAGCAGTATTACTGTCTCACTAGTCAATGCTCCTCTTGAGCCTCCCAAACATCTGAAGCTTGCACATTAATGAAACCTGGGAGATCCCTTATATAGGAGTGGATAACATTGCTTTAGTTTTGCTTTTCTGATCC
This sequence comes from Sphenodon punctatus, assembly GCA_003113815.1. Taxonomy (NCBI): domain Eukaryota; kingdom Metazoa; phylum Chordata; class Lepidosauria; order Sphenodontia; family Sphenodontidae; genus Sphenodon; species Sphenodon punctatus. The sequence goes on from QEPC01012343.1 coordinate 792,482, forward strand.
TCTATTGTAGGGATGGAGAACTTCTGGCTGGGGACCAAACACAGCCTTGTTAGTTCTTATTTGGCCCCTGGATCTGGTTCCTAACCCCAAGGACTGAGAGACGGAGCTCAAGATAAGGAAGCAGAGATGAGAGCGTGCACGCATGGCTAGGGGATAGATTCATGGTACTGGCTCATGATCTGTCCCCTCTTCCTAAGTACACCCCTTAAGCACACACACGCACCTTCTTGCAGCCCTCAGAACTGTACTAATTTGCAAAGTGGTCCCTGGGAGGGAAAAGGTCCCTCACCCTTGTTCTAGCAGCTCTAGATTCTGCGAGTGTGGCGGAGCAATGGAGCTGTTAATATTAGCAATTATTATAAAATAATAGCATCTAGACTGCTCAAAAGAAATAAAGACCCTACTACAAGTAGATACTGTAACAAATACTTAACACAAGACACTCTTCTAGACAAGATAAAGTATAACTATATTCTACTGAGACACAGATGAAGTGACTTGCCAAATATCACAAATACAGACTGTTTTTGATCTTGGATTACTTGCTTGTTGTGCAGTGTCTTAATCCCCCCCCCCCCCCCCCAAACGGTACTCTTCAGAACTGGCATGTTAATGTTTTAAACTTAACATTGATTCTGGCTAAGACTGCTTACTTTAACCAGGGATCGGTTAGTGGAGACAATGGGAAGATTATATTTGGAATTGCACTCTGTGGAGCAGGACTGGGACTCTGATCAACTTTTTGTGGTGGTATTGGGCATCTGAATCTTAATTGCTTTCAAAAGGAACCATGTGTGCCAAGCCTTTCCATCTCTACACTTCTATTTGCACAATCAGCTGCTGGTTTCAGCAACTATTCTTTGTCTGAAGAGAGAAGTAGACTGAGCACTCTGTTGTATGCACAGCATCCTGGATGCACGAGGAAGCAACAAAAATTACAGTTCAGAGAATCATTACCTCTCAGGAATCTTGTTAAATGACTCTCATCCATATAACTATTCTCAGCTTGTAGCCAGTTTACTTGTATCCCAAGAACAGCTTATAGTAGACTGTGGTTTCAGCAGGCCTAAACTCAAGCTGTAGTCGTCCCAAAGCAGTTTAGACAGGAAGGACTAGCTGAGACCAGGCCTCCTTACAACCCATTGCCTCTGTGAACCATACTAGGCATTGCAGTCTGGTTAGTCTGAGGGCATGGCAACTGGGGGGGGGGGGGGGGGGGGGGGAGTGTCAGATGCATCTACATAATATTTACTACAGAGCAAGTTTCCCCCATCCTTTTGCCATTCGGAACTCATTTCTGTTTGAGCAAGGTCTGCATGAACACATGCCCACCCTCGGGCACTGCTCTGAAGTAGTGGTTTGCAGGTGTTGAAAGCTGCTCCAGGGCAAGTGGCAGTACCCCTTGGCACATGGGTGCAACTATGCCATGGGGTTTTACACGGGTGCTCCTCCCCACTCATGCTACGTTCATGGGGAATGCGGGGACTCCACCCACAGCTCTATTTTCCCAAGGGCATATTGCACCGGTCGGAGCAAACCCTTCAATACGGGGGATCCAGCCCGGCCAAAGTGAGCTGCCTGCAGCTCCCCTACCGCCCTACCCCGCAGGGGCAGAGCTGCTTCCCACGAGGCCCCGGGGCTGCGCTTCGACAAGCTCGTTCACCCACCGCTCTGGCTACTGGGGACAACGACACCGTCCTCCTCCGAAACCGGGCGGCGAACCCCCGCGAGCAGGGAGGAGCCCCGTCTCCATTCATTCACCCACACACTTACCCCGCTCTGGTAATAGCCCCCTCCGGCGCCGGGATGCCCAGGATACGCCATGGCCTCTCAGCATCTGCCCCGCCCAGTCGGCAACGCCCCGCCTTGGGAACTCTGGCGCGTACCATCTTTCCCGCGGGAGGTGCTCCGGTTCAGGTGCCCTTCCAACGAAACTGCCTGAAACCTCTCCTTCTTCCCTAGATGAGTATTTCTACATCGTGGTTACAGTGTGAGATTCACGATCCTGACAATTATCCAGAGTGAGACATTCTGCCACAATATCTCCCTCATAAACAACATACCCCTCCCCTTCCTGTTATAATGGTACAGGCCAGCAACCCTAAAGGACTAAATTTTTTCTTTCCTTTTTTTTTTAAAGATATAACTTTATTCAAACACGATTTTAGTGGACACATTGGCGTCCATTGTACAGCGCTGCAGAAGAGAGGCATCCACTAGGCTCGTTTTTTAAAACAAAACTTTATTGAGCATCCTTGTGGACAGGAAGGGGCGGGGCTGGGCAGCACTGATGCTGTTTGTGGGTGATTAGCGAAGGGTTGGAATGCGAGTATAGAATAACAAATAAACCCCTGAGAGACAAAATGACCCCCGAGGTCCCTTCCAAGTCATATTCTATAAAAATAATGGTAATGAAGATAAGTGAGAATACAATGCCTTTGCTCATTATTATTATTTTCTGTCAATAAGAAAAGAAATCTAACAGCTCATCTTATCTCACAGCAATCCTGTTTTTCTTGGGCAACGTTATCCCGTGGTACCACAGCTGAGTCAGCTATGCAGTCAGTCATTTTATTGGATTAGCAGTATGCAGAATAATAAAATATGAGTGTTTTGAGAATCAGCAAATCTTCCAGCTGATAAAGAGTAATGAACTACTGATATGGCCTTCAGCAAGGTATCATAAAGACAGGGAAGGCTTTGGGATATTCTGTATCAGGACGAGCTTCTGTATTCTGGACAAACTTTATGATCTTCACATACACAGGCACCTCTCTAATCTGGGTGAAAGCATGACGCCAAGGTGTGTGTGTGTGTGTGTGCGCGCGTTAGCAAAAGAACATTCAGACTCAGCAGTGTTTCCTCTTCCAATGGATTTTTATTCTGAGCTGCAGAAACCCAGTTATCCCAATGCTTTGTGTCTCACAGGCGTACACCACTGTTTTGCCTGGCTGGCATTTTGACAGTCTCTTAAGCTCCTGACTCCCGCAACATGAGGCACATTAGTGAGTTTGGAGACTACTGAGCATTTGGCATGTTAGAACACTACAGAATCATAAAGAGACAATAGTAAAGAGCAGATGGTGTCATAATTCGTAGCAAGAACTTTCAAGCCACCACAACAATTGTAGCCGCCCTTGTTCATCGTTTCAGTAAAGAGGCACATTTCTGAAACAGGCAGCACAATCATTCATAGGGGGTAGTGCCTGCACTAGCAGTTAGCACTCCCTCCGCAGGCTTCCTCTCCCCCTTTGCATTCAGCACGAGCTGCTTGTCTTTACCTTTAAAGCACTTCATGGCTTTGCTCCCCCTTATCTTTCAGTACTCGTTTCTCACGACATTCCCACACAGGAACATCACTCCCCTTCCACCAACTTCACCTGCCCCCAAGTCTCCTGTTCCCTAAATCGTCTTTGTCCCTTCTCCCATTCTGCCCCCTGTGCCTGGAATCCCTCTCTAAACATACACTGTTGGTGTTTTTAAATGAGCACTGCAGGAGGGGAGGTGTCTGTGGTCGTTGAGCGGTGCGGCTGTGAGGCACCCACACATGCAACATGCGTGGGGAGCACTCCAAATGAGCGTCTCCCAGCTTGACTGCCCCATCCATGGAGACAGCCATCCTGGCTGGATTTTTCAGGAGTGCTCCATGAGTGGCCACTGAGTGGGTCACAGGAGCGTACCTCCCCACGCACCGCCATCATACGAGCAGTTGGACACATAGACAGTGGGGGGCTATGCGTGGATACGTCTAATTAAAAAACACCCTCTGCTCCCTCCCAACCTTCAAACCCTCTTTCATCAGGCTTTCTCTACCTCCCCATCCCCACAGACTGCTCACTGAAGCTCCTGCTACGGCCTTTCATTCAGGGTCTCCTCTGTAACTAAGCCAAGCATGTGCTCTTGCAACTTCTCAGCTTTATGAATTAATCCCTGTGGTCTCTTCTTCCTTGTCTCTTCTCCATTGTAAGATCCTCAGGGTAGGGACCTGTCTTCATTTTAACAATTGTTCAGTGTCAGGTACATATAAATACTTAATAACAATATCCTCACAGAGTACTGCACTAGAAGTACATGTACTGAAGACTCATGGCATTCTTTTATTTATCCAGGTTTTATTTCAGAAGATGGCAACAACTGGTCCTGATCCTAAAAGCACCCATGAGTGGTTGCACTGAAATCAGTTTTATTGATTATGGCCACAATCCTGAAACCACTTCTGAGTCCTAAACCAGGGATTATAGCAACATCACTTGGCAGACAAGCTTATATTAAGTGTATTTATGTTTTGTTCCTGAAAATTATACTGAAAGCACAGCACAATGTTCAGTGTGTAGAATTTTGAAGTCAGAAGAAGGCTTCTTAAGAAAGATTTGGAATTTCTTTCAAGAAAGGGTGGTGTGTGGGTTTTTTTTTTTTTTTTAAATGACTTTTCTTTAATACAATCTGGTCCTTCACATTAAAAAAAAACTACCAAACTCCTTTTCTGAGTATGAAGCCACTAGAGTTTCCCCTCCCTAGTAGAGAATTGTTATTGTTTATATTGTACCTGGTGCCAAACAGTTGTGATTAGAGATAAGTCCCTATCCTGAGGGGGTTTACCACCAGGATGGACAAGGGACGGGAACATAGTGAAAGACAGAAATACCTCCATGAAACTGAGAAGTTGCAGGTTAAACGGAAGGAAGGAGATCCTGAAGGATAATTCAGCAGTGTTCAGAAATGAAGAGCAGTCCATCAGACACAGAGATCATCAGAGTCAGCCTTCTCAAAATGCCTTGTGTCTCCCCTCGCCTCCTTCTCCTGCATTGCAAGCCTTAATGTGGAGGTTGCAGTGCAGCAATACCCTCTTCCTTGCTTTTTCAGTTTGAATGGCAGGAAATGGGAGTACTCCCTCTCCCTAACCATGACCCTTTTACTGATAAAATGGGGGTTACATTTTATTATACATGTTGCAGGGCTGCAGGTGTGCTTTACGGGTGCCCTGCAACATGCATAATAAAATGCAACACCCATTTTATCAGTGTTCGAGTATCTGCATAAAAAAGGTCCATATTGCAAGCTCCACACTGAAAGCCCTTGAAGCCACCCTGCAAAGGCCACTGCGCTGGGGAAGGTGTCCAGTGGACAGGTAGGCCCAGATATCGTTCCAGAAATTGTCCTTCAGAATGGTGTCAGATTTAAAATAATAGGCCCTTTTCACACAGACACTCTTAAAATGGGTGCTACATTTTATTATACATGTTGCACGAGATGTCTGCTCCTGACAGCTGCGGAGAAGACATCTCCTGGAAAGGTTGCCAGAGTCTACTCCTGACCAGTAAGGAGAGCGCATCTCCCGGAGAGGCTGCCACAGAGATTTGGCAAAAGCTAGCTTGGGACTGTGGTTGTGGCTAAGCTCTATTGGTATACTGTTGACGAGCCAGAGGTTTGGTGCCTGGCATATGGACTATGTATTAAATAAACTGTATAAGTTTTACCCATGAGTGATGGTCTTCTTGGGCACAGATCCTGCATATACTTAAGCAACAGCCAGTGTGTCCCTGCTACAATGGATGATAGTGGCCAAGTCACAGTCCAAGATATATAGCCAAAGCTGCCTCACCAGATGTAGTTGGTGGAACGCACTCCCCACCACAGCTGCCACCTGGGCATCCAGGCGGAGCCGAGAACCAAGGAGCACTCCCAGACTACAGACCTGAGGGACCAGTGGGGGGCATATCTCATCAATGACAGGGGACGCCACCCCCATTGCCTTCCCTACTAGCATCACCTCAGTCTTGTCAGGATTCAGCTTCAGACAGCTCACCCTTATCCAGTCCCCCACAGCCTCCATACATCAAGTAAGCACTGAGACTGCCGGGCCTGGGTCAGATGAAAATGAAAGGTAGGAATGGGCGAACACAGTTCGGAAGTTCGGCCCGAACTCGGCCTGTTCGGATGACCGAACCCGAACCTGAACGCGAACAAACCGAACGGCGAAATGGCCAAACAGTTCTGTCAGTTCAGATTGCATTCGGGTGAGTTCGGGTGGCAAAAAAAGGTTCACTGGAAGGTCAAACATGACAGGGAGGTGTAGTCAGTCACTGAGGAGCAGACTTCCAGGCACCAGGGGTGGAGGGTTGCAAGAAACAAAACTAATTATCTGCCTCCCCCCTTCCCAACACCTTCTGAGCTAGTCACTGTTTCTGAACAGCAGGCGTTGAGTAGGATTTTTAGATTGCTTTAAGTTTCATTTCAGTTTTGTACTGAAATGAAACTTAAACCTTAAACTGAAACCTTGTGTTATGCATTTCACTGTACAGACTCATTGAGTATGTATGTATTTCACTACAGACTCCTCTT
>QEPC01012343.1:807160-841538 GCA_003113815.1 Sphenodon punctatus
TTTATAGTGTGTTTGTAGGACTAGGCCTTTGTAGATATTAGATAATATTCCATTTAGTTCCATAGGTTTTAGAATAGTTAATAGCAGTTGGAGTTAGTGTAGATATATATAATATTAGATTACAAATTTGAATAAATAAATAATATATATATATATTAAATCATCCTGTGCATTCTTTGGGTGGGAGAAATGGAGAAGGGAAGCAGGAGAGGCCGGTCTCCTGCCCGTAAGGCAGGCAATGGGCACATGGCAGGGGCCATGCTAGCAGAGTGGCATCAGGCAGCAGCAGCAGCCCAAGCCCACCACCACGCCCCAAACTGCACAGGCCTGATTTTGGCAGTCAGGCTTCAGAGGCTCCCAGCAATGGCACTAGGGGTGTGATTCGGCAGCACCTCCTGCCAGCATCCTCCACTGCCACACAGGGCATTGGAAGGCTGGCACTCCAGGAGGCTGCAACTGTCTCTAGTGCGGCTGCAGGTGCAGGTGCTTTGGGGTCGGATGTTCCTCCAGGACCACCAATGTCCACGACTCCCATTGTTGAGGTGATCCCCAGCAGTCCAGGGCTGGTGGATCCCACCCCGGCTGCTAGAGGCAGGGCCTGATCCCCGGGCAATGGCAGCAGGGAGAGGAGCAGTAGCAGCAGCAGCAGCTATAGGAGGCACAGAGAGAGTGGCAGCAGCATGGTGGGCAGTCGATCAGCCTCAGGGCCCCAGTACTCCCCTTCGTGGGACATCACTAAGATTGGGGACAGGGAGGCAGACACTAGTCCTGCAGAGGAGATGTCTGGTGCTGAGGTGATGGATGCCCCTCCGAGAGCTTTATTGCCACCATGTTCTTCCCCTCCCAGCAGCGCTGTCAGTGGTGTGTCACCCGGTGCGGGCCAGAAGGCAGGAAGGGGCAAAAAATCCTCCGTCTGGGTTCATTTTAAGTTGGTGCGGATGGATGATCCCAGGGAGGTGCAGTGCACCTTGTGCCAGAAGGTGGTGAAGCATGGGCAGGTGCTCACCAACCTTGGCACAACTGCCATGGCGAGGCACCTCAAGGCATGCCACAGCGCTCTGCTGCTAAGCAGGCAGGCAGGGGCACTGGAAGCCAGCGGGTTCCCAACTGCAGAGGCCAATCATCCACCTCCATCAGCGGGCAAGCGTCCTGCTCTAACAGCTGCCTCTAGCAGCAGGAGCGGTATCGCTGCTAGGGGGGAGCAGCAGCAGCAGAAGCAGCAGCAACAGCATCAGTGTGCCATGGAGGAGCTGGGGTGGGGACAGCTGCCAATTCCATTGGCAGCTGCAGGACGTGGAGGGCGGCGTGGCTATCAACTAAAAGCCACACGCATGTTGGGGGAAATGATAGCGCTGGATGGGCAGCCCTTCTCGGTGGTCGGGGACATGGGGTTTAGGTGCCTGATTGGCTTCCTGGCCCCCCAGTTTAAGCTGCCCTCGTGCACCACCCTGAGTCGGCAGGTGGTGCCAGCCCTGCACTGGGTTTTAAAGGAGTGGGTGAGGGAGCAGCTGGCAAGGGCTGGGGGTGCCACCGTCCACTTCACCACAGACCTGTGGTCGAGTAAGAATGCACAGCACACCTACCTGGGAGTGACGGCGCACTGGTGGCAGGACCCAGAGGCAGCATTTGGCAGTGGCAGGAGGGGTCCCGAAGAAGAGTATAGGTGGGCCCTGCTTCAGGCAGAAGTAATGGACGGCGCCCACACTGCTCAGAACATTGAGGCAGCCCTGACCGCCATGGTGAGGGAGTTGGTCATGCCAGGCATGCCCTTCACCAAGGGGTACACGGCCAACATATTGAGGGCAGTCCAGAGGGGGGCTTCACCAGTATCCCTTGCACTGCACACAACCTTCACCTGGTGGTCAGGGATGCTCTGGCCTTGGGGGAGAAGGGGATTGGGGCAGGCACCCTTAGCTCCCTGATCGATCTGGGGAGGAAGCTGACCGGCTTCTTTAACCAGAGCGTGAAGGGCAGCAACCTCCTCCAGGTGAAGCAGGCACAGTAAGGCTCCCCAGTGCACCAGCTGGTGCAGGATGTGTCCACCCGGTGGAATTCGATGTTCCTGATGCTTGAGTGACTTCTTGAGCAGAAAGCCGCCTTGCATCAGGTTCAACTGGTGACAGAGAGCGGGGCACCTCCAGGGTATGATGGGTCAGAATGGGAGATCCTGGCTCACACAGTCTTCATGCTCAGACCGTTCCTGGCCTTGACAGAGACCATCAGCTCCTCCATGGCCACCATCAGTCAGGTGACCCCTCTGGTCCAGAGTCTCCTGAGGAGGCTGGAGGAGATTCTCCAGGGGCGGGATTGTGGGCCTCAGGGCAGGAAGCTGGCGGATGAGGTGGTTGCCCTGGTGTGGCAGCTGAAGGCAGGGCTGAAGGCGCAGTTCAATGAGCTCTTGCAGCGGGCGGAATACATTTTGGCAACCATGCTTGACCCCAGGGTCAAGGGCAGCGTGGCACACCAGACAGTGCTCTATGGGCACTGGAAGGGTGACCTGGTGGAGAGGGTCCAGCAGGCAGAGCGGGCTCTTGAGAGTGCACGGCAGCAGCAGCAGGACACCCCTGAGAATGGTGGGAGTGGGAGCAGCCACTCCTTTCAGCTGGCAGAGTTTATCCCTGCCCCCAGTCCTAGCAGTAGCAGCACTAGCAGCAGGCTGAGCAGCAGCAGCACCACCCCTATTGCCAGCAGCAGCTCGTATGTGCAGGGCATTCTGGCGAGCATGGGCTCGTGCACAGCAAGGCAGGCAGCGTGGCTGAAGGCAGTGGTGGAGGTGGTGACCAGGCAGAGTTATGTGAGGGAATACGACAGCGCCTCAGCAGCAGTGGAGAGCTACCTGGAGGAGGAGCCGTGCATCAAACCCAGCAGCTATCCCTTGCCTACTGGGCTGGCAAGACCAATGTGTGGCCGGCCCTGTCCAAAGTGGCCAAGGGTCTCTTGTCTTGCCCACCAATGAGTGTCCCCAGCAAGCGGGTGTTCTCCATGGCGTGGGACATTTGCTTGCCACACCGCCAGAAACTGGGGGCCAAGTTGGTGGAGCAGTTGCTTTTTATAAAGGTGAACCTTCCGCTGCTGGGATTCCCTGAGCTGCTCCTGGACATGGATTAATGGTGCAGTGGTACATGCCATCCCATGCCAGGGGCAGTCTTGGGATGGGGTTCCTCCTCAATCTGCGCTGCTGCTGATGAGGTGCTGTCCCTCTCTCCCAATGCCCATCACCTGCCCTGCCTCTCTCTCTCTCTGACTAGACAGCCTCGGCCAGCCTATCTGACTGACCTCATGATGCAGGGTGGCACTGGGAAGCTGTAAGCCTGCCAGCCAGCCTCTGGCTAGACAATCTCAGCCCACCTATCTGACTGGCTCTCTTGCGCACTGCACAGTCTTCGCCAGCCTATCTGAGTGCCCTGCCAAGGTCCCAGACTGCCTTCCCTACTGCCTCTCATGCCACGCTGCCTGTCTGCCCAGGTTACCAAGATCAAAACCTGCATCAGCCTGCCTTCTGATGCTCATGCCATGCTGCCTGTCTGCCCACCCGCCCCGGTTCCCAAGATCAAACCCTGCCTCAGTCTACCTTCTGCTCATGCCACGCTGCCTGTCTGCCCGTCCGCCCAGGTTGCCAAGATCAAAACCTGCGTCAGCCTGCCTTCTGATGCTCATGCCATGCTGCCTGCCTGCCCGCCCGCCCAGGTTCCCAAGATCAAACCCTGCCTCAGTCTACCTTCTGCTCATGCCACGCTGCCTGTCTGCCCACCCGCCCAGGTTGTCAAGATCAAACCCTGCCTCAGTCTGCCTTCTGCTCATGCCACACTGCCTGTCTACCCAACTGCCCGCCCAGGTGGCCAAGATCAAACCCTGCCTCAGCCAGCCTTCCAATCCTCATGCCACGCTGCCTGTCTGCCCTGGCCAGGCCTCTGCTGCTGCTCCGCCGATGCCAGCCAGCCTGCAATGCCCGGCTGAGCAGGGGTGCCAGCCACCAAGCCCTGGCCAGGCCTCTGCCACTGCTCCGCCGCTGCCAGCCTGCAATGCCTGGACAAGTAGGGGTGCCAGCCACTCCAGCCCCAGGACCCACCATCAGGGTTCTGGGGCCTACATTCCAGGCAGGGAGGGCTGTCATTCCACTTCATTGTCTACAAATGCTCCACCAAGGCCAGCCAGTCTGTAACGTCCGGCCAAGTAGGGGTGCCAACTACCGAGCCCTGGCCAGGCCTCTGCCACTGCTCCACTGATGCCAGCCAGCCTGCAATGCTTGGCTGAGCAGGGGTGCCAGCCACCAAGCCCTGGCCAGGCCTCTGCCTCTGATGCCTGGCAGCCTGCAATACCCGACCATGTAGGGGTGCCAGCCACTCCAGCTCCAGGACCCACCGACAGGGTTCTGGGGCCTATGTTCCAGGCAGGGAGGACTGCTGTTCCACTTCATTGTCTACAAATGCCCCACTGAGGCCAGCCAGCCTGCAATGCCCAGCCAAGAAGGGGTGCCAGACACCGAGCCCTAGCTGGGCCTCTGCCACTGCTCCACCGATGACAGCCTGCAATGCCCGGTCAAGTAGGGGTGCCAGCCACCAAGCCCTGGCCAGGCATCTTCCACCACTCCACCAATGCCAGTCTGCAATGCTCTCAAGCCCAAATCCTTTCTGGGCCTCTGCTGCTGCTGCTGAGTCTCATACAGCCATATCTGGTGCCACGGGCACCCCCAGGGGCCAAGCACCAAGCCTGCCTCCCCAGAAACCCGGGGTTCCAAGCACCAAGCCTTTCTGGTCTCTGCTACTGCTGCTGGGTCTCAGATGGCCAGTCCTGGCACCATGGGCACCCCCAGGGGCCAAGCACTGAGCCTGCCTTCCCAGGCAACCCAGGGTGCCAAGCATCAAACCTTCCCAGCCTCTGCTGCTGCTCAGCCTCAGACGGCCTGCCATGCCACCACGGGCACCCCTGGGGGTCCCTGGAGTGCCCCAAGCCTCCCGGCGGTGCTGAACTCTGCTGAACGTTTGGGGGGTTTGAACTCTGCCGGTCTGAACCCATGAACCCGAACTAAGTTTTTAGTCCAAATGGCCAAACATCTGAACTCTGTCCTGTTCGCATATCCCTAGTAGCTGGTTTCAAGGATTGTGACGCCATCCACAAGAGGCATTGGCTTTTCTCCTTTGTACCTACTGTTTAGTCTAGTAACCACTCCAGCAACACGTGCAACCTTTATTGTGCACTGGTGTATTTCAAAGGCAAAATATTTGCCTTTCAGAAATATTTTTTCTGAGCCCCAGGGACAAGGCATCCCCTGCAGAGGCCTGAGAAGGATCCAAAGAAAGGTTGCTGCATCAGAGGCAGGAAATCCTCTCAAGCTCCTTTCAGTATAGCAGGAGAATTTTAACAAGGGGTTCCCAGGAGCTCTCCTCTGATCCATAACTATTGTATCTTTAGCTTGTCCTTTGAAGAGTATTGTAAGGGAAAAAAACATGCTGAGGGGTTTTTCATAACTGGCATGGAGAGGGAAGCTGAAATAGGGAAATGATTCTTAAAAGTTATAAACCAGGGTGTCAGTGGCAAGCAAGGGCGCGGGGCTCCCAACCCGCTACGGACACCCCGGGGCCTCCCCCAGCAGCCTCAAAAAACCCGGGCCTGACCAGCAAGGAGAGAGAGCAGGGAGCTTCCCCACAGCCTCCACCAGCAGCAGCGGTGGAGCCCCAACCTGTAGACATGCCCCCAGCAGGAAGCAGTCATGATGGGATCCCCCCACCCCCGCAGGGAACTCCCCCACAGCTGCCGCCGACAGCAGCAGCGGAGCCACGATCTGGAGACATGCCCGCAGTAGGAAGCAGTCATGATGGTATTCCCCCGCCCCCGCAGGGAACTCCCCCACAGTCTCCGCTGACAACAGCGGCAGAGCCGCAACCTGTAGACACGCCCCCAGTTGGGATTCCCCCACCCCCGCAGCACTGCTCAGAGCGGCTGCAGGCACGCACAGGAGCGGGGCTTAGGGAATAAGAACCAGCGCCGCCGAAGGATCGGCGCTGGTGATTAGTGGAAACCGGCCCCCTCTGTGTGCAACTTGAGTGTGGAGTGAGCGGAGTCGTAGCTGTGGATATTGCCCGTGTGTGTGGACCTTCCCCGGAGACCTTGTTTGTGAATACCTGAGAGAGTGAGTCAGCAAGTGCAGCGTGAGTGTGAGTGAGTGCCCTCCCTTTCCCCCTGCCTGGAGTCCGTGTTCTTCGAAGGTGAGTGCCCTGTGTCTCTTCCCCCCTCCCCGGGGCCCTTTGCACACTCCCAGGGTGAAAGCCCCATGCCCTGCCCCTTTTGTGTCGTGCTGGGTGCAGTGAGAGAGTTTGGGGCAGTCTTGGGTTCTTGGTCAGCAGCACCCTATGATGATAGGGGCTCATTCTCTTTAATTAGGGGTAAAAGCCCAAACACTATCCTGACGGGCATTCTGTCGCCACTCGTTCCTTGCTCTGACCTAGACCCCCCTTGGCAGTGTGCGTGTACGTTGACCCCTTACCCCACCCCGGTAACACAGGGCTGGGGAATCTTTTTGCCTGGGGACCATGCCTTGCTGGCAATTTAAAATTGGCTAGTGGAGCACACCTAAAAAAGGCCTGTGAGATTTCTGCTAATCAACTGTTCAGTTACGAAGCAGCAGTCCTATCTTGGCTGGGGAGATGCTAGGGTTGGCGCTTGCACACTGGCAAGAAGAAGTAGAGCCCTCCAGACCTCTAGGCCACCATGCCCCCAGTGGTGGGACAAATCAGTAGCAGCCCTTGGTTATGTAAAGGGGAATGGTCTGGGTCTGTATTTGGACCTTGAGCCAGAGGTTCCCTATCCCTGCTATAAGCAGTCTACTTGATGAGCGAGTCAGTCTACTGGCAGTTCTGCCTTTTGATTTATATTTTTTGTTATTTTAAAACTTTAAGAATGATGACATAACACACTGTAGCAGGGTGCGCTGAGCACCCAGGTGCTGTGGAGAAGCTGTGGCGCTGGCCCTTTAAGGGAGAGCGGCCAGGCAGTGGCTCCAGAGACAGCGGGAAGTTTAAATGCCACCTGCGGGGAATTGGGAGAGAGGAGCTGACCGCGGGCTCTGGGGGAAGCTGGACCTGGAAGCTGACAGAGCCAGAGGAGAGGCTCTGTGGGAAGAGGAGCAGCAGATGACTGGTGACCCAGGGTGGAGTGGTGGCTGCTTAGAAGCCGGACAAGCAGCAGGGGGCTGCTTGGCGCTGTAGCGGGAGCTGGAAGTGGGTCAGTGCGTGGAAGGCTCAGAGACAGAGCTGGGGAAGCAGCTCTGCTGAAGAGCCAAGATGGATCCAGAGCCGGGGAAAGAGGCAACTGGGCGCTTGACCCCGGAAAGAAGCTTGACTCCCCAGAGAATGGGACAGTGAGGTCCGGTGGCCAGCGTGGGGAGAAGCCGGAACTGTGAGTAATGCCCAGAAGGGATGGGAAGACAGTGGGGGTGCCCGCTTAGCTCCCCGGAGGAGGAGGTCACAGGAACATGGAGACAGAGGTCAAGGGCCCTCCTAGAGACTCGGGAAGGGAGTCCAGACAGGGCAGAAGGAGCCCTGAACAGGAATGGGACTCGGGCTGTGAGACTCTGGGTGGGAGTCGAGGGAATGGGGATGGGTTCGCAGTAAGTGCTGCGTCCCCAGAGTCAAGGGGCTGTGTCCCCAGAGTTAGGGGCAGATACCCCAGGTAAAGGGGGGCTGTGACCCCTAAGGTTGGGGATATGTCCCCGGAGAAAGCTTCCCTGAGCGAGGGGCAGCTGTGAGACCCCGAGTGGGCCAGGGAAAGTGGAAGTTGAAGTTGGGGCTGTGCCCCCTAAGGTTGGGGCTGTGACCCCGGAAAGATGTTACCTAGGTGAGGGGCAAAGGTGAAGCCCCGAGCCAACTAGGGAACAGAAGAGAATAAAAGAACACAAATGTTGGGGTGTGTTGTGTGGTGTCTCTGTCACCCCCCTTAAAATGGATCCCCGGCAGGCGGACCCGCCTGTTACACACACGTAGAATCCCAGCAACGACCATATCCCCTTTGCTCGGGCACACCACAAATAAGCAGAAGCACTGACTTTTAATTTGCTGAGCAGATCAACCTTTAAACTCATTTCCACTTTCCCAGAGCTTGAGAAAATAGCCAAGCCATGCAGAGTGTCCTGAAAATCTGTGAATTCAAGTTATTTGGGACTGTGGATTGGGGTGTAAGTGCCTCTTGCCAAGAGACCCTGCTAGCAAGGTTCTCCCTTTGACAGTTAGGAGGGCCCAGCCTGTATGACTGTTCTAAAGGATGTGCTGACAATCCTCACTAGCAACGAACCAGCTCTTCTCCAACCCTGAAGAATACGGGTCCAAAATACAGAACCCAGGTCGTCACTGCTTTCAGCATCCCAGGGTGCTTTCAGAAGTGACAGCTCTGATCACTGCCATGGACTTACCTGAGCAGTGGTGGGAGCCGTCACTCCTGTTGGGATCTGGCTGCCAGACTAATGTGCTAGGGGATGGGGAGATGCACAAACATGCATCTGCCGGCCCTGCCCCCACACTGGTGCTCCCCCCCCTCCCCCTCCAGACCGGGTCCAAGTAAAGCGGGCTTTCCAGCGTGAAAGCTTGCTTTACTCCAAGTCCAGCTGTATCCTGACCATGGTGGAGGCTAGCTCTGGGATTTCCCCAAGTCACAGCCCGAGTTAGCCTCCATCAGGGTCAGGATCCAGCTCAAGGAAACATTTGGGAAGTGCCTTTTGACGTGACGGTGGCACCTGATTTAAACCACACTAACGCGGGTTAAACCATACCACCACCACATCTGAAAACATCCCCAGTGAGCCACAGCTCAACAGATAACCATTCAGTGTCTCCAGGCAAGAGCACTGCAGGGCTAAAAAGAAATGAAGAGAGACTGTAGTTTCTTCTTCCATTGGATTTTAGTAGAGAGAGACCTACAGAAAATCATGCTAAGTCTCTGGGACTTTCCCCAAGGACTAATCCAGTTTTCTCAGCCAGCATCTAGGTCATAATTTAAAACTGAACATAAAGTGCCGTACTGGGTCAGACCAATGGTCCATCAAGCTCAGTATCCTACTTCCAACCATGGCCAAGCTCTGTCTCTTGGGAGAAGTACCCAACAGGTCACAACGGGTAATTCATTCCCTGTTGTTCCAGCCCCCAACAGCAAGAGGTTACGTCCCCAAATCCTACTTGGCTAATAGCCATTAATGTATCTATCCTCCAAGAACTTGGCATCTTGCCAAGAGAACAGTACATTCTCCCACCAGTCTGAGCTTTTCTTCTTTACCAACACAAGCCTCTTGGTGGGTACAGCCAGGCGCAGGCATTGTTAACTGAAACCGCGTCTTCTGACAGGTAACTGCCAGCACACATCAGTTCCCCTTACAGGGCTTTGATCCTGGTCTGTTGTCACTGGAGGAAGACAAGTCTACGGCACTGAAGCTGCCTCCGCAATGTGGTATGACTCACTACCACAGCCACAGATCATGCGAGAGACCATCTGCACCTTGCAATCTCATTGAGCCAATGACAGCAGAAGGTTTTAATCTGCTGGCTTGCTTGCAGGTTCTGCAGCTCAGCAGCAGTAATAAAGATCTGGAACGTGATAACGAGCACACTGAAATTCTTGGGATCCATGGCTGTGGTGCCAGTGTCTGTGAAGTCTGCTAACCACATGCCAAATGTTTTGAACAACTTAAAGAGCTGTGCGGGCTAGAATTGGCTGTGCATTGGCCACTATTGGTCATGTGTCCTCCCAGAGTCATAATAGCCCCGAAGAAAGAAAGAGCTGGGACAGCTTCTTCTTCCCATAGAGTGTCACGGGAAGGGGTGGTGGTATGGTGTGCGGAGCGCAGCAGAGAAAAATGCCTCCTCATCTGTTAGCTTTGTTGTGCTAAACCTGTGAATGGGGGTGTGGTAGAGTGGTGCCACAATAAGGTGCTATACCTTTAAGAAGATCTAGATATTATAGGCATCATGGAAACATGGTGGAACGAGGATAACCAATGGGACACTGTAATACCAGGGTACAAAATATATTGGAATGACAGAGTAGATAGAGTTGGTGGTGGGGTGACTTTATATGTAAAAGACAAGATTGAGTCAAGTACAATTAAAATTTTAAAGGATGAAAACTGTTCCCTAAAATCTCTGTGGATAGAAATTCCAGGTATAAAGGGGAAGAGTATCACAGTAGGGCTATACTATCATCCCCCTGACCAGGACGAAGAGACTGATAAAGCAATGAGAGATTAGACAGGCTACTAAATAATAATGGGTGACTTCAATTACCCTAATATTGTTGGGTGAATGTTTCCTCGGGGCGGGACATGGAGGTCAAATTTCTGGATGCCGTAAATGACTGATTCCTAGAAAAGCTGGTTCTGGAATGAATGAGAGGAGGAGCTATTCTACATCTAGTCCTGAGTGGCACGCAGGATCTGGTGCAAGGAGTAACTGTGGTGGAGCCACTAGGAAATAAGAAATAACGATCATAATATGATCACATTTGATGTAATTTCTGGAGTGAGAAAGACAAACAAAAGTACAGCAGTAGCATTTAACTTTAAAAATGGAGACTATGACAAAATGAGGAAACTAGTTACAAAGAAACTAAAAAGCACAGTTGCAAGGGCTACAAGTTTGCAAGGGGCATGGAAGCTCGTGGAAGCTATTTAAAAGCACCCTTCTAGAAGCCCAGATTAAATGCATCCTGCAAGTTAAAAAAGGAAGGAGGAAGACCAAAAATCTTCCACTGTGGCTAAACGGGGAGGTGAAAGAGGCTATTAGAGCCAAAGGGGCATCCTTTAAGAAATGGAAGGCTAGTCCCAATGAAAATAATATAAACGAGCATAAACACTGGCAACATAAATGTAAAGTGTTAATAAGGCAGACCAAGAGACATTTCGAAGGGAGGCTTGCTAAAGAGGCAAAAACAAGCAACAAAATGTTTTCAAATACATCAGAAGCAAGAAGCCTGCTAGGGAATCAGTTGGGCCATTAGATGACAAGAGAGTAAAAGGGGCGCTTAGGGAGGATAAGGACATTGCAGAGAAGCTGAATGAGTTCTTTGTGTCGGTCTTCACTGTGGAGGATTTTGGGGAGGTACCCACACCGGATCCTTGCTTTGTGGGTGAGGAATTGGAAGAGCTGTTACAAATCAATGTGATGTTGGAGGAGCTTCTAGGGCAAATTGACAAACTGAATACTAACAAGCCACCAGGGCCAGATGGCATTCACCCCAGAGTTCTGAAGGAACTCAAATATGAAATCGCAGACCTGTTAGTAATTTGTAACCTGTCACTAAAATCTGCCACTGTACCCGAGGACTGGAGGGTAGCAAATGTAACCCCGATATTTAAAAAGGGATCCAGAGGCGATCCTGGAAACTACAGACCAGTAAGCTTGACGTCTGTCGGGCAAAATGGTGAAAACCATCATAAAGGACAGAATTACAGGGAATGTTGGCAAATATGGCTTAATGGGGAAGAGTCAACATGGATTTAGTAAAGGTAGGTCATGTCCAGGGACCTGAGTTGACTGCGTTGCTGCGATTTGCAGTGATTTTCACAGAATCAACCAATCCTCTCAGAATCAGCCAATCCTCGCAGAATCCTCGCAGAATCAGCCAATCCTGACCATGACCCAAGGGTAAATAGGCCCCTGGGAGATCAATTGTGGGTGGGTGGGGTCTGAAGGCCCTATGTTTCCGTGAGGGAGGTGCTGAAATTCCAGAGGATTTGAGTTGTGTTTGATTAACAAAGTTGTGATTCTGTGTCAAACCTATTGCAAATTTGCTTCCCAGCATGCATAGTTATGCAAATCAAGTTAATTATGCAAATATGAATGCTCACCGTGAATTTGCAGAATTTGGCTTCACTGGTTGCAGAATTTAAGATTTTTTGGTGCAGTCAACTCACGTCCCTGGTCATGTCTCACTAACCCGTTGGAATTCTTTTAGGATGTAAATAAGCATGTGGACAGGGGAGACCCCGTAGATATAGTGTACCTGGATTTCCAGAAAGCATTTGAGAAGGTTCCTCTTGAGAGACTCTTGAGAAAATTAAAAAGTCATGGGATAGGAGATAGTGTCTTATGGATCAGAAACTGGTTAAAAGATAGAAAGCAAAGGGTTGGACTAAACGGTCAGTTTTCACAATGGAGGGATGTAAAAAGTGGTGTGCCTCAGGGATCTGTATTGGGACCAGTGCTGTTTAATGTATTTATTAATGATTTGGAAAAAGGTGTTAAGAGTGAGGTGATCAAATTTGCAGATGAAACCAAGTTATTCAAGGTAATTAAAACATGAGCAGACTGTGAGGAACTGCAACAGGATCTTATGAGACTTGGTGCCTCGGCATCTAAATGGCAAATGAGATTTAATGTGGAGAAGTGCAAAGTGATGTACGGAAGGAAAAATAATCCAAACTATGAGTACACAATGCTGGGTACTAAGCTAGGAGTTACCACTCAGGAAAAGGATCTGGGGGTGGTTGTGGACAATACAATGAAATCCACAGCGCAGTGCGCAGCAGCAGTCAAAAAAGCAAACAGAATGTTAGGACTTATTTAGAAGGTGATAGAGAATAAAACTGAGGATGTCATAATGCCTCTATACAAATCAATGGTGCAACCGCATCTGGAATACTGTGTGTAGTTCTGGTTGCCCCATCTCATGGTTGCCCCATCTCATGAAAAAGACATAGCTGAACTAGAAAAGGTACAGAGAAGGGGAACAAAAATGATCACGGGCATGGAAGGGCTCCCGTATGAGGAGAGGCTTGGTAGGTTGGGGCTCTGCAGCTTGGAGAAGAGACAACTGAGAGGAGATATGATAGAGGTCTACAAAATCATGAGTGGTGTGAATAAACAAGGAGCAGTTATTTACCCTCTCAGCTAGTATTAGAACTAGGGGACACTCCATGAAACTCATGGGTGACAAGTTTAAAACAAATAAAAGAAAATATTTTTTCACTCAGCATATAATTGGGTTGTGGAATCTACTGACAGAGGCTGTGGTAAGGGCCAATAATATAGCTGAGTTTAAAAGAGGTTTGGACAAGTTTCTGGAAGATAGGTCCATTGGCAGCTATTAGCCAGACAGGATCAGGGAACATAATGGGAGCTGGGGGAAAACAATAGGGAATGGATCCCCCATTGTGACCTGTTGGGTGCTTCTCCCAAGCCACCGTGATTGGCCACTGTCGGAGACAGGATGCTGGGCTAGATGAATCATTGGTCTGACCCAGTACGGCTCTTATGTTCTTAAGAAGGCAAGCAAAATGGTGCCTAGAAGAGAGAGCATCTAAAATGACCACCACAGGAAGTGGCTAAGTTTAGGGCGTGGCTTGGGCTATAAGAGAGGAGGCCAGCCTAGGAGGAGGATAGTCTGCCCTGGACTGTGAGAGGGAGAATATCTTTGCAGTCTGCATCTGAAGGAAGGAGACCTGAACCAGATGCTGTGCGAAGAGCCTGGAAGTGAGTTGAAGATAGCTAGCCAATGGACTGGGTGTGGCTAGACTACTTGTGTTATGTGATTGACTGTGTGCTGGATTTAGAGACTGGCCAGAGGCTTGGTGCTCTAGTATTATTAAGAGATTCTGTTTCATGTCATAGTGTGCCAAAGCTTCCTCCGAGATGGGGTGCAGGGCAATGGTTTGCTAAAGTCTGAATATATGGGTCTAAAGGCCTGTGATACAAAAGCTTGGGTTGTGGAATCTACTGCCAGAGGATGTGGTAAGGGCCAGTACTATAGCTGAGTTTAAAAGAGGTTTGGACACATTTCTGGAAGATAGATGTATTAGCCAGCCAGGATCAGGGAACATGACGGGAGCTGGGAGAAAACAGGGCATGTTTTTACACGAGAGTGGTGGGGAAGGGATCCAAGCCCTATGCATGGGGCACAACCTGGCATATGAATTGTGATATAAATAAACTGTTAGAGCAGGACACAGAATGATGCTCTCTTGGCCTAATCCTGAAAACACTTACCACATGGTCAAGTGGGGCCCTGTTACAGGTGGGTAAATAAGGGCTGCCCTAAGACACAAAACTACATGCAGGGGCTGCTCATTTATTAGGTTTGACATGCTAAACATGTGAGTGGGGGATGAGTGGGAGCTGTGCAGGCTGAACATGGGTTCCAGAGGACTAATGTCTCATTTGTTTTCTCTCACAGCTAATGTTCTTAGTAATGTGAGTAAGCGCTGCCTATTCATCTTGAAAGGTTGAATATACAGTAGACTAGGTGATTGAAAGCAACAGTTCATTCTTCCACTCCCTTCTCTACCCAAGCCATAGTATACCCAACTGACCCTGCTCTTTCAAAGCAGCTAGTAATCTTTCTGTAAACAGAACGTTGATTTGGCTTAGTGTTTGGCCAGTATCTATTGATGATCAGTCATGCAGAAATAGCATTATTGACAGAATGTTTAATTTGTGTATGCTGTAGCACTGTTGCTCTTAGCTACAATACATATTAGTTATACCCAGGAAATTAATGGGCTGAACGTATATATATGTAGTTTATTGGGTCCTTTCTCCTACACTACTGAGGATTTGAAAATAAAGCTAGAAACACTAATTTAAAAAATCTCTCTATCCTCTAACATTGCTTTCCACATGCTGCATGTGTCTGCAATGCATGTGTCAAGATCTAGTGACTGCTTTATGGGTACATGGCATTTTAAAAATGAATGAGTTTCATTAGTGAAGCTGCTTAGCAGGCAAAGTGTGCAAAAATCAATACCAGATGCAAGTGCCCCCCACCAGTTTGGCAAGGGAGAAATGTTGTGGCAACTGAGATGGGCCCCAAGGACAAGATAGTGCCTGTATCACACATACCCCACCCCGTCACTGCTGACCGACTGGGAGATGCGGGGCCTTGGTATGTAAACTCTCCTCTTTTGGTCTGCACCAGCTTAGAATGCAGTATTCCAGGGAGAATTGGTGGGATTCAGGGGGGCAACCCAGATAGCTGGAAGGCAGGACCAGTCCTGTCAGTGGATAGGGGGGTGGGCTGCAACTTTAACTCTTGTAACCAAGCCAAGTACACGCGCCTGAGACTTCGCATCCGCCTGAATGTTTGTTTGTCTTCTCCCATGTCTCTCCCGCTGTCCCCTCTCCTTGTCTCCCCCTCCTTGTCTTTTAGATTGTAAGCCACAGGTAGGGACCGCAGCTGATTATATGTTCTGTACAGCGCCAGGTTGTTACTGGCGCTTTATAAATGTTTAATAATAATAATAATTAATAATTGGTTAGGGCAGGGTGTTCACCCAGCATTCTGTGGCCAAACAGGTCCTCACTGAAGGACATGAGCTATCCCCAACCAGGACTGTATGGCCCCCCCCAGGGCAATTACATGTTCGCTATTTTCCTACTCCCTTCTATGAATAGTCGCAATAAGAGTTGTGACTGGTTAGAACAAGGGTGGGCAAAAGGCTCCTCCTCCTTGGGTGAAAAACTTTATGGGTTCCTCCTGGAGTTCTGGCTTGTTGGCATCTGTGGCTTCAGATGCCCAGAGATGCATTAATAAAGTTGCAGCCTGTGATAACCCAATCCTGGTCTGTCTTTCATCACCGGTGTCCAGTGTTCCCACAAATGTTAAATAGGTGGGGGAAAAGGTAAGGAGAACTCTGAAAAGAAGTTTGCACCTGGTGTAAGGAATAAACGAGGTTGCTGTCTCAGGCCGTTTTCAGACGAGCGCGGCGGCGCCCGCGCTTGTTTTCAAAAAAGCCGGCAGCCTGTTCCATACGAGACGCTGCCGCCGAATACGCGCATGCGCGGCCGACGCGCATCCATTTCCAGCCACGTATGACCAGCCTTGATCACCGACCCGGTCAGTTCGCGCCCGGAAATGGATGCGCGTCGGCTGCGCATGCGCATATTCGGCGGCAGCGTCTCGTGTAGAACGGGCTGCCGGCTTTTTAAAGAAACAAGCGCGGGCGCTGCTGCGCTCGTCTGAAAACGGCCTCAGTTTACCCAAACAGGATCGAAGGTTGCCAATTTACAAGCCAAAGTATATAGGTACAACTTGATTTTATTGGATAGACACAACATCTAGACATGGCAGTGTGTGTGTGACTAGTTGTGAACCCCAGTAACCCAACCTAGAATATCTTACGTGTCCGAGGCCACAGTCTGAGATGCAAGCTGGTTCAGAGGAGAGGGGGCCCAGCGGATAGCTGGCCCAGGGGGTCTCTGGATCTTTGAGAGCGATGGTAAGGGTCAAAAGCCCACATGGCTCACTGCAATGCTAGTGGCAGCTAGTGCTAATGACAAGGAGCTGGGCTCCCTCTTTTATAGTTTTATTTATTAGGAATTCATGTTGCAGGGTCCCCTCTGCCAGGTGCAGAGAATAAGCTGACTATTCATTATGCTATCACCTTGGAGCACAGCCACCAAGCTAGTTCGGAGTTTTTTGGGAGTTACTGTTTATTTGTAGGGGAGGGTACCTCCCTTTCTTACAAACTCTTTGTTTTCTCTCGGGCCTCTTTTTGTGTTCTCAAAGTTAGTGGCTGTCTGGGGTTTCTTATTGTGGCCTTTGAAATACATTTTCTGCTTAGAAAGTGATTTTTGACAACTTTATTCTCATGGGCCTAGTTGGATAGTGTCAGCCTGAGGTCTGTGGCTGAATAAGCTGAACTGAGTTGTTCAAACCTTATCCTGCCTGTGTCTCTGATCATGGCCATTATTACCTAATTAATACATAACACTGACAAAATAACAGGACAAATGCTTCTACTGAACAGCTGGTCGGTGGGGAATCACGAGCACTCCCTGAGGCTCCCTTACTCACAGTGCAAGTCTCCAGCTCAGAACTTACATTGCAGGAGGGGGACAGTTGATTTTCTGCTAAACAGCTGATCAGCAGGGAGCCAGAATGCTTTCTTCCCCACCCATACTGCAAAACCCAGAGCTGAAGACTTGTCCTGAGGGCAGGAAGAGGTCTGGTTCTCTGTCATTCAGCGAGGAAGCAGGATTAATGAATCCAAGAGTTCTGCATGCAGAAGTTCTTGGCGTCCCTGGGTGGGGCAGAATTTAGTCCTAATCCGTAGGACGAAAGCTTCTTTTATTTTAAGAGTAAAATTAAGGTCCCATCTTCACTACATATTCAACAGAGTCAAGGTGGGATATGAATAAAACAGCTGCCCCCTGAGATGGTTACACCAGTTATAAGTTAGAACTTCAATTGCGTTTTGTAATAAGGCCACAGCCATGGTTGCTTGGGCAAATTTTAAGTTTTTTACTTGGGCTGTGTGATATTTGGGGGAGAAATCAAAGTGTGAGAAAGTTATCCCCTGAGCTCCCCAAACTGAATTTGAATAGTGTTGGGAGATAGTGTTGCATTGCAGCACCAAATGTCATGCCTCACTGCACACCGCAGTCCGGATGCCCATCCCTAGAAGCAAAGAGGGAAGAGAGACTTTACTGAAGCTTCTGATGTGCTTGCCTCAGACAGGCTATTCTGGACTCTCCGTATGGGTGTTATCAGATGTTAGACCTGGTACATATTTAGGATTGCCACCAGGGGCAACCCTGAACATGTCCCTGGTTGACCAGATGTACTACATGTTGGGAAGCCACTTGAACACATAGTGGCTACCCCTGAACTAGTGTTGGGGGTGACATGGCAGGTCCTGGGGCACAGCGGTGGGAGCAGTGGCAACAGCAGTGAGCATGGGAATGGTGTAGCCCTGCCACCATTCCAAGGGACCCGCTGCTCCTGCTGCCTCTGCTGTTTCCCAGGACTTGTCATGCCACTCCCAGGACCTGGTAAGTGAGTGGGCCTGGGTGACAAATGGGGAGAGAGCAGTGGCAGAGACTGCCATTGTGCCTTCTCTGCTTGTTACTGCCCATGTTACATCAGCTACATGTAGCTCCTTCCCCTGCATGGTAGGCTCCAAAGCAATAGGCAAGCAATTAGTCCATGCATATCTGGATGCTAACAAATGTCACATTAGCTGGATGTTTCAAACCTGAAAGCTATAGCTATTACAACTTCAGATGCACCCTACAATGTAAGTACTAGTGTTTCCACCATGAAGCACGTGGCCTCTTATTGCAAAGGTCACTTCCATTAGCTTCCACAACAGAACAACTTCCATTAACTGAATGGAAAGATATAGAACTTCTACACGAAGAGATACTCATTAGGTTAGAAAAAGAGACAACTGAAGGGAGATATGAGAGGTTCACAAAATCATGTGGGGTACAGAGTATTTAAAGGAAGATGCTGTTATTTATCCTTTGCCGAAGTGCTGCTAATGGGGGAGGGGGGGACACACAATATCTAAATAATAAGTATTAATATTGCTATTACTGGAGTGCAAATGGAGAAGGTCATGCCCCTGCTCTAAAGAGGCTACCATTGTAAGGGCCAGACCTATTAAAAATCTACAACAAACAATGGGGCTACTTGTGCTACTGAAAACACTGTTTCTAGTAGTAAGTATTTGCAGGTTTAAGTTCTAAGTGGGACAGCGTGCAAACAATTCTGAAACTGCTGGTGTAACAAGAGGAGCCAGTGGGAGACCTGCTCTCAGCTACCTTAGGGGGAATCCACTATCCTCTCAAAGCAGCTGAGGCTTGCCTCCTTGAAAGACACACCTCTAGAATAAACAATTAGTAACCCCACTCTGACCCTTGTGCTTCCTTCCCTACCGAAGGAATCCCCTGCCCCTCCAATACTGGAGGTGTCCCCGGTTTGGGGTGGTCCTACCTCCCCTTTAAAAGGGGATGCTTATAAAAATACATGGTGCAGGGCTGCTCTGGAACCAATGCAGTCCTGTAACATGTACTCTTCATAAGTGCCCTCTTTTAAAGGGGAGGTATGACCACCCCAAACCAGGGACACCTCCAATATTGGAGGGGCAGGGGATTCCTTTGGCAGGGAAGGAAGCACAAGGGTCAGAGTGGGATTACTAATTGTTTGTTTTGGAGATGTCTTTCAAGGAGGCAAGGCACACCCACTACCTGCTCTGGTGCCTGTGTTATGCCTCCTGTCTGAAATTATTTCCTCACAAGTAGTTCCACTGATTTTAATGGGATTACTTGTAAGTTGTTTCAGGATTGTGTCCACAATGTAGCTGTTGGATAGAAGTGTAATCAGGCTATACTATTTGGATTTATCACTTTATATTTCTATTGTCATGATGAGAGGAGAGAAGCTGCTCCAGATAAAGGGAGGTGTTTTCAGAAATGAAGCAATAGGGAATTTAAATTAGTTGTAGGTCTGGCTCTAACATCCTCTGGGACACAAAGGGTTAACACATGCTCCTGGCAGGCTTGGTGGGAAAGGGTTAATCTGCACAAACTCCTAAGTAGTATATATGGACTATTGGAGTTGGCTGGGGAAGCTACGTCTGTGGTGGCGAGCAGTACTGATATGGAAGGTTCTCTTTTTGAGCCACAATCAAGAAGTTAATGTTAGAACTTGGGGTGAAAACAAACAAGATGTTAGCCCACACCAGGTGCATGTCCACCTGTTAATTAGGTGGCCGCCAGATGTTAGTCTTACCTGCCGCATGGCCACCATCCACCTGCCGCTCAACATCTTCCTGGAGATCATGGGCTAATGCATGTCCACATGTCTGTGTCTCATCAATTAGGTTGGCCCACATCCAAGTCCACCAGCGCCATAGAGTTGTGCCTAGTGCACCTGGCCCACTGACAGACGGACTGGGGAGAGGGACAGCCAGGCAGGGTTGCAGGAAATGAGGCACTGCCCTCCCTGATGCCCTCTGCCCACCAGCCACCCCTGGCAGCCTACAGTGTTTGGGGAGTGACTGCTTCCTTCCCTGCTCCTGCTGGCATCACTAAGTGGGGGCTGCTGCAAGCACATGAAACACGCACAGGGGGCTGCCCATTTACTAGAGTCCCCACATTAAATCTGTGAGTGGGGACGGGGGCTGCATGGACTAAACTCTAGCAGGCCAGTCCCTTAGGCTGTTTTTACACGAGGCTTGTTAGTAGCGTATTTCTAAACTCATGGCAAAAACTCTGTGTGTGCGCATGTGTGTGTAGATTCCTCCTCACTACCGGAAGTGAATCAGGTGCCATTGAAAACCGCAAGTGCCACAAACTCTCACAGGCTTGGCGATTGTGGGGTTGTAGGTGGTTTTATAACTCTGCCTCTCCAAGCCTGTGCTAGTTTGCAGCACCTGCTGTTTTCAGTGGCACCTGGCTTACTTCTGGTAGCGGAGAGGAACATCTAACACTGCCCCCCCCCCCCCCCCAAGCGAGTTTCTTTCTTCAGGAATTTAGAAATGCACTACAAACAAGCTTAGTGTAAAAATGGCATTAGACATAGACATTAAACAAATAGCTCCAGTCTGTGTGATACTAGAGAACAAAAGATTGTGTGGTCCCTCTAGTGGCAAAATGGAAGATTGCTCTGTTCCCAAGAAAAAAGCCTTCCTTAAAATAATTGCTTACCTTAAGAACCTATTTTACAGCATCCATTTTGTGCTGGATTGTGCATGGCAGATAAGTTAGGGGAAAGAGTCTGCTAGAAGTTAATTAACACTGAAAAGAGCCCACCCTCCCCCAGTAAGAATGCATGTAAGATTCCTTTAAAAGAAGTTTCTATGCCCCCAACTACCTACCTATGTGCCCTAAAAGGAACTTCCTTTTTGTTATTAGGCAGATTAAATCCATTTCCACCATTGCTCATTTTGTTTGTGTAAAATTACATGAGTTGTTTGGTTGCAGTCCTGAACACCCTGAAATCAATGGGAAAATTTCCATAAACTTCAGTGGGTGCAGATTGCACCTTTAGGCCATGATCCACAAGCCACTTACTCTGGACTTTCCCATCTCTATAAACTTCAATAGGACTACTCTGGAGTAGCTGGTTTGTAGACTGCATCCTGTGTTTTTTAAATTTGAGTTCATGTCAAACAAAACACTTAAATTTAAACACCTGGGATTAGAAGCCTTCAACAACTGCATGATATTGAAAAACACAACAATTAACTTACTCTGCAATCCTGGAATGATGGCTGCATGCTGAAACTCTGCGTTTGCCTGGCAAGCTAGGTGTAGAGTTTGTCCTTCACAGACCTGTAGAACAAAGTACTGATTTGAAGGAGGAAGAAGAAAGTAAAAGTCAAGTTCTAATCAGTTGAAATGCTTGCTTAGAAACTACCCATAAAACTATTCCTTGGCAACGGTTAGAGTTCACCTTTACAATTGCTTGGATTACTTTTCAACAAAGAGATGAGTAATGGCCTGTTGCTGTGTATGTATCCAAATATATAGAAAATGTTAGCATGGAGTAGGTTTGTTTGAAAGGTAAATACCAAATGGCTGTTACCATTATGAATAAATGAGACACATTTGGTATCTTCTATAGTTTGGGGCTGGCAAATACACTCTGGGTTTCCTGAAACCATAGGAAGCATTTACACTTTACATTGGCAGCGGGGAACCCCTGGCCTTTGGGCCAAATCTGCCAAGATAGTTCCTTATTTTGGCCTCTTTGCAGTTTGCAGATCTGTCCAATGGGTCCAGTGAGACAGTCCCTAACCTGATGCACTGGAAAGAGTGACCTCAGGCAAAGGGAGTGGAGAGGAAGGCATGCACTCAATACAAGGAGAGACTGGGGTGGGGAACCTTTTTCATTCCAGGGGCTACCTTGAAAAATAGTACAAGCTCCAAGGGTGACCGGGAAGTTGGGGATAGAGGTGGGGGAACAAAGAAGAGACTCCAGATCATGGATCTGTGCTGTGGCTCTCACCCCTATCCTTGAGTGCATGCCATCATCTCTGCTCTGCTTCCCTAAACTCACTCAGTGGAAACTAGCCTGAGGCTCCCCATCCCTGCTGGATAGATCCATGATCTGGACTCTCCCCTTCCTTCCCTCATCCTGAATACACCCCTTAAGAAACCCCATCCATTACAAATACAAAGCCATACAAAATATGTAAAAGTGGAAGGTAAATAGCACACGAAGGCAGGGGTGGGGGACCTCAGGCTCGGGGGCCAAATGTGGCTCTCCAGCAAGTTCTTATGTGGCTTCCTTCTAGTCTCTGGATCTGGCCCTTAGATCCATTCTCTACCCCCAAGCACCAAAAAACTGAGCTCGGGATAATGGAGCAGAGAGGAGGGCATGCACACAAGGCTAGGGGACAGATCCATGATCTGGGCCCTCGTTTTCTTGAATAAACTCGTTAAGCACCCTTGTACCCAGCCTCTATATGGCCCTCGGAGCTCATATTAATATTCAATATGACCCCCAGGATAGAAATGGTTCCCTACCCCTGCACTAAGGGGAACCAGTAGCAGATCCTAAAAGCAGCTGGGGAACAGAGAAGTCTTCAGATGCTTTTTAAAGGTGAGAAGGGAGGAACTGAGACTAATATCTGGAAGGAGCGAGTTCCGCATGGAGGGGCCCATCACAATAAAGGCATGATCGCCTGCTGACCTAAGGCATGATGGTGGGATCCCCGGACAGTGGGTGGTTTCTGAGTGCACATACCCATCTGTGCGAGGCTCCAGAAGCAGGTCTCAAACATAGCCAGGGCCTATACCATTCGGGGCCCTAAAAACCAGCAGCACAATCTTGAACTCAATCCATCGGGCAGCCAATGCAGAGAATGCAGGTCAGGCGCAATATGATCAGTTACCCAAACCAGCAAGGAGCTGCATGCACTGCCTGTTGTAGTCAGTGCCTCAGTTTCTCGGTTGATGTGGGTTCATGTATGGAGTATCACGCCCTAGGAAGTTACTCAGAAATAGAGACTAGACATCTCAGTAAGCAATGCAAAAGCCTTTATTACCTTCCGCATGGAAGGGGTACTGATACACACAATCAATATCGGGTGAATGAGGCTGCTTTTAAACAAGCAGCTGTACTTACCGGCTTGAAGGAAGCTCTTCCTGAAAAGCCGCGTGGGGTGCATTTAGATGTGCTGCAAGTAGCCAGCCATCATAGGAATCGCAGGTCGCACCGTCTCTTTGAAACTGTATTTGGCTTTCCAAATACGACTTCAGAGACCACACAAGCTGCAATTCCTATGGCGGCCAGCTACTTCTGGTGTATCTAAATGCACACCGTGCCACTCTTCAGGAAGTGCTTTCTTCAAGCCGGTAAGTACAGCCGCTTGTTTTAAAACGACACAAAGATTCAGTCCAAACATACAGATTATATACTATTTTTTTGTTTATACAGAACAGTCTTAGATCCAATCACAAACAAATTCCTTATCAATCTTCACTGAATGGTTCCTTTACAATCCTTCTATATTCATTAGTCTAACTACTTTTCCTCATACTTCATTGAATTAATGTTTAATTATTTTATTATATATTCATATTTTCAACAATTTCCTGGAGTTCCCCTAAAACTTCACCTGTATTTCTCAATATAGGACATCCCTTCCTGTGCTTGACCTCATAAATCAAACCCTCTTTCTCTCACTGTCCAAGAACTTTCAGATCTTTGTTTTGTCCTGAATCCTCCCATCACTCATCCACTTAACTTGTCCTAGAATGCAGTCCAATTGGGTATGGCTTCGGTCCAGGGCAGACATTAGGACATAATATAGCTTACCCTGTAGCTTTCTAGACATCATTTTAGCTTACTCAGAAGTCTTTTTACATTCACAACTGTTCGTAAGTGTGACTGACTTAGGCCACAGACATTAGCAATTGTCTTCTACTGTGACTCCATATGTCATGGACAGTCTACAGATGTTTCCTTTATGGCTTTCCAGTGAACTCCATAATTCTAACTTCTTTCTATGCCCTAAATATATGTGTATATATTTCAGTATATGAAACAGGTTAATAGTTGCACACCTTTACAGTATGTGTCCCATACCCAGTGACAGTTCACCTAAGACACTGCCACATTCTGAACAAGGTGCAAGCGATGGAGAAGCACTGCTAGAAGATCATAGAAGAGGGAATTACAGTAATCAGGCCTCATGGTCACCAAGGCATAGATCACTGTGTCAGGGTCAGCCTAGAATAAAAAAGGGCGTAGCTTATGCAAATTGCATAGCTGGAAAATGTATCAGTAAGCCACATCCGATACCTGATTTTTCATGGACAGAACACGGTCGAAAATGACGCCACAGTTCTTTACCTGGTCTACCTCCTCCACTCAAACCCTTCAACATGAAGGGATGTGATGGCGGTGAGGGCATTCTCATATCGGCTGCCCCTCCCCACCAGCATCACCATAGTCTTCCTCAGATTGAGCATGAGGTTGTTTCGATATATCAAGCCAGCCAGAGGCTGAGATGGCAAGGCTCATGGGGCCAAGAGATATACTATTGTGTATCATAAGTGTACTGTTGACTCCGAACAGGTAAAAACAAATGTGATGCGGGCTTGTGTTGACCCGTTGTGGCCTGGGACTCACCAGCATGTGTGGTCCCACACCATCAGATGTTGGCCCAGGGTTGATAGGTGGCTGGCCCAGGCTCCTGCATCAGAAAATCTCTGAGGATGCATCCCGGCCCAAGGGCTGTTCATGCAGACCAACATGAGCCAGCACATTTGTTCAGCCCTGTCATCCCTGCCTCACGGCAGGAGTCCTCATAGCTTTCCATCATGGCAGGGAAGCAGGACAAGGGCGGGACTGGCTGCCCACACATTTTTTGACCTCCCTGCCCCTGAACATGGGGGGTGGGACAGCTCTCTGGCTGCAGGCACATTTGTTCAGTGCCCTTCCCTGACCCAGGGAGTGGTGGCTGCTGTTTCCTGCCCTGGCCCGGGAAACTGTCATGCTGTCCCCATGTCTGTTTTTATCCATTCCTGTGCTTGATCATGACATCCCCAAAGGGTTGCATGTATACGTTGAACAACATGGGTGAAATAATAGAACCTTGAGGAATATCGCACTTCAAGTTTCTTGCCAGGGCTTAATTGGGGGAGGGGGGAGGCTGGCCAGGCCTCAGCTCCGGCAATTAAATTCACCGGGGAGAAGACCGAGCCTTGGAAAATGGAGTGTGCACCCCAAACTGTGAATGACCAGGAAAAGGCCAATATTGGCCATTTTGGTTGGAAACAATAGCTGGGAAAAAACTGGATGGTTTATTTGGCTTTCATTAATTATTTACTTGCCCCTCCCCCTGCAGTGTCTATCTTATAGATTAAATCACAAGAACTCCTGTTTTATACTCCGCTATCAATAGATAAGTTAGTCCAGAGGTTGGGTTGCTTTGCTTGCTGGAGAATAGGGCTCATTTCCCTGCTCTGCCAAGAGCTTGTCAGGGAGATGTGGCTTCTGGGGAGGGAGGCATGGTTTCTGAGATGGACTAGAGTCCTGGCAATTCATTTTTAATTAAGCACTGTCTCTTGGGGAGGATGCATAACCATCCATTACCACTGACTGATTCTGCTGCACTAGGTATGATTCAAACTACTGACTAGTAGCTCCTGTCACACAAGCAGCATTTCTTAGCCACCAAAGCAGCAACCCATGGTCAGCGATCCATGTTTGCTGTGTTTTCCCTGTTGGCAGCAATGGGGAAAATGCAGTGAACATGGGTCCCTGCCCATGGTCAATCATAGCAAATGTTGCTTTAAGGTCCAAAAGGGCCAGCTGTCCTTGATCTAAAATCATGAGCCTCACCCTCTTGGACAATAAGCTCTTTCCCATAGAAAATAAGCTCCACCCATCATGCACTTACATTCATGTACACAGTACACACACCTCCCAACATTCCCAGTGCATAAAGAGGGACGGAAGCTCTCCTGTAGTCGTTCCACTTAGTTTCTTGTCATTCTATCATCTTCCCATTGTCAGGGCCCCAAGCCAAATGCGGGTCTGTGACTTACAGATTTCCTGCAGAATCCTCGGCCCCCCATGGAATCGCCTGCCCTGCTTCTCCCAGCGCAGAATTTCCAGCAGGGGTAGGAGATTCCATAGGGGAGGGGATGAATAAACCCTTGGGGTTCCTCCCCCAAGACCAGGCTGCATTAGGTGGGGGGGCTGCCAGGACTTGCCTCCCCCCTCCCCCAGTCTGGAAAATAACACATGTGGTGGTGGCAGTGGCAGCAGCTTCTTTCAGTGCTCTTCAGATGCTCCTGGCCCCTGCCAATGGATCTTCCAGAGCGGCACAGCCAGATGACATCATCCGACTGCATCACTCTGGGAGACTCCATTGTGAGGGGCCAAGAAGCGGCCAGAAGGAGCAGCTGAAGAGCACTGAAAGATGCTGCTGCCACCGCCACCAGCTGTGTTGATTTTGCCAGGCTGGGGGGGGGGGGGAGGGAGGCAAGCCCTGGCAGCTCCATGCCCCCACCTAGCCTGCGCTGCATCTGTGAGGCTGGGAAGGGGCGGGGAGGCAAGCTCTGGCAGCCCACCCACCCAACGCAGTCCAGTGTGAGACTCCCAGATTCCTTTTAAGGAGGAGAATCGGGGCCCTGCCCGTTGTCTTTTCAAGTGCGTTTCCTGGGAGGGAACTAGAAAAGATGAGCTTGAGGCTTGAATACTCCTTTTTCTCTCTTGAAAGAGAAATTTTAACCCCCGAAAGAGTGACTATGGGATTCAGCACCCAAAGAAGGACTGTCCCTCTCCACCAAGTAGGGACTGTTGGGAAATATGCCCATGCCTACTCCGTCACCTGCTTATATTCAATGGGTTTATTTCCTGGGGAAAAGGGAGAATATACCAATTGATACTGGAAATCTGGAGAAGTAAGAATGACAAGGCAGGGCCCAGGATGAAGATAAAATGGGGTGACCCCCTCATGCTTGGAGGCTTTGTCCAGGGGACTCTAAAGCTGGTCATGTTTGGAAGATTCTAACCACAATCATTTTTCAAAGCTGTTTCCTTAAGCCATTTTACAAAAACGTCAGAATAGTTAAAGAAAGGGGGTGTCGGAGAGGTTGTCTGTATTTTGAAATCAGCCCCAAGGCCTATTTGTCAAAGTGACTGACAGGTCCCTTTATACCCAAGCCTCAGTTTTCACATCTGTAACATAAAGAAAGTATTTGTCATTAGAGCTTATGTGAAATTCAATTGACATTCATGCTGAGATCCATCCCTTAAGTGTTATGATCATGGCAATATCGAATCCCAAATCACTCAGGGCTTTGCTTATAATCAAAGTTCTTTTTTAAAAGTAGGGAACCGAGGATGCCATGAAGGCCAGTAGCATAACTTGGTTCAAAAAAGGATTGGGTAGGTTTTTAGAGGGTGACTGTTAGTCAGGCTGAAATGACTGTTAGTCAGGCTGATCAGAGGATCACACCTCTCACTGTCGAGGGCTGGGAGTGAATAGCAGGAATCAGATTACTCCATTATGCACAATTCTCTGAAGTGACTTGAAATGACCAATATCCGCCTTTCCCTGGCCTTTCACATTTCTAGGAGCACACTCCTAGTGGAACTATTTCCCAGGGCTCAGCCGCCCCTGTCCCCCTTGAATTTAATTGCCTGGCAAGCTCTATCTCTCTCTCAGGGTATTTTCAGACGTTACGAGATCACGCTCAACCACAGTCAATTCGCTGTGGTGGGGAATGCCCTCGTAACGTCTGTTGGGGAACCAGAAGTCTTCTCCCCCCCCCCCCCCCCCCCTTCCCCCCCCCCCCCCCCCCCGATGTTAACCACGCTCAATCCCCACCAGGAATCTTATTCACCACGCGATCGGCTGAACCCGCGGGGCCGGCCGATCGCGTGGTGAATGAGATTCCCGGTGGGGATGAAGGGCCCGTCATGTCTGGACGACGATCACGGCCTGAAATCCCCGCTGGGATTCTGGGCCATGGTAATTTCGGGCGGGCGCTGCGGCCACATTGGCCGCAGCGCCAGCCCATCTCCCCAGAGGGTGGGCAGTGGGGGAGCGGGGGTGGACGGGTGTGTGTGGCCGCACGTTGCGCCGCGTGGTCCCACCCCTCCCCAATTCCCCGCCGGGATCCCCTGGCACATCTGTTGGCCGTGTCGGAGTGATCCCAGCGGGGAATCTAAGGGTCGTTTCCGTGACGGGGCGAATGACGCCCCGTCACATCTGAAAATACCCTCACACACACACATTAAGCCCTGCCAATTCCCCTCCCTTCATATAAAAACTCTGGCTCCCAGAAGGTCTGGCAGGTTTGAGCAGCAGCGATAGCAGCACAGAGTACCCTATTCCTACTCCCACAACTCCCAGGAGGCTATGGCAACAGAAACAGTAGAACAATGACTCTACTTCTTTTGCTCTCAACGGAGTCATGTGGACACCCCCCCTCTCCCGGCAGCCACTTCTGGAAAGAGCCACAGTACAGGGGCCTGAGAGCTGCATTTGGCTCCTGAGCTGATATTTGCCAGCCTCTGTTGTAGGAGTAAGTGGATGTGAGGGTGTTATCTGTCCAAGGATCAAATTAAACTAATCAAACTTTGGGTCAGGGGGCTGGTGGTCCTGGGTTAGAAGACAGGACAAATGTGGGGCACAGTGCTGGGCCATCAAATTAATTTTGGTCTGTCCAGAAGTTGAAGTTGAGCAGAGTATAACTGCAGTCACACATTTGCACTAGAGTACACTGCACCACACATCTAAGTTTTTTCCCTCTCTAATTATATATATATATTTTTTTAAAAGCAGGGATTTGCTTGTATGTACATGATTCCATCTTGGCACTTTTAAGCCAATTATATTCTTTTTTTGGACACCCGACTCAAGGTTTTTTGAGAGTGGATGAATTTCTGGAGGCCAGGTCCATAAAATGAGACTAGTTATGTTAGTGAGGGGAACAAGACTGTTGGGAACTGGGGGAACATGGCAGGAAATGGATTACCTCACTGTAACCCGTTGTGTACTTCCTTGAGGCAACCGAGGCTGGCCATTGTTGGAGACCGAATTCTGGGCTTGATGGACTATTAGTCTGACTCAGTAATGGCATTTCTTATGTTCTCATACAATGGGTAATTTCAGAATTTACAAAAACGCCTCTCACCCCGGTGAACCCCAGTGAATTCCCTGTGGTGGTGACCTTTCCGGGAACGTTTGTTTGGTCCCGGCCAGATGTTCACCAAGGTGAACACCCAGTCAGGATCAAGCTTGACTATGGTTCTTGACCGGATGGAGGTTGAGAACTGTGGTTAGAGTGGCCACGATCCTGGATGGCGATGGCGGCGGTGCATGTCTGCTCGCCAGCCCTGCCCCAGAATCAGGCCCCAACCATGGGACTGGGTTGGGCGCAGCGGTCTCATTGGCTGCTGCACCTTCCCATCTCCCTGTGGGCGGTCGAGGGAGTGCAGCCCCACCTTGATTCCCCACAGTGATGGAGCTGGCACGTCTGAAGGATGGCCAGCTTCATCACGGATTGGGACTGGAGAGCAATCACGGTCCAGGGTTCAGCGTGGCGGGTCTGAAATTACCCAATGTTACCTCCGCTTTGAAGCCATGAATGTTTAATGCCATACAGGGTGTGTCATGCTCTAAAATAGTGTCCACTAGGTGTCACAAGTAGCCATACAGGCTGTGTCATGCTCTAAAATAGTGTCCACTAGGTGTCACAAGTATCCTTTAATGCAGACCGTTCTCCTTCCTCTCTCTCTCTCTCTCAATATGTACAGAAAATATTTAATATAAAAGCCTTCAAATACAGTAGTTTCCAGTCATATGTTGTGTTCCATGACTGAACCAAAAGTATTGAGTGTTGCTTTAATGGTAGCATTAGTCTGGGGGATCTCAGAAAAAGAGGAAGAGGTCTGCTCAGCCATAGTGTAACGGAATGGTTCCCAGACTTTTGCCTCTTTGCCCAGACTTTTGATGACCAATCCTACTCTTGTGCCTCTGAGTATCTCTGGTAGAAGACTCATGAACTTGCCAACTTCCTCCACTTTAATTTTGCCCTCTCTGCCTTTAGCAATGATCTTTCCCTGATATTACTCCACAGTGATTGTCTCACTTGCACAACCCTTGCCATGTCTTCTTGACCTTCCCTTGACCTTGGGGGGGGGGGGGGAAGGGAGGGGCATATGCCTCCCCAGATTTTCAGAAGCCCTATAGAACCCCTCTCCAGTCCCCTGGCCAGCTCCATCCCCTGTGCCCCCCACTATCAACAGTTACCAGTCACCTATGCTCTCTCCCACATTTCCTTCCCTGCTCTCCCCACTCTTGCCTCTCTTCTATCCTACTTTTAGCTCCTCCTGATGAGGTCACTTCCCTCCTCTCTTCATTCAACCCTTCCACCTGCCCCCTTCTGATTCCTTCTTGTCTCCTAACTGCCATTGCCCCCAACAGTGTAGCTTCACTGATGCACAGCATCAATCTCTCCCTCTCTACTGGGTCCTTTCTGTCAGTCTTCAAACATGCCACTGTCACCCCCATCCTTAAGGCCACTCTTCACACACTCTTCACTTAAGAAGGCCACTCTTCACACCTCCCCATCTAACTTCTCCTCTTTGCTTCCAAACTCCTGGAGCGATCTGTCTCCATGCACTGTCTTGTTTTCCTCTCTTCCAGTTCCTCCCCAGACCCCCTTCAATTAGCTTCCGCCCTCTCTGCTTGACTGAAACTGCCCACACTAAAATCACCAGTGACCTTCTTTTAGCCAATTATGAGAGTCTCTATCCATTCTTGTCCTGCTTGATCTCTCTACTGCCTTTGACACTGTGTGTTGACCATGACCTCCTCCTTGATTCACTTTGCTTCCTTAATATACAGGGCTTGGTTCTTGACTGGTTCTCTCCGTAATTCTCAAACCCCTCCTTCATCTCTCTTGCTGGTACCTTCTCTGAGTCACTCCCCCCAAGGCGCTCTCCTGGGCCCTCTTCTCCCTTTACATTCTTTTGCTGGGCAAACTCATCGAATCTCATAGCTTCCAGTGTCATGTGTATGCTGATGACACTCGACTCTATCTTTCTGCCCCCATACTCTCCCCCCCTCCATCCAGTCTTGTATCACAGACTGTCTCTTAATATGGCCAAGACTGAACTCCCGATCTTCCCCCCCCAAACATTTCCCTCCCTCTTTCCTCTCAATTTCCATTGAGAGTGCCACAATCCAGCTTGTCTCACAGGCATGTAGCCTGGGATTCATCTTCTACTCTTCCCTCTCCTTACACCTCAGATCCAGGATGTTGCCAAGTCCTTTCACTTTGCTATGTATAATCTTGCAAAAAAATTTAACTTTTCTTACTGTTGCCACTGCCAAGGACCTGAGGCCGATAAAGCTGGAAGGTAGGTGATTAGATCACAGCAGTATAGATTGTTTTTGAAGACTATGCCATGGCGGTGGTGAAGAAAACTGCTGCCATAGCATCAGGAAAGTGCTGTCCAGTGAACCTCTCTTGGGTGGTGAATAGCTTGTTAAATCCTGGCTGTCTCCACCAGGAGCTAGAGTCCCGGGATCTGGTAGGGCGGCAGGGGGCTGCCCCGCCGCCAGCATCTGAGGGCCTGAATGCTGCCCCCCACCCCTGTGGGACCCCATGTCCTGCCCTTCAAGGGTGGTGGTGGCTGACAGTATCCCCCCTTCGAGCCCCCCGCCCGAGGGCCCGAAGAGGACCAGGACAGGACAGGTGACGAAGGTGAAAGTGGCGCACCAACTGGGGCGCCGAAACATTGGATGCCGGCTCCCAAGAGCGGTCGGCAGGACCATAGCCAGCCCAGTCAACAAGGTCCTGGAGATGGCCGTACCTACAGCGGGAGTCCAAGATGGCCCGGACTTCATATTCGGGACCAAGTGGGGACACAAAGGCGGAGTCCAGGGGGGAAGCAGACAAGGATGGAGGAGACAAGGCCTTCTTTAGGAGGGAAACATAGAACATAGGGTGGATATGAAGGTGGGGGGGCAGACGGACAGTGTAGGTAACGTTGTTGACTTGTCAAAGAATCGGGAAGGGGCCAATGTATCGATAGTCCAGTTTAGAGGAGGGGCGAGTAGATGGATAGTGCCAGTGACTCACCCATACATAGTCCCCGGGTTGTAGTGGGATGGCTTCCCGTCTGTGCTTGTCAACAGCCTTTTTATATTGTTGACGGGAGTGCTCGAGTGTTCTTTTTAGTGAGGGCTTGGGCAGCATGTATGCGGAGTACCATTGCGCCTGCACCAGGAACTTGTATAGAGGGAAGATCAGGGGTTCCAATCTGGGGGTGAAACCCATAAAACATAGAACGAGTGGTGCCCTAAGGATGCATTTTGCGCATTGTTATATACGAATTCTGCAAGTGGGAGTCAGGTATACCAATCCTCCTGTAGGTGGTTGATATAACAGCGTAGGTATTGTTCAAGGTTTTGATTGACCCTTTCCACCTGCCCATTGGTTTGAGGGTGATAGGCTGTCAATGGTTTGAGAGTGACGTGAAGAACTGTAAAAAGGGACTTCCAAAAACGCGACACAAACTGGGTGCTGTGATACGAGATAATTTCAAGGGGCTACCCATGGAGCTTTAAAACATGTCATATGAAGAGAAGCGATGTGCAGAAGTCAGACCCTTGCAGGCCACAAAGTGTGCCATCTTCAAGAAGTGATCTACCTCGACAAGGACCGTGTTATAGGCTCTGGACGGAGGGAGTTCTACAATAAAGTCAATCCCAACTCATTGTCATGGTCCTTGGGGAAGAGATGAGAGCTGCAAAAGCCCCAGAGGGGCTTGTCAGGGTATCTTGGTTTGTGCACATGTAGCATTTACATAATGATGAACGTCTGCCGTCAGGGAGGACCACCAAAAGGCTCACCGAATGAGTTGGCATGTTCGTTGTGCTCTGGAATGCCCTGCTAGAGTGGCGTCATGATGAGCCCAGAGGGTCTGGGGCCGGCAGGAAGTAGGTACCAAAATAAGGCCGCCTTTCTTGTGCAACCCATCCTCAAGGGTATAGGATGGATCATGGAGACACTCGGGATCGTGGGCACTGACTTCTCAAAGTTGCACATACGTTGCTGCAAAGACCTTGGGTTCCAAAATGGGTTGGCATTCCCCTGTATTGCATCCTTTGTGGTACCGGGAAAGGGCATCTGTGAGGATATTCAAGCATCCAGGATGGTATTTTACCACGAAGGAGAAACTAGCAAAAAATAATGCCCAACATGCATGCTGGGTATTGGTGATTTGTGCTGTCCATAAGAAGGTTAGATTTTTATGATCCTTGTCTACCGTAACAGGATGCTTGGCTCCTTCCAGGTAATGCCACCATGTCGCAAAGGCGGCCTTAATAGCAGGGAGTTCCCAGTTGAGGATTGTATAATTGCATTCTGCTGGGGTTAACTGGCGAGAATAATATGCACAGGGAAGTAACTGTTCAGTCATGGAGTCTTCCTGTAATAAAACTTCTCCTAGTGCCCCACAGGATGCGTCTGATTTGACCTGAAAGGGTTTCTTGAAGGA
The DNA here is from genome assembly GCA_003113815.1 of Sphenodon punctatus. Lineage (NCBI taxonomy): Eukaryota > Metazoa > Chordata > Lepidosauria > Sphenodontia > Sphenodontidae > Sphenodon > Sphenodon punctatus. The sequence continues at coordinate 840,401 of QEPC01012343.1, forward strand.
GGGGTGTTGAAAAGGGGTGGACGTGAAGGCGTTTTTGAGGAATGTAAAACTATACTGCTATTCTGGGCCCCATGCAAACACCTGATTTTCTTCAACAGGTGTGTCAAAGGTATGGTGATTTCAGCATAGTTAGGGATATACTGTCTAGTAGTTCGTGCTCCTAAGAAAATGTAGCAAGGTCTTCACTGTTTTTGGCAGGGGCCATCGTAGCAGAGCATCAACCTTTCGGGTGTCCATTCTAATACTGGTGGGATCAATCACGAATCCAAGGAAGTAAACTGTAGTGAGGTGGAATGCACATTTCTCCCCCTTGCAGTATAGCTGGTTACGGCGAAGTCGTTGTAATACTTGCCGCACATGCTCAATGTGTTGCTGCATTGATGTCGAGTAGATTAGGATGTCATATAAGTAGGCTATAACAAACACATCAAGGAGGTCCTGGAAGATGTCATTGATGAAGTGCTGGAATGTGGTGGGGGCGTTAGCAAGGCCGAATGGCATCACACAGTACTCAGTGTCCATAGCGAGTGCATCCATTTTCCACTCATCTCCCTTCCGCATGCACACTAAGTTATAGGCAGAGACCTGAGTTGACTGCGTTGCTGCAATTTGCAGTGATTTTTGCAGAATCAGCCAATCCTTACCATGACCCAAGGGTAAATAGGCCCCTGGGAGATTAATTGTGGGTGGGTGGGGTCTGAAGACCCTATGTTTGCGTGAGGGAGGTGCTGAAATTCCAGAGGATTTGAGTTGTGTTTGATTAGCAAAATTGTGATTCTATGTCAAACCTATTACAAATTTGCTTCCCAGCATGCATAGTTATGCAAATCAAGCTAATTATGTTTGCATAATGTTAATTAATGTTTGTGGTGAATTTGCAGAATTTGGCTTCACTGGTTGCAGAATTTAAGAATTTTTTTTGGTGCATTCAACTTGGGTCCCTGGTTATAGGCCCCTCGTAGATCTAACTTGGTGTAGATGGAGGCTCCTTGTAGGCGATTTAGCAATTCAGGGATGAGAGGGAGAGGGTACCGGTTCTTGATGGTGATCTTGTTAAGTCCCCGGTAATCGATACAGGGTCGTAGGCCCCCATCCTTTTTTGACACAAAGAAGATGGGGGGGGGGGGGGGGGGGGGGG
>QEPC01012343.1:860899-887572 GCA_003113815.1 Sphenodon punctatus
GGGGGGGGGGACTCTTCCCCCACCCATGTAGCAGCACTGCGGGGCTACAACTGAGCTGTTTTAAAAAGGTGGTGCCAGTGGTGCAAGAGACTCCTCTGGGACTCGGGAGCAGGACTCCCGGCTCCCGCAGATACCGCGTATGCCTGGGGCTGACCCTGATCACTGCCAGCCCCCTCCCAGGGCACGGGCGCAAATGTGCCCCCCACCCCGCGGTGGCTACGCCCCTGCAGCAGACTCTGAAACAGGTAGTCAGAGTCACCCTAAGTTCATTCATTCAATGATCTATTATTCAGCATCATGGTGCTTCAGGGACTTGCGCTCAGTGGTGGAAGGTGGCATAAAACCACTTGTGTTCACAAACTGCAGACATGCTGAATCTGCAGATGCTGCCAGCAGGTAATGCGGAATCACGGAAATATTGAGGGGAAGTCGGCGGCAAGACATATTAAGTGCCGCGTTCTTGGAATGGAATGGCGGTGCGGTAACAGCTGCTGCTGCTTCAGCCCTAGATACATCTGGTGGAAGGCGGCTTTGGCCACCGCCTCCACCTGTCAATCCAGGCAGAGGTCTGAGTCCAATAACACTCCCAGACTCTGAACCTGCTGGGCTACAGGAGGGCAGACTCCCTGTACCAGAGAGGCCAACACCTCCCTCGCCCTACCCACCACCATTATCTCTGTCTTGTTGGGATATGGGATCATTCCAGCTAGTCATACTGATGGTTTTTTAGGGCCTGAGCTAGTCCCTGTGGGAACTGATAGGAAAAAAACTCCCACTGCCTTCTATGGCCTTGGATGAGACAAATATAGTATTGGTCTCATTCACATTTCTGTCCACAACCCTCAATACGGAACAAAACGTTATTCTTTTATTGGTCTGAACACATCGGATATATGCACCACATTGATCCTTTTGCCTCATCAAATAATGCAAGAAACATGCAGAAAATGACAAAATACAACCTCCTAATATGCTGTAAGCCATCCTGAGCTTAGGGGAAGGGCGGGGTATACTTCGCAGTAAATAATTATTCAGGCACGGAAGTGCCTATATAGTTAAGGTGAGTTGCAAGTTCTATTAAAATCATGAACATTCTACTGCTTATGAAAGTGAAAGTATCAGATAGGGATGTTAAAAGGTTTTACATATCATTGCTGTGGTGAGGGCTACACTGTGTCCATAATTCATGAAAATTGGTTGAGAAACAAAAAAGATATGGTTGTTTGAAAAAGTGATGAAACTGTCCATTTTATGGTGTTTTTTATTTGCTCCAGCATAAGTGACTTCAAATTGTTGCCTATGGTGTTATATTTGTGGTGGAAAAATCAGGGTCAGTGTGGTGTATTTGATGCTTTTTGAATTTGTAAGTTTGGCCAAGGCGTTGCAAAGATATTAAGGTTTTAAAATTGTGTTAGAAATATTGTTTAGTAAGTTATGTGTTGGGGACCATGCTCATTTGTTGAGTGGGAAATCTACGAGAAGCAGCACCAGAGGGCATCTCTGTCTGACTCACTCACTCTTGAAACTGCATCTATATTTGCAGAACTCTTAGAGGTAAATTCCTAAATTACAGGTTAGATAAGCAATTGGCATATGCACCTCCTGGTTTCCCCAGCAACTCATCCATTTAGTTTTCTCCCAGATTTATTCAGGGTCCCCATCTCCCCTTTATCTAACCTAAGCATGTTCACCTGCAACTACTTGACTTAATATATTCCTGTCTCTCCCTCCATTCCTCTCATATTTACATCCTCTCCCTTGTCTGTCCTAGACTGTAAGACTGCTGGGGCAGGGATTTGTCTATAACTAACGATTGTACAGCACCAGGTACATTACTGGTGCTATATAAATACTTATAACAATTCTTGTCCTTAGTTACACTAGTAAGTTTCAAGTAACTCTGACATGGGTGCTACCAAGGGATGAATATGGCCCCAAGACTCAAACTGACAAGTTTTCCAAGTGCTTACCATTGCTTGCTGTTTTTTTAAAATAAAATAAATTTTTTAAAACCCCTGTCCTTCTTTGCTGTGCTTTGTAATTTGGATTTAGCTTGTCAGAAGGTAGACCTCTAAGTGATGTCTCCACCATGTCCACATTATTCAGAGTCCCTTCTTTTCTCCCCCAACGCATGGGCATGTCTGGCTCTCTTTTTCAGTCCCAGTCTAGCATAAAGATGCCAAACAGAACACCACTTCTTCTCTGTTAGTTTCAGCAACATATTGAGCCAGAGATGAGCAGCCTTATTTTCAGAACAAACAAATGGGAGAACCCAGTTCTTAATTGTCTTTATTGTTATGGGAGTACATAGAATATACCTATATTGAGCAACACCTGGACATATTAAATTCAAGAGATTTGTGTTTGGAAAGCAGAAAACTAACTTTATTGAGCAGAACACAAAATTCCAATATGCTAACATAATACTTCATTAAACATAACATGCATTATAAGCAGTGAGAACTATGAAACAAATCTGGGCACGATGTCCTACTTGACCAAATGCCTAAGAAGTGATTTAACCTGCAAACTTAGCAAGATTTCAGCTTAGTCACTGACCATTCTCTCTCTGTGCTTGACAATGAAGATTACATTTATGATTACTGTAACCAGATCTTTTCTGCTAACACCTCTCTAAACTTGTGTTTAGGAAGGACATCTCTCACCCATGACTGAGTCTGCAGTAGTCCAGCAAAGCAAGGACCACTGTTCCAGTCATTTGTAACCAAAGAATCCTTTTGTATAAAACTCCACCAACAGAACAGCTACCTGTAACTAAGGTGTGAGGAGAAGGTTGCTATGGATCTCTTGTCTGGAGATCAAGAGCAACTGTCAGAGCTGAACTCCTCTTTTCACAGAGTTCTGGTGATCAATGATGACCTAGCAAGATTACACCTTTGTGCCCTCAGAAGGAGGGGAATAAAGCAGAGTTTATTCTTCTAAGGGTGTTTTCAAATGAGATGCTAACCTGCATGGCCGCCACGGAGCCGCCCACCTGTCTGAAGGTGGAGTGGCCGGATGCACGCTCCCGTGAGCCATGGAGCAGCCATTGAGCCTTGGAGCACCCATTCATGGCCATGCAAAGAGAAATGATGGGCAATCTAGAATGCTCCGTGTGGGGACAGCCAAATGTATGGTGGCCACTTCTGCAGCTGGGGTAGCCATGCTGGGAGCTACCCCTTTGAAGTGCTCCCCACTCACTCCACCTGCGTGGGTGCTCTACAGCAGTGCCGCTTACCAGGCACGGACCCGGCCCTCCATTGCCCTGCTCATTTAAAAACACCCTCAGTCAGATGCCATTGCCAGCAGAATAGCAGGGAGTTTCTGGATCTATTGCCAGTCAAGTGGTTTGACTGGGTCCCAGAATCCCATAAACACTCTATCACTTGCTTTACTTGTGCTTTGGCTTAGTCCTGGGCTATTTTTTATATCCGTAACTTAGATGGGGCTTGGCAAAGCTTCTCCTCCTTTTTTTTTTTTTTTTTTTTTTTTTTTTTTTTTCCTCTCTCTCTCCTGTTACTGGTGGGCAAGGACACCATTTTGATTTAAACATTTGCCTTTTTGAGCTATTGCAATGAAATACAAACTGGGCTTTTACTAAGTGGCTATACAGCTGATTTTGCATCCTTGTAGTTTGCATTCTTTGAACCACTGGAATTCCTCTCCCAGCCCTGCCGAATCTGTGTGAGTGGCCTGTCTAGACATGGGAATACAAGAACAAACTTAATGACCAGCACAATGCAAGGAACAATGAGAGAGAGCATGTATGCTGCAGGAAGGTACCATCGGTACATCGAAGGGTTCAGGAATCTCTTTCCACCATAGACCAGAGTATGTGCAGTGCACAAAATCAGTGTGACGTATCCCAGCTTGGACTATTAAAAACAAAAACATAAGAACATGAAATAAGTGTTAAATATAGTGTATGGAGCAGAGCTACTGGAATATATAACCTAAATTAGGGAGGATCTGAAACTGTTTTGTTTCAACAGAGCTTGACACCATGTTTTATAAGAGGTTTGCTTAGAAAAATAGAGAGCGTTGCCAAGTGAACAGTTCCATCTGGTTGTCAATGTCATGTTAATGAAAGGTGCTGAGAAATTGGTGAAATTCCTCCAGAAACCTCAAGCTTTTCAGAGACTGTGGAGCAAATGGAACAATGTTCCTGTGTCATTCAGGTTTTCCAAGAGCTACAGACTTTATTGGCAATAGATTCCACACATGCCTCCTCTCCCCCCTCCCCCCCAACCTATAAGAGGGATTTAAAGATGAGCCAAGGAGTAACTACTTTGCCACATGAAACAAGGGCTGATGATGATATCCATGTTGTAATGTTACCATGTGTCTTATGGTCAATGATATCATGTACCCATAGTTCACCAGGTTTGCTATCATCTGCTATATACAGATGGGAGCCCTGGCAAAACCACCACCATCAACCACTCCCTTCCTTCTCTGGATGTTCCAAACTGAACAGTAATAGGAGGACTGGCTGTGATTATAGTCAAAGAAGTTCTGCGACATTCTCCACTCTTCCTGATAGCTTTACTTTGTCAGATAGAAGTGAGTCACCCTGGCAGAAGGGACAACAGTGAAATCAGAACTGAGCAAAAGACCAGATGACTCAGACTTAATGAAGTGTATCTATCTTCACTTGTAGAATTATATAAGAATTTAGGCTAAAAGACAAGGTGATGGCACAGTTCAGCAACTGCCAATTTAATTGACACTGAAAATTTTTGGACCAGGTCCAGTGTTAACAGAAATGTCTGACTGAATGTGATCTTCAGTGAGTGCAGCCACACGAGATGTTACCTCAACTTGGGCAGTGATATCCCACATTGGGAAGCCTTACCGTGCAGTGTAGTGCAATGCAGTATATCACAGCCCGGTGACTGCCAGATCTTCAACCTGCCCTGCATCCTTGGAAGAAGGCTGAGGATGCAGGACGTAGCAGCCTTACCCAAAGTAGGGTAAGGTTACCCAACTCGAGGTAGCGCACTGCCATTCATATGCCCAGCCATCGGACCAGCCCTGCAGTGAGGTTTGCTGTGAGGCTTTGAGCGTTGGATGCTGGTGCCATTCCCATGTGGCCACATCATGGCTGGGGAAGGATAGTGGGCAGACCAGGGAAGGGTGGGTGGGGCAGGACTGGGTGGCTTGTCCATTCGGTTTCCCTGCAGGGGGGGATGACCATCTGTTCTATTCTCCGCACTGGCCCCAAAACATGCTGGTTGATATTGCCCACCCCATTCCTGCCCAAGGCGTGGAGGAATTGGTTTGAGCTCATGTAGCTGCACCCAGTGAGGACAGGATTGAGCCCATGGTGTATTTTGGTGGGATTGCTTGATGCTATCAACCACTTTTCTGTCCAGTTTTTTTGTAAACCAGAAGTTTGTTGCTGCAATTTCTTGCCTGCAAACCAGGGGAACTGATTCCCTTAGATTTACTTTATTCTGGTGATGATGATGATGATAGCAGCATTATCAGTAAGCTATCAATGAAATATTAAAATTATCAGGAGATCTAGTGGGAAATGTGCGTGAAAGGGAAGACACAGAAGCTCAATGAAGTCTGATTTTTAGCTATTCTATTCCAGCAAGTCCTCACCTGTACAAACCGGAATTCTCTCCAGTTAACACTATTGCTGACTGAAGGAAGAGAAGTTATTCCCAGCAGGACAAAGAGAAAAAATCCTAGGATGCCCAAAGCCACATACGAATCACTAATCCAGCCGTTAACATTGTTGAAAGGATCAGTTTTGTTGCTGTTTATCTGAAAGGAGAAAAATCAAATAGATATGTAAATGACAGTAGCTGTAATGTCAATGTACCAAAATGTCCTGACTTTTACATGATGTTTGTTTAAGGGTGAGTTGTGAGGGTTTTGTAAATACCTTAAAACAATAAGAAAGGGCAGACCAGCTCATCTTGTGAACAGACCATGACCTGATAGTATACATAAATCCCCACAGCATGTGCTGCTCTGGGAGCAGAGAATACCCTTTGTTTGGATACAGCTTTAGTGTAGCATCAAATAAGATTTCCTTATGTACACAAAATGTTGCTGTAGATCATGAAAATATGATCTTGTATTCAGACAACTCTGAATAGTACTGGATTTGCCACTCTCAAAATATAAAAAGTAGTGGGGAGTATCATTTTATTTTTGTTAGGATCTGTGGGGTTTGAACTCAGGTCTGTCAGATCAAATTCTGATTAAGGGTGTAGCCACCAGTCAAATTTCATGTTCTAGAAATAGGGAGTTTTCCAAAATGGTACTGACTTTCCTATCTCAGCAGTTTTGAACTAGCAGAAGCAGCACCAATGGAGGGAAAGGAAGGTCAACAGGGAAGTGGGTAAAGTCGAGAAAAAGAGTGGAGAGGGGGCAAGGGGACACAACACGTGTGTATGTGTGGTGGCGATGTTTTGGTGTGTGTGTCAAGTTCTATCACCAATTGAAGGGGTCAAGGCAAGCGGAAGCATGGTCTGAAGTTTGAGAACCACTGACCTAGAGGAAACTAAATAAATGAAAGGAAATGCAGTGCTACAAACTAAATAATCGGCTTTTCACTACAGGTGAAATTTGTTTTTGTAATTATATTAAAATACTGAATTTGGACTTTTTTGGATGTAATTATAATTATGAAAACAAATTTAATAATTCCAAAATAACAAAATTTTGGAATTTGGAATTATTTTGTTTTTTGACTGTGGGACACATACGTTAGGTTGTTACCTTTTTTGTTTTGCATCTGATTTTAATAGAATTTGGAAAGAATGTACTTCTCACCAAATAAAACATGCATGACAAATTTCAGAAGGCTTGGATGTAGGGTCAATTTTTTATAAGCATTATGATATTTAATGCAGTTATAGCTGTAATGTCCTTTTTACCAATTCAATTTGGATGCACTTTGATTATTTTATACCCCTAACAAAAGAGATTATACCCCTAACAAAAGAGGCTGCCAATAGCGTGCCGAGCCAGGTTCCAGGTATTGGTGTTAATCTATAAGGCCCTTCACGGTCTGGGCCCCTCATACCTCAGGGACCACCTCACTCTCCGCACCCCAGAGTGGCTCCTTCGGTCTGCCGGGGGTGCCTTCTTGGAGGTCCCCCGAGTTAAGCCAGGGGGTCACAATGGAGAGGGCATTCTCGGTGGCCAGGCTGCGCCTTTGGAATTCCCTCCCAGAGGAAGCTCGTCTGGGCCCAAGCCTCTTAACATTCTGGCGAATTTGCAAGACCTGGCTGTTCGTCCAGGCCTTTGGGGAGGGTGGGTTAGGTTTTTTTTTTACTCTCCCACCCCCCTTGTATATTGTATTTGTTACCCTAGCCATGTTTTATTGTGATTTTATGATTGTTTTAATATATTTTTATACTTGTATTTTATGTTTTGATATTGTTAGCTGCCCCGAGCTGTTCTCAGGAGGGGCGGGATATAAATTAACATAATAAATAAATATATATTTTATCGGTGCCAAGTTTCAGAAATATTAGATAACAGGTACAGTTTCTATAAGCAATTCATATTTTTTGGTTTGCACACATATTTCCAGCTGTAGAAACTTTTGTTGTCCATCCACTATGGATGAAATATGGACTCAGTGTACCTCTCATGAAAGGGAACATCCCTGCCAAATTTCAGAAATAGTGAATAAAGGGACCCAATTTTATAAGCAATTTTAAAGTTTGTGATTTTAACAGAAGTCATGCAAATACAAGTCCTAAATATTTTGGGATAAAAACTAAAATTTCAGGACATAAGAGGGACTTCATGCAGCAAGGGAGGGGGGAAGCACCCCAGCAATCAAGAGACATGATTGGGATACTAGTTGGCCCACCTGGATGTGACAAACACACCCTGCAGCACTGTGACAGAGGACATAAGAGCAGGGCTGGCCTTACCTTAAGCGGGGCCCAGGACGGGAAAGAAATGCAGGGCTCCATATCTTCCTGGCAGCCGGTGGGCCTAGGGGCGCTCCCTGGCTCACGGGGTGCTGCCTGCGCTCACAGATGGGTGGTGGGGCACTCCCCTCCGCCCATCCCCAACCCTGAGCGCCCATTTGGATTCTGACCTGATCAGATCACTTGCCTGATCCGCCGGCGCCACCGTTGGTGCTGCTGCTGCTGCTGCCGCTGCCACCTCTAGTCTTGGCCCTGTGCCGGGCTCGGGACCCCTCCTCTGCTGCCTGCACAGTCTTGGCCAGGGGAAATGAGGGGAAGAGAGGCAGATGCCCCGCCTCTCCCTCATTTCCCCTGGCCGAAACATCCAGGCAGGCAGCAGAGGGGGCCAGCAGCGTGAGGGAAAGGCAGGACCTCTGCCTTCTTCTCCCTCGCTTCTGCTGGATGTGAGGAAGAAGCAGAGGCCCCGCCTTTCCCTCACTGTGCTGTCCCCCTCCGCTGGCTGTCAATCTCTCTGCAAGAGAAAATGAGGGAGAGGCGGGGNTGCACAGTCTTGGCCAGGGGAAATGAGGGGAAGAGAGGCAGATGCCCCGCCTCTCCCTCATTTCCCCTGGCCGAAACATCCAGGCGCGGGGGGGGGGGGGGGTACGGAGTGCGGGAGAGGCGGGCCCTCTTCCTCTCCCTCACTCCTGCTGCCCCCTACCCAACCTTCCTTTAAACAAAAATAAAAAAACAATTAACCACAAACCCACGGGGACCCCTCCAAGTGCGGGACTCTTGGTGGCCACCCCTACCCACCCCGTGGTCAGGCCAGCCCTGCATAAGAGCATATCTTTTTGACTCTTTCCTAAGCAGATGCTTCCAACTTCCTAGTAACAAGCAGGGGGCCTTGGAGTGGACACAGAATGAAGATACATGATTGACATCACCAACTGGCATCACAAACCTATCTTGTACCACTGTGACAAACATAAGAGAATCTCTGGTATAGGCTCATTCTCTGGAGCTGCTTCCAGCTTTCCAGTACCCAATATAACTGGAATCATAGATGCTTGGGGGTGGGCACTGGGAAGCAACAAATATAAGATTCTTACAAGCTGCACATCCCCCACCATGGCTAGATCTTGCGCGGCTCATAGACTAGCTCAGTGCTCTGTGTGTGTGTGACAGTGCTGTAGTCGTCATCCTCACTGCAAATGCTCAAAAAAGCAGAACCCTGCACCTGTTATCTCCCATGCCATTTTGGGGTGCCAGTGATTGAAGCCTGTGCCTCTGGCACCTGCTCCTCCTCTGCTCACCTCCTGTTGTCTTCTTCACTCTCTGTACAAATGCTCCAAAAAGCAGATGTCTGCATATAGTAAAACCTCTATAGTTTAAATAGAAGCAACACCTGCAAGTGATTTAAAGAAATCTACAAATTCTGTTAAAATCATGAAGATGACATTGCTTATAAAATGTTGACACTTTCCTTCTAAAATTTTGCGGGGATGCCCCTTGAGTGAGGGGAACACCCTAACTAAGTTGCTACATCTGGAAATGTGTATACAAACCATGAAATCATTAAATTGTTAATAAAATCAGGACCCTTTATCCAATCTTCCTGAAAGTTGGCAGAGATGATTCCTTTTAGGATGGGTGTAATTAGTACACAGTTCACCCAATTTACATGGGAAACAAAGATATTAGTTTACATTTGTGTGTGAACTACACAACTTTAAGTGCTTGCAGGATTGGAACCCTTTATCCAATCCTTATGGAATTTGGCAGGGATGATCCTCTAGATGAGGGGTATAAGCAGTCCAAATAAATCTGATAAAAATGAAGATGTTACAGCTGGACATCAATTTTCCACAGAAATCAAGGGGGGGAAGGAATGAAGTTCAATGAAAAAAACCCCCAATGAAGTTCAATAACAAAAATGAACTTATATATAATGAAATTACAAAATCTGAAACTATATAATAATGAAATAACTAAATTACAAATTCAGTAATGGGTCCCTGGTACACACCCTACTTTTCAGTATAAATCTTTGAAACTCAACCAGCCAAGTAGTAGTTTACATAACAAGTGGTGGGATAGTGAAAGAACAATGAAGAGGAGCTTACCTGAGAAATGACATAACCGTTTAGTCTCCATCTTACATAGTAGCGAATAGGAATGACAAGAGTATACAATACATGTAGAAAAGCAAAAGCCAAGGCTACCAGCCCAAGCTGCTTCCTGCAGAGCATCCATTTGTCCAGCCAGTCTGGAAAACGACTGTACTTTGTCCCTCTGTATAACTGGAGAATTGCAGCAATTACACCAGGCAGGTAAACCAAAGCAAGAAGGATGAGCGCCACTATTGGGCAGACCCGGTTTGGAATTGAAATTGCAACAAAAAATGAAAAGTCTTTGCCTTCATAAACATAGCGGTAGATTATATCGCGGATCAAACAGTAGAAGAAGAAGGCGGCACTTAGGCCAAGAGACAAGTAGATAGGGAACTTCCACATTGGGAAGAGCTGCAGTGGGTAATTTTCTATATCTTTGGCCAACAAGAGAGATCCTTGATCCAATGGAGTAAGACCTAGCGTTCGAACAATATCCATCACCACTTGTTTAGCGTTGCTGTCATCTCCACAGACAAAGACCTGCAGCAAAAAGAACATGTTGTAGTATCACAGGTTTGATTTTTGCTAGGAGGTGGATGCTATGAAAACCCCTCTCATTATTACCTTTGTATGGGGGCTAAGATGAGACCTTAAGGAAAATTCTCTTTCCAAACTTTCTAAAAATCAATGGCTTTCTTGCTAGCCTTTGGAATGGAATAACATGCTCAGATACTGATAATGGGAGGCTATAGCATTTCTTATATAATATGGATGGGCACATTTTTTGAGCTTTACCCTATTGCAATTTTACTAGGGCCCTCATCCATGGTCTGTATGTGCACAGCGTATAAACCAACTTTACATGAGTAAAGTGTTTTTACATGAGAGCAGTGTGTGTGTGGGGGGGGAGGGGGCGGTCCATGGTCGGTGCATGGGATGGGCACGGACCATCCACTCATGGGATGTGTGTGGGGAGTGCTTCACAGAGGCAACTCTGCACATGGCTGCCCTGTCCGCACAACAGCCACCCAGTCCCCATACAGGGCACTCCAGATTTTTCACGAGTGCTCCGTGTGGGAACTGAGTGGTCAATGCGTGGATCACAGGAACACATCTCCCTACACACCAACTTCAAACGAGAGACTTTCCACGTAGATGGTGGGGGTCCATTCATGGAGCCATCTTGTTTAAAAACACCCTGTGTGTCCATGCTTTAAACACACTCGGGTGCTGCCGCTGCTACTCTGCTGAACTACCCAGTTGAGCTGCCAAGCTCGCAGCTCTCTTCACAGACGGAAGCAGGGCCAGGCTTAGGAATTTTGCACCCCTAGGCCCTTCTCAGGCTGCTGCCCCCAAGCCAAGCCCCACCCCCACACGGCGTGTTCATGGGTGGAGGAGCTGTGTGTGAATGATATGGTGCATGCACCTGTGGTGACTTGGGGTGCATGCACACACCTGCCTAACATGCATTCCCACTCACCCCCCGCTTGTCCCCACACATGGAGCAACCGGGGAAAATGGAGGCTGGTCTGTGGGTGTGGATGAGCAGAGGGTGAGTGGGGATGTGTGTGCGACTGTGTGCACACCCCGCCCACGCACCAGTGTGCCCACATACCCCACCCGGCAGAGCCATGTAAAAAGGGCATGTGAGAAGCCAAAGAAGAACAGAAGGTTGCTGCCTTGTAAACAAGATTCTTTGAGATGGCGGCAAACATTCTCACAACACCCACCCTTCCAACCCTGCATAGAATTTTTTTCTTATATTCTTAGAAAGGGTTGGAAGGAGCTGTCATTCTGAAGGGGGGAGGGGAGTGCTTTTTATACTAGAGGAGCGTGAGATCATCACGTGGTCTATTATTGGAATAGGGTGAGCATGCACAACCCAGTTGTGAGACTGGTGGGAGCTATCTCAAAGAACTTTCTTTGCAAGGCAACAACCTTCTGATCACTCACGTGGGGAGGAGCTGTTTGTAAAAAAACGGGTGTCTGCCGCTGCTGCTGCAGCAGCACTACTATCAGGCAGACGGCAGAGGCAGGTGAGGGATGGGGACCCAGGCAGCAGGCTTCAGCTGTGGACAGCAGCCTCGGCTGTGCAGGGAGAAAAACAAAAATGGAGCAGGGCAAAGCCGGCACCACGACTGCCACCCCCCAGAAAATGCTGCCCAAGGGCTGGACCTGGATGGAAGGGGAGAGGCTGGGAGGCATGGAGTGGAGCAAGGGGAAGAGAGCTCTGAGTCCACTACTGACCAGGCCCACAGCCCTGCTTCTGCCTCTCCCGGGGAGAGAGTTGTGACTCTGAGCTTGGTGGTGATGGGGTGGCTTGTCAGAGGTAGAACTGTGGCGATGGACTCAGGTGAGCTGCGGATTGCTGTGCTCCCAGCCCTCTTTCCCCCCCCCCCCTTCCTTCCCTGCCTCCCTGCCATGCCCTGCTGACTCGTATCACCAGTGTGTGCATGTTGCATGTGCACACCAGAGCCACTGTGCAGCAGGAGCTCTGGATCAAGGTCTACAAGTCTTCAGCAAGGATGATTGATTGATTTTAAATTTGCATCTTGCCCTTTTGTCTAGAGCTCAGGACAGGTAATATATAACAACAACATATGAAACAAGAATAAATAAATAATAAACATTTGCAAATCTCCCAAGCACTTGATCAAATAAACAAGTCTTGTAACACCTGCCAGAAATGCTGAGGTCCAGGATCTGATGAACTCCCAGGGGAAGGGAGTTCCATAGATGTGGAGCAGCCACATGTCAAAGAAACACAGGTCTCTTTTCACTAAAATAAATAATTCTCCTGGAGGTTCATGGGAAAGCAGTGTTTGCAAGGTAAGCATGTACATGGTCCCATCTCTTTTCCTCCTCACTCTCCTTACCCTCTCATTTTGTCCATGTCTTTTCTCTCTTTTTAAAGTTCTAACTTTTTAGCTCAAATATTTTGAGATGATTTAAAAACATTTCTGAGACTAGAGTCTTCTTTTCTTAGCAAAGTTAGCACCTTCTTGTATCTCAGTAGGATCTGCCCACACCTCAAAAAGCTGGGCCAGTCCATCTTAAAATGTGGGCTAGTGATTTATTCTTAGTAACGATCAAATTAGCCAAGTTTGAGCCTAAAGGGATTTTTTTTTAATCTCAAAGTTATTTGACTAAAACAGGGGAACGGAACTTCATCTCAGTCTTGTCTCACACACTTTTCTTTATATTTACCTATGGGCTTCTTTTGCCTAAACTAGAGGTTCCCAATCTTTTTGTGGGCTCTATACTTTAGCAATGGTATGCCCTTGCTCACCTACATGCTTAAACTGAATAGAACATGGAAAACCCTCCTTGCATGTGACTGAAGGCAAAATGAAGTGGGTATTAAGGACTTAAATTATCAACTGAACCTGTAACCCTTGTGCCAATGGCGGTGGTGGCAAGAAGGGCCAGATACTTTTCCTAGGGGTTTTGCACACTACAATACACTAGCTTGACCCCCCTGCCCAGAAGCCTGGGACACTAAATTCTACTAGGCAGCCTTGTAGGTGTTTACCTTTCCCTCTTGCAAACTCACAGGTTAAGATGTAAACAAAGGAGCATTCTGGGGCAAGATCATTTGGAGGCTTAGAGTGAGGTGTCCTCAGTATGCTGATGAAACCCAGCTCTCCCTCTCTTTTTCATCCGATTCAGGCCCTGCAGTTTCGGTGCTTACCTGTTGCCTGGCTGCTGTGGGAGACTGGATGAGGGCAAGGTGACTGGAGTTGAATCCAGACAAGACTGAGGTGGTGATGGCTGTCCGACCTTGTGACTTGGGGGGTGGGGGAGATCGGGACCCCCATTATTGATGGAGTCCCCCACCACCACCACCCCGGTCACTCAGGTTCACAGCCTTGGAGCGCTCCTGGATCTGTCTCTGCATCTGGATCTTCAAGTGGTGGCAGTGCTTTTCACCAACTCCATCTGGTGAGAAGACAGTGGCCTTTTCTTGTGACCATCATTCATGCCTTCATTACCTCAAGGTTAGACTACTGTACTGCACTCTATGTGGGGCTGCTTTTGAAGATTGTTCAGAAGTTGCATCTTGTGCAGAATGCAATGGCCCGTCTCCTTACGGGGATGGGTCGCTAGGAGCACATAGCACCGATGTTCCAGAATCTGCACTGGTTGCCTGTTGTCTTCTGGTTACAATTCAAGGTGCTGGTTTTGACCTTTAAAACCCTACATGCCTTGGGACCTACTTATCTAGAAGATCACCTGGCCTACCATGTCACATCACAGCCTCTGTGGTTGGATGGGGACTCCCACTTGGAGATGCCAGCTTCTAACTTGCTCTCCATGGTGAGAAGGGTGTTTTTGGCCACCACTCTGCAGCTGTAGAATTCCCTCCCCTGGGAGGTTCATTTTATGTCTGGGCTTGAGTGCCTTTAGGAGGCAGTGCAAAACAATTCTGTTCACTAAAGCGTTTGCCAGTGGGGGATAGGAGAAGGGGGAGTTAGGTGGTAGGGGAGGTTGCGGTGAAGAGGGGTTGGGAGGGATGGCATGGGCTTATTGGGTTTTTTTTCCCCCATGGCTTTTGTTTTTATATTCTGTATTTTAATATTGTAAGCCACCCTCAACCGCCTTTTGGCAGGAAGGGCAGGGTAAGAAGTTTAAATAAATAAATAAAAATAAATAAATATTAAAGGGTAGTGACCAAACAACAAGATACTAAAATAAACAGGTGTATCTGGTGCCAACAAAATACATACACATAGATCCCCTCAGAGCAAAAATCTGGTAGCTCACAGTTTCAGGTTCCCCAAATCCCTTCACCTCGCTCACAGTTTATCAGGAATATTCAGTTCACACAGAATTCAGGTGGTCTTTTCCTTGTTCAGCCTCAACCTAGTTCTACAGAGGCCATCCCATGCTGGCTGCTCTCTCAATCATCACCATCTTAAGGAGGCCTTGGGAGCCTACCTCACAATCCAGCCAAGTGATTTCAGCAAGGGGCTGGATCAGAGGGCCTTACCAAGTCTAGCCATCCCACAATAGCTGTTCTCTTAGCATCAGCACTACAAGGATTCCCCAAATGTTCCCTCAGGGAAGAACTACTTCAGCAGTACTACAAGAATGTATAAACCTCTTTCCCCAGACTGCTCTCATTTGACCAGTATCTAGGGCTGGCACCACTTCCAGGAGCTTTCCAGGTTATGGTGAATCGACCCATACTCAAACCCAGCCCCAGTGTTTTGTCAAGATTGTTGTTATTGAGGGTCCATTATTGCAAAAGAGGAACTAAATCTCGATTGTCCAGGCAGTTGCAAATTGCCCTCTACTTGTTTCCAAGTTACCTCTCATCATGTATCTGAAATGCATATGAAAATTAGACATGCATGCAAATGATGTACACCCATGGAGTGCATTGCTTTCCCTTCCAATGGATTTTCTCAACAAAAACAAAACAAAAAACACCAAACAAACAAAAAAGACAACACATTCCCTTTCCCAAATCCCTGGTCTACAAACCGATAATATTAATTATTATTTAATTTAATATTATGGGGTGGGACACCAGGGAGAATACCAGATACTGAATGTACCAGTATCGGATCTCCCTGGTACCGGATTTACCGGTATCTGCATACAGGATTTTTAACATTGGCCGTGGTACTGGAGTTTTTACATTGCGGCTATTGACTTCAATGGCCGCAATGTAAAAAAATCCAGTACCGCGGCCAATGTTAAAAATCCGGTATGCAGATACAGGTAAATATCAGATTAAGCAGATACACCCAAATAGCGGCAATATTGGATCTCAGGAGAACCGGAATTCCCACCCCTAATATCTATTATACAGCTGCCGTGTGGCCTTGAAGGGCCATGGTTTGCCTGCTGAGACACAAAGGTTGGGACCCACTTGCCTAAATGTTTACGAATTGCCATGTACAGTCATAAAATCCTTGCCTGTTGCTTAAAATCTCACCTGTCTGCTTGCATCCAGAGTTCCTGACTGCAGGGCCCATGCTGACACTGTGTTAAATGCTTTCACAACCTTAGCTCCTGGCACCAGCAGAGCAAGATACTCTGCATTGGATTCGGGATATTGGTTTATTTTGAGGTTGTTGCTTACATCCACCAATATCTTCCCTTGGAGAACTTCCGTTAACTCTGCAAGAAAATTGTAATGTTGTCTCTGGATTGCTACAATAATAATGCCGGACTTCTGTGCAGCTTCTGTGTGGCTCAGCACCTCGGCTCCTTTGGGAATAAGGCTGGACGTCTGGGCATTTCGGCTTCCAAACACTATGGAATATCCACACTGCATCATCTTATAGCCAAGAGATCTTCCAAAATCTCCTGTTCCAAAAATGCACACAGTCTCTTGTTTCTTAGGAGAGTCTTCAGTAAGCGGGACCATGTTGGAAAAGTTGTTCTTCATATCTACAAAATAAACCAAAACATGAATGTGTTGAGCAAGTACAATGCTACTGGTTAGGTTACTAAACCATAAATGTATATTAAAGCTTGCAGTTTTTTTAAGCAGTTAGCCTAAAAAGTAACACACATTGCCAGAGGAATTACTGCATGCTTTTAGTTTAAAGGTTTCAGTAAACTGTCTCTCCCCGCCCCCCACAATTTTCTCTGCTCTTGACTATCACTGCGTTAACTGCAGCCTGAACCCTTAGACCTAAACCTCAGATGTTACAAATCTGCTAGGTATTTTCTCTCAGGAAAGAGAATTGATAGAACCAAGGGGCCTTTGTTTGGCCTAGGAAAAGTAGTTGAGGATAGATACTTGGGGTAAAAACAAATGTGAAAGTGGCCTGCTTTGGACCAGACCTCACATGCATATCTATGCAGGTGCTGCCAGATGTTGGCCCAGGGTTGCCCTGGGTCATGTCAGCAGCTAGCCTGGGCTCTGACCGTAGAAAACCTCCAAAGTCACAGTCCTGACTAATGCCCGCCTTACCAGACCAAAGCCAGAACACAACAGGCTATCAGCTCTGTTTGGGCCCTGGGTCATGTCAGTAGCTAGCCTGGGCTCTGACCGTAGAAAACCTCCAAAGTCACAGCCCTGACTAATGCCCGCCTTACCAGACCAAAGCCAGGACACAACAGGCTATCGGCTCTGTTTGGGCCAGCAGACATGGCTCGGGTCGGAGACCGCCATGGCTGGCCACCATGGTTGACTGTCATTGGCTGCCTGTGGTGGTGGTGGGCGCTGGGCACAGCAAGAGGGTGGGGCTCATTGGCGGCACATTCCTGTTTCTCCCCACCCTCCCCAGGTCCTGGCCATCACCACATTTGTTCTGTGGCCTGACCTGGTCTGGACCATGTCTGCCACGACTTTCTGACCCAGGCTGAGTTGTTTCTGCACTGTGGTAACATTCCCTTTTACCCTTTATTGCAACTATAATCCTTTCTCTAGTGTAGGCTAGGCTACATCTGCCTCAAAGTAGCTAGTGAAGGATGCCCTGTGGCATAGTAGATCGTCTCCAGTTTTTGATGAGTTCCTGCCTCACCTGTTGGTTGGGACCAGCAAAGCAGCCATACTCTCTATAGACACTACACTATACTCATCTCCCTTAAATTCTGTCTTATGACTCACTTAAGGTTACTACCATGGTCCGTCTTAACCAGTTAAATCAAGGGAGATGTAGCAGTGCACTAGGGGACAGGTGCAGGTGGTAAACTACATTTCAGTAACTTACCTTGACTATTTTCCTGTGATGTACAGAAACTCAGAGAGATTACTCAAGGGAATCATATTTTCCCTACTGTCTCTCTCTTATGTCTTGTTACTTCTGTGATGGCAGTAGGTAAAAGAAAGGCCTCAAGTAACAATTTATCACACCCAAGGCAAACTCATAGCACAGGCCCTTGTCCCATCCCAATCCAATTAATGAAACAAAATTATTATACTATATTTTAGAATTGGCATAGACAGAACGTATCATTTTGCAACTAGCCTTTTCCAAACCCATGATGACCTCACTAAAGTAAAGTTTTCTTTTGAATACTGTAATGCAGACATAATAGAAGAAACAGCAAGATGATCTAAGTGCTCCTGTGACATAGTAGATCATCTCTAGTTTTTGATGAGTTCCTGCCTCACCTGCTGAAACATCTTCAGCTTCTGCCAGACTGCCACAGTCACTAGCAGGGCTGTATTGGTACCCTATGCAGCCCTGAAACATGCATAAATGACCACCAAGGGTGGTTAAAGGGTGGTTAGCGTCATGTCTGTTTTCACCCTGGGTGATTTCAGACGTTAGATTTCAGATTTGGCCCCGTACCGAAATCATTCCCCCCCGGGATCACCCTGTAACGCCATAGCAGACGTGCCGGGGAGATCCCGGTGGGGAATGTGGGAGGGGGCGGGGCCGCGTGGTGCAACGTGCAGCCGCACGGCCCCGCCCCCTCCACGCACCCCGCCGCCCGCCCTCCGGGGAGACGGGCGGGCGGCGGGGCCACTGCGGCTGCCGCGTCGGGCCGGAAGCACCATTGCCCGGGATCCCGCTGGGGATCCCGGGCCGTGGCGCGCGGCCAGATGTTACTTTTTTTTGGTCCCCGCTGGGGATCTTTTTGACCACGCTTCCCGGGACATTCCCCCGGCTAGCCCGGGAAGCGTGGTTCAAATTGACCCCTTGCGGGTATTGACCGTGGCGAACATCTGGCGGCCACCAAACAGACGTTCGAGACACGGTGACCACAGGTGGGTATTCACCGTGTTCTCGTAACGTCTGAAAATACCTTGTCTTGTCTGAAAACACCCATAGTTACAAATATATTACTCACTGAGAGAGGATTATATAAAAAACGCAAGCATCTACAACTTGGCCTGAATTTTTTTCTTAGGGGCACCTTTGGTTGCTGGGGTTCAGTGTTCCCATTTGCTCCCCATTACTTGGCACCTGGTAAAAGTGTAGAATCTGGAGGGTCTCTCTCTCTCTCTTAAAAAAACCCCAAAAAACCCAAACCCTCAAAGAAGAGAAAGGGAAAATGAACAATAGAAAAGAGCTCCTCTGCTTAAGTTTTAATTATTTACTGTTATAGTTATAGCAATATGTTTATTAGGGAAAAACACCTAGAAGAGCTTGCTGAAGAGTCAAACTGAATGATTTCATGTAGGATCTCTCTTATTTTGATAATTCCTTCATGGGGAGAATATAAATATATTAAAGTCAAGCTATTAGACATGAAAATAAAGCCCTCCAAGGGGCCCCATTGGTCGAAAGTGATGTCAATTTCTCTTGACTATTTGTACACTCTGACATGTGAGATTGGACAGTGATAACTCGCTCAGGTTTAGAGAACGCTCTGATGGGTCTGGTCTCTTGGGAGACTCAAATGGAAGCAGGCCTGTAAAATTCCCTTTTGTGGATATTCTTGCATTTTAATGTTAAACACAAGGAATACATATGTTACACTGACACATTGCTCCAAATATGATAAAAGGCAACATCCATTCTAGACAGATTCCCCACTGTAAAGTGAAGTTTGGACTTTGGCCCGTTTTACATGGATCTCCCCTCACCCACATGTGTGGGTGGGTGGTGGTGGGTGTCCGTGTAACTGCCATGGTGTGTGTGTGTGCGCGCTCCCGTGCTCCCACCACCTTCATCCATCGCCCACACACAGAGACATTGGAGACAACAGAGGTGCCTCTGTGCATAGAGATGGGTGAAAGTGGGTGGGCATCTGTATAATGAGCTGCCCACTCATCATCCACCCACCACAGTGCCCACCCATCTCCCCATGCGCTTGCACCCGTTTGAAAAGGGCCTTTGTTTGCAAATAGAGCTCTACCCAGTGGAACTCCAGCCTCAAAAATCCTGAAAATTGGCACTTAGTAAATAAGAGGAGCTCCGATTCCTGCCATTCGGTTAAGTTTTCACACTTGCTGGGAGTAAAATACCAAAGTATTTTTATCTTGTACGAGCATCTTACTATATCCCCTACAATTCTACACACATACCCACCATCCCATGTACCATCCAAAATTACATTACCCCAATCAATGTTAAGTTTTCAGTCATCCTTACTACTTCTTCTTTAGTGAACATGTCTTCTAAAATGTAAGTGCTTAGGCATGGTGTAATTTTCAATGGTTCATGGTGTGAAGATGATATCCCTTTATGAGCTGGTTGCTTGTTAGTTCAGTTTAGCCATGTAGAGGTACATAATTTGTTACATTTAGCCTGGCAGAATAGTGTCCAGTTTCCACCTACGCCAAGAGAGACAGGCTGTGTGTACACACAGAGTTTGAGTACTATTAAAATATTTGATCTGCTCTTTCCCCTTCACTATTTATATGGGTTATATTGCTAATGACATACATTCCTAGCAACCTTTGATTCCACGCCCCCCCCCCCCAAGTGATTGCTATCACAGATATATGCCACCCTGCATTTGCTCAGTCTGTAGTTCAGTGCATCCCTGTGTAGCCCAAAAGCTTGCACATGCTCACCAGCAGAAACAAATCTAATAGAAGATATTTGATCTCCTTTGTCTCCATTTATTACATTTGGGACCAGCGCAGCAGCCATCCTCTTTCTAGACAATATAATATGCTCATCTCCCTTAAATTCTTTCTTAAGACTCACTCCTTCCTTGAGAACCCACCAAATGCCCCAGGTGGTACAAGAACTGGGACTGAACCCATCTCCTGGGTTCTGCACTCCTTCGTTTCTGCCTCCGTCAGGCTCAAGCTATGTTAGGGGAAGCAACAGTGGCAGCAGAATTGGCAGCAAGATGAGAGAAGGGAAGTCATGGCTTGGAGTCTTCCTTTCTTCACCTGGCTGTCACTGGCTGCTAGGGGTGGGAATATCGGTATCGGATAAATCCAAAACACCCGATAATCAGGTGTATCAGATGAATCTGATATTTACTGGTATCGGCATACCGGATTTTTAACATAGCCCACTTTAACGGGTTTTTTTACATTGCGGCCATTGAAGTCAATGGCCGCAATGTAAAAAAACCAGTAAAGCGGCCAATGTTAAAAATCCGGTATGCCGATACAGGTAAATCCGATACCGGGGAGATCCGATACTGGTACATCCGGTATCCGGTATTCTCCCCAGTATCCCATCCCTACTGGCTGCTATTGCTGCTCTCTCTCTGTCTCCTCTTTCTCCCTGCTTCTGAGTACTGACTTGTACTTTATGGGGGACAGGGGGGTGGAGAGTGGTGATGCAGTGCTGCCTTCTGCCCCAGGGATCTCAAATGCCACCTACTCATGACACCAAAATTAGGTGCCCTTCTCAGTATGAGTGGTCCCAATAATCACTTTGAACTGGTGCCAATGACACCATTCACAATGACTATGGTTTACATTAGGAAGTGCAGATCTGTGGCCTTCCCTCTCTCTTCTTACATGAGGAATTCAATAGTTAGCAGCATTTAACAGCTGACAGATCACAGCTGAGTTAGCTAACTTTTGAATGCATCCTTGTTCCCAAGGCAACTGCTCAAACCTTTCTGCAGACTCACATAGAAATCACTACATTGGTTTGGACTTTGTTCTTCATTTTGGAAGTTTTAACACCCTTTCCACAGTTTGGAAGCTATAACAGCTAGAGACTTGGGTTGCAGCTGGGCTTCAATGGGACTACTCCGGAGTAAGTGGTTTGTGGATCACAGCTTTACACTTTTAGGGGGAGAAATGGCAAGTTAATTCTTGGAGAACAAGATGGATGCTAGGATGCCATATTGTTGCACACTGGCTGTTTCTGATCCCTAGTATGTCTGTATAAACTTTTTAGACTAAGTTTTCCAGGGCTGAAACTGCCTCTTTAAATAGGAAAGTCAATGTATGCTGCCCAGCATGAGGAGACATTAACATTGGTTGGCACCTTTAGGTGCTAGTCCAATAACAATTATCTAAAACCAAAACTTTACTAAGTATGAGAGCCAGTATGGTGTAGTAGATAAAGTGCTGGGCTTGGGTATAGGAAGCTAGGGTTCAAATCCTGCCCTAGCCATAAAATTCCTTGGGTAATTCTCAGCCTCAGTTCCCCCTCTGTGAAATGGAAATGTGTGTGTGTCTGTCTCTCCCTGTGTTCCCCTCACCTGTGTTCAAATTAGATTGTAAGCCCACTGAGTAGGGACCTGTCCCCAAAATCTGTGATTGTAAAGCACTATGTATGCCTAGTAGCACCATAGAAATGATTAGTAGTCGTATACAGAATGGTTTCACTTTAAGAGGGGGTCTTCTGAATCTTTGGGAATGGAGTCCATTCCATACAATGGAATATTCAAAAATCAGCTCTTATTAAAATATCCAGTTGATGGCACAACAATTTGTTGTAAAATATATAAGAAAAAAGAATACACATTTTAAATTAAACTCTCTTCTGAAGAGTTTCCAAGCTCTACGTGCTTGAAATATCTGCCCATCTTTTATTAAACGTTGAATTAAAATGAACTGTAGCCTTATGAAACAGCTTTAGCGTGGCAGGCAGCTACCACAAAAGAGACATGGGATAAAGATTTAGCGTCGGTTCCCTCTAATATTATCCACTACAATATATATTACAAGCAGGAATGTTCATTTAATTACAGATATTTTATCAGGGAGACAGTTCCATTTCAGCGCTCTGGGACCTAATGCTAAGCAGCTACTTTGTAGCACCAGGCATCCTGCTGTTCTGGTTCTAATGTCTGCTTCTAATGCTTAATCCATCAAGAGGTTCTAAAGTGATTTTTGTGATATTAGCTGCAGCTAAATCCAGCAAGATGCTTAGTGAAAGTTTGTGTATTACACACATTTTTCTAAGGGTGGGGCTGCCTATGCCCTGACACCCAGAAGCCCTGGGGAGGGACAAGCCATTTATTAATGACTTGGATGAAGGAGTAGAGGGGATGCTTATCAAATTTGCAGATGACACAAAACTGGGAGGGATAGCTAGAAGACAGAAACAAGATTCAAAATGCTCTTGACAGAATGGAAAGCTGAGCCCAAACTAGCAAAATGAAATTCAACAGAGATAAATGTAAAGTTCTGCATTTAGGTAAGAAAAATAAAATGTGCAAAAACAGGATGGGGGATACCTGGCTTGGCAGTAGTAAATGTGAAAAGGATCTAGGAGTTGTAGTTGATCACAAGATGAACATGTGATGCAGCTGCTAAAAAGGCTAATGCAATTTTAGGCTGCATTAACCGAAGCATAGCGTCCAGGTAACAAGAAGTAATAGTTCCACTCTATTCTGCGCTGGTCAGACCTAATCTGGAGTACTGTGCAGTTCTGGGGCACTGCATTTTAAGAAGGACATTGACAAATTGGAACGGGTCCAGAGAAGAGCGACAAAGATGGTCAGGGGTCAGGAAACCAAGGCCTGTGAGGAAAGGTTGAAGGAGCTGGGTACGTTTAGCCTGGAGAAGAGAAGACTAAGGAGAGATGTGATAGCTGTCTTCAAATACCTGAACGACTGTCACATAGAAGATGGAGCAGACTTGTTCTTGGTTGCTCCTGAGGGCAAGACTAGAACCAATGGGTTCAAATTACAAGAAAGCAGATTTCGGCAAAACATTAGGGAGAACTTCCTAATGGTAAGAGCTCTTTTGATAGTGGAACAGACTGCCTAGGGTGGTGGTGGGCTCTCCTCCACTGGAGGTTTTCAAACAGAGGCTGGACGGCCATCTGTCAGGGATGCTGTAGCTGTGGATTTCCTGCACTGAGCAGGGGGTTGGACTAGATGACCTCTGAGATCACTTC
This sequence comes from Sphenodon punctatus, assembly GCA_003113815.1. Lineage (NCBI taxonomy): Eukaryota > Metazoa > Chordata > Lepidosauria > Sphenodontia > Sphenodontidae > Sphenodon > Sphenodon punctatus. Next base: position 884,582 of record QEPC01012343.1, read on the forward strand.
CAACTCTAAGATTCTAAGGGAGGGTCCCAAATAATAATTAATAATCTCCTGGCATTGCCTCCCACCCTCCTTTCCTATTACGGTCAAATTTGACAGAAACAGCAATGGCTGGAATCAGTGACAAGAAAGAGAAGGAAAAGACCCTCCAGAGTCAGAGTAGCCTTTTCCTCTTCTCCTCTGCCTCCATAGCCCCGTGGCTGTGGTTCTCCCTGACTTTGCTGTTGCTGCTCTTGCCACTTGCTTTCTCCTTCATTATTTCCTCCCAGTGACAGGGAAGGGGGTGTATGGCTGCAAGGAGAAAGGAGGAGAGGAAGTGTGAGCTTTCAATAGTTAGTTAGTATTTTAGTTGTATTAGTAATCATAGCTATAACATAGTATTAAAACAACAGAGTAAAAATGCCTATCAAAATTATAATAGTAAAACATAAAAGAGCACATATTCATTAACTCTGTCGATGGAGAATAAACATATCCGTCTACAAGTACTCTCCTTCAATAATAATTTGTATGCCTTTTTAAAATTCAGCATTAATCGGACTAGACCCCTTTAATCTTTTTCTCAGCCAACATAAGAAATATCGCTACTGCTTTAATCAGCTCTAATTTGGAGGCTGTAGCCAACGCTTCCATTTTGGCTTCGACTGTAAGAGAACTATTCTTAAAGAATGGGTTAATCCAAATCTTTCTAAGATCCTCAAGTACCGGACAATGAAACATCCTGTGAGTTAGGGATTCTAGTTCCTGCGGGCAATTTTTGCATACGCTATTAGCGTATGGGATACCTTCATGTCTTCCCCTCACAATAGCTCTTTCAACTAATTTGAATCTAAATAATGTCGTCATTCTCCTGGTTCTTGAATCATCAACAAGAGCTAGATATCTTTCCAGAACAATCATCCTCTTAATCCTGGCATAACTAGGCGCAATTTTATTTTCACTAAGAGATTTTAAGTCTATTCTGTGAGCCGCATCCCTAAATAGCTTGTTAATTTCTCCTTTAGCAATATTACCTGTTGGTACACCATCGCCCTCTCTCGGCAGCTCTACTTCCGCCGCCAGCGCCTTAATATATCTCAGCCAGTTATACTGCAGAGCTCCCTTATGATCTTTTTGCTCCAAATAACAGTTAGTTGCTAAAGGGGAGACTCTCCCCTGCACAATCCTCAGACAATAGCCCATAGCTCTGCTCTTGAGATAAAAATGTACAGAGATGATTCCTGTCTCTGCCCTCAGCATAGCCAAAGGGGTTGATCTCGGAAGCCCTAAAATATTTCTCAAAAAATGATTTTGAGGGGTCTCTAGCTTTCTTGTATACCCTGGCGTTGTAATTTCGGCCCCGTACAACAGTTGCATGAGAGCTTTTAATAAAAGATGTTAATCATTTGCTCGAAAGGGGCCAATGGGGTTGCATAATATAACTTAAGTATACCCCCTACTGTTTGAGATGCTTTTGCTATTAATTTCTCATTATTCATGCTCCAGGATCTAGTACTTGTAAAAACCACCCCCAGATAGGTATATTGAGATGCTAGGGCCACCTCTTGAGAGCCTATTGTCCATCTATAAGTAGCTCAGGAGGTACCAAAGCACAAGACGTTGGATTTATTGATGTTAACCTTCAGAAAATTCCTTATACAATAACTGTTCAAAGTAGCCAGACATTGTTGCAATCCTTTTTTGGTTTGGGAGAATAATACAATTTTGTCTGCGTACAAGAGGACTGAAAGTGCTCTATCCCTAATTTGCGGCAGAGCAGGATTTGCTGAAGAGACTCTATGAAATAAAGCATTAATAAACAAATTGAACAAAAGGGGGGTGAGAAGGCAAACTTGTCTTACACCCCGCTTTTGCGGAAAAGATCTTGTTGTCCTCCCACTAGAGTCCATTCGCAACACTATCTTTGTTTTTTCATGCAACTTGATTATTAAGTCTAATAGGGCATTAGGAATTCCTATTTTTGCTAACCTACACCAAAGTAATTCTCTGTGCACCAAGTTGAACGCCTTCGCTAAATCTATAAAGGCTACATATAATTTCCCACCTCTTATGGACACACATTTGTCCACGATATGCATTAGGAGGACAAAACAATTATCTGTAGTCGATCTATCTCTGCGGAAACCCACCTACTCGTCTTTAAGAATATGATGCTGGGCTACCCAATGTTCAAGTTTTGTATGAAGAATACGGGCATATAGCTTACTAACTATGGGAAGCAGGCTAATCGGCCTGTAACACGCTGGATCTCTTACATCCCCTTTTTTAAATATTGGAATTACTATTGCCATAGACCAGTTTTCAGGGATGATATGCGTTAAATTTATTAACGAGAAAAGCTTGGTGAGTAAAGGGGCCCACCAAGCAATGAAGTTCTTAAATACCTCAGGGGGGATGCCATCTGCACCAGACGCCTTTCCCAGGTTAAGTTTGGTAATTGCCTCATCTACAGCTTCTTCCGACACAGTATTAATGGTAGAGATTTCATGCTCTTTAACATACTCTTGAGCTATCATGGTATGCCCTTGTCACATAACTTGGGCATCCATGTTTCCAAGGGTTGCAGTAAAATAAGCAACCCACTGATCTTCAGTTATTATTATTATTATTATTATTATTATAAACATTTATATAGCGCCAGTCGTGTGACCTGGTGCTGAACAGAACATAGAATCAGACGCGGTCCCTGCCGGTGGCTTACAATCTAAAAGACAAAGGGGGGGGAGACAGGGAGAGGGGACAGTGGGAGAGACAGGGGAGAAGACAAACAAACATTCAAGCGGATGTGAAGTCTAAAGTGCGTATGCTTGGCTTGGTTACAAAGAGGTTGGTAGCAGCAGTCAGCAGAGGAGGTAAGTACAGTAAGTGTATGGGGAAAGACTAGCAGGCATTGGGAAAGGCAGCAAGGAAAAGGTGGGTCTTGAGGAGGGATTTGAAGGAGCGGAGGGAGGAGGCAAGGCGGATGTGGGCAGGGAGGGAGTTCCAGGCATGGGG
>QEPC01012343.1:887672-908537 GCA_003113815.1 Sphenodon punctatus
GGGGCTGCCCGAGAAGCTGGTCCGGAGGCTGCAGCTGGTGCAGAATGCCGTGGCCCGTCTCCTGATGGGGGCGGGTCGCAGGGAGCACATGACACCAGTGCTCTGGGCTCTGCACTGGCTGCCTATAAACCCCAGCCAGCAACAGCCGTAACGTCTCCTGGCTAGCTTTCACCAGCCAGGATGGGCATGGATCTTGCTCACAAGTAGTGGCACGAACAGATCCCAACAAGGACTCCACATCAGCAGGCGACACCATCTGAAACCGATCCCACAAAACAGGACAGGACGGGGCATCCATTGCCTCAAGATGATCCTCTGCAGTAACTGTGGTGCCGAAATCATGGCGGATGCGAGTGATCTTATCTACAAAGTACTCGATAAACTGGTCACAGCAGTCACTGGATTGCTCCAGGTCCAGGTGGAGGCAGGCAGGACTGACCAAGCCTTTCACCACCCGGAAAAGCTCCGCTGGACATAACTTTGCAGATGTAATAAGAGCAGCAAAGAACTGCTTCTTTGCTTCCTGCATCGCCACAGCATAGGCCTTTAAACTGCTCTTATGCTGTGATCGATCATACTGGTCGCGAGTCCGGCGCCACCATTGCTCTAACCACCGGAGCGATGTTGATAGCAGTAGAGGTTGACCACCTTATCGGGACATGATTACCAGAAGAAGGAGAGCACCTTAACTGCGCATATATAGTTTTGTCCTTAGAGATGTTTATTACTGCATGCAGGGGATAATGATATCCCTCTGGTCTATCCAAGATCTTAAAATCTCTGAAACTAGAAAAACTGGACCAGTGGGTAAGTATATAATCTATAATGCTTGCACCCTGGTTGGACTCAAAAGTAAATTCACCGTCGGGATCTGAAAAAGTACACCCATTAACCACTACTAGTCCCTGAGCTGCAATAAGATCTAGTAATTTCTTTCCATTATTATTTACTGCCAACTTTCAATAGAGAGGGTTGGGCCCATGGTGTGTCTATGGCTAAAGATTTGGTCTCCAGTGCCCTTCCCGCTGCTGATGTCCCTGGTATTATACCAGTTTTCTTTTAATGATTTCCAGGGATTTTGACACAAAGAAGGCCATTTAATACGACAATTTTGCTGTGGAAGTTGGACTTTATATGAAATGGCAGATCCCCTCTGCTAATATTTATGTATCATGATGAACATTAACAGGGCCGGACTTAGGATTTTTGCAGCCCTAGGCACTCCTGAGACTGCTGCCCCCTGAAAAAATGCCCCCCCCAGCCACACACCCCAGGCCATGCCCCTCCCCAAGCCATGACAGGCTCCCCACCTTGAGGGGAAAAAAGAAAATAAAAAAGAAAATTAAATAAACAGAAAACCAGAAAATAATAATTAAAAAAAATCCTACTCACCTAAAGTGGGGGGCATCCTCAGGTGCTGTCCAGAAACCCAGTCTGGCACCCCTGGCACACACACACACACACACCCCCTCTGACTCCAAGGTGTGGCTGGGCTGGCTAGGGCGCGTGAATGAGTAGGTTGGGGTGGGATCTGGGGGCAAGTAAGTGAGAGGGGAATGATTAGGCTGGGGGAATGGGCAGCTTGGGGGCGGGCCAGGAAGTAAACAGGCTGTGCAGGCCAGGGATGAATGGGCTGGGCGGAAGCTGATTTCCCTGAGCATGCCTCAGGCACGTGCACACCGCCCGCTGCCATATTGCTCTATGCGCAGAAGCTGGCTGCCACAGCTGCCTGGCAGCCGCAACAGGTGGCAATGGGCAGGGTGGGCTTTTTTGCTGTTTCTCCAAATCTGCCACCCTACGTAACTGCCTAAGTCAGGCCCTGAACATTAATCTACTGGATTTATCTCCCATTTGGTGAACTGGGAACGGAAAGTGCCCACGCTTCGCAGGATTAGGTCCTATATTAGAATCACGTTGGCTGCAGACTTAAGTTAGGCTTTGTACTTGCAAGTATTTATCCTAGGCCTTCATCCTCAAACCATTCACTCCAGTATAGTCCCACAGAAGCTAAGGGTGTGAGTGATTTGGGATGGCTACTGTAGTTTTATTTTACATTCTCTATAGGTAGGGTTGGCACTTTTCTCTAGGTGGCAACTTAGACAGGGTAGAGCCACTTCAGAGGGCGCAGAGAGAGACCAAGAATTTGCTCCACCCTTTATTGACATAACCCCACACCCAGTGGAATGTCTTGATACTCTGCCAGGGCATTGAGTTTCATCAGAAAGGGAGTGAGGCAGACTTGGTTAGGCCTTGCAGGGTGGGATTGGATGGGGGAGCATAGAAAGGCATGCACAATGAGTAGCAGCAGCTGCATTCAGAGCACCAACAGCGGTGGTGCCCCCGACAACAGTGGTGGTGCTTCTCCCCACCCTTAACAGAAGGAAGTCCTGTCATCTATGACTCCTACTGGTTCCTTCTCTCCACTTGGGCCAGCTGCAAGGAGGAGAAATGAAGTGCAGCCCCTTGGCAGCAGGACTACTTGCTGGTGCTGGAAGGTGCGTAGGCGGTTCCACCCATGTCACTCTGAAACAGGTTGTTGCCTGCTGGGCAGGCCCTTCTTTGGGAGGCTTGCTTCCCCACCCCAAGACTCTGGCCTTGTGATCCTGCTCTCCCAGCCTCTCCCTGTAGCGCAGCGCTACCTCAGGAAGCTCCAATGTTTCCAGCTCAGAGAAACTGGGGCTTACTCCAGAGGGGCTGAGACTCTGTGTACAAACTCAGGGTGAACTCATATCTAATTCTGCTAAACTCCAATGTCCACAGGGCTCCGGAAGCAGATCACTGTTGTGTGGGAATGAGGCACTTCGATTTTCTGGGGCTCTTTATACAGTTTCTGGGGTCATACAGACTGTGGAGTTTAGCAGAATTACGTGAGTTCACCCTATGTTTCCACGTCAAAACCCTGAGAGGTGGCAATCCTGTCTGTAGCTGAGGGTGACAGTTTGGAACAAACAAAATCTTACCTGACCAACAAACAGGGGCAAACAGAATTCAAGGCAGGGACAGTGAATCTTACCTGCAAGCTGTTCTTCAGTGCTGTTTGTGAATTAGATAAAATGTGTAGCCTGAGCAAGGGATACCATGCATGTGAAGATATAATTCATTTGCCCTGCCCTCTATGTTAACAAAGGCCAGTGGTTTTACAGGTGCTCAGGGAATCACAAGAATCGGTGTGATTCTTGTTTCCTAGAATCTTGCCTCATTAAATGGACCTCTGTCTCGTTTCAGTTGTTTAGTAAGCTGCTTCAGCTTTCTGCCCCTCAGACAAATTTAAAAGGAAAAAGGGATTTGCAAAACACCAGGAAAGTAATTTAATGTGAAATACAAGTCCAGTCTTGTAAAATATGTGGGAAGGGAGTCAAAAGGCGGGGGACTCAGTCAAAGTTCTAAAGGATTCGTAAAATAGGAGTATAATAGAAGGAGTTAGCAGTTTTTGAAATCTAGGCCAACTAGTACTTTAGCCCATGAAAAATGAACTGGTCAAGAATTTTCAAACAAAAACTTCTAGTTTAATTGCATTTTTCAAATCAGAAATGTTTGCATAAAACATTTTCCCATGGAAATGGAAAATGAAAACTCTTAACTGTTTATTTTTCAGAGCCCTTTCTCTTACTTTTTTTTTCTCTCATGAAAAGTGGGGAAAAAAGCAAATACAAAGGGTGAGGCAGAGAATGGAGAAAAAAAGAGGGAAAAAGAAGAAGCAGGGCTACAAACTTAAAAAAAATTGTTATGAATTGTAACAGGAAAGTTGTCTATAAAAGTCCCTCCCCAATGAAATAAATTGGATATTATTGTTACTGATACCTGCTCAATGAAAATGACTGAAAATTTTCACAATATTTCTCTACATTGTTTTTAGTAATTCAGCTGGGTAAGTCTATTTTCAACAATATTTTTCAAAGTATCAGATTAGACTGAGATGAAGATTGTTCCTTATCTCTGGGATGGATTTTACACTCCAGTTCACTTCTGGGACAGAGGCCCTTTTTACATGGGTAGCACCACGCATGAACCCCCAGAAACGCAGCCGCACACCCACTCCCCCATGCATGGAGGCACCTCTGTTTTTGCTGGTGCCTCCATGCGTGGGGATGCGTGTACACAGGGGCGGGCACACCCACCCACATGGGATTTGCACGGGTGGCACCATGGGTGCCGCGGTGCGGAGAGTTGTCTGCATGTGCCGCGATCCATGTGCGCTGCATGGGGGGAGGGTGTAGATGGGCGCACACCCACCCTCCATGCATCCTTGTGCACGCACGCACACACGGTGGGATTTACACTGCAGGATTTACATGGGCAACACCATGTAAATCCCACGGGGGTGGGTGTGCACGCTGCTGTGCACATGCATCTCTACACACAGAGGCACCAGCGAAAATGAAGGTGCCTCCGTGCATGGGGATGCGTGGGGGGTGCCCATCTACACCCCCCCCTACAGCGTACATGGACCACGGTGCACACGCTTCCCCCCCCCCCCACACACACGTTGCAGCCTGTGTAAAAAGGGCCAGAGAAGTGCAAACCTCCCATAAATCTTCTGCTGAAGCCGTCTGTTTCCTTCTCAGTCTCCATACCCCAGTCTCCATGCAATCAACTGACAAAGTAGTACGGCTGAGTTTGAGCGTTGAACATGGAGTGATCTGGCAGTCATCACCAGTTTGTCTTAGGCTTGCAGCCTTCCCAGGAACTTAGATCTGAAGGAACTCCTCTCCCATCCCTTTCTGATGTGGCCACATCCTCTTTGGAGCATTGTGATGTTACAATGTTCAGCAGGGCGGGTGGGGATGTTGAAAAGGGGTGGGAGAATTCATGGCCATGCCCCCTGTAAAAATCATAGCAACACCCTGGATCACCCAGGGAAATAAGGCTTCATGTGGAGCCTAGAGGAGATTCACAAAAAACCAGGAAACTCCAGGTCAAACCTGGAGGGGTGGGTGGTAATCCTAGTAGGTGTGTGGCGCATAGGGGACCACCGTTCCCAGCTGGTACATGTCAGAGCAGCTTATAACTAGGCTGTTCTGCTCAGTGCAGGTTCTGTAGCCCCCCAGCACACCGATCTTCTATAATTATCTCTAGGCCTGCTGTTTAAGGGTCTCCTAACTGAAAGAGCTCCCAGCAGCTTAACTGGTCTCAGATATTGGGGTATGGACTGAAAACCATATACTTTGCCCTGTAAGATAACATATAAGCAAGAGGTTCCAACTTCCTGGGCCAGTTAGTTAAGGGGAGAGGGAGGAGTTTGAATATGTCCCTAACCTATGTTTGTACACCTTCCCAAATAATTTAGCATCCATAATGAAACCCAGAATCAGAGGGTGAAAACAGACATGATGCTAACCACCCTTGGTGGTTATGTTGCAGCGCTGTATTAGTGTCCTATGCAGCCCTGAAACATGCATAAATGATCACCAAGGGTGGTTAGCGTCATGTGTGTTTTCACCCAGAGTACTTCTGAATGATTTTTATATTTTACCTTAGATTTCTACAGCTCTGCTTAGAGCTCTGCTATTTTTCTGTTCCATCAGGAGATGGCAGCATGGCCTTGTTTTGTGCTTTATGACTTTCTGATGCAGAATATAAAGGGAAAAAGTGATATAAGAACATTACATTTGGTTCTTTTATTGAGGAACTCTGAATTGCTGGAGATGAACACCACAGAAATGCTTATGAATAAATAAAATTTACTGGCCACCATGGAAGAGGATCTTTATGCAAATTTCATAATGATTTGCTTACCCAGATTTTGGGACTTGTGTGTGTATACTACAATTTTTGTTTCAGTTCTCAAAGCGCTCCACTGACACAAGCCCCAAGCACCCCAGTGGAGCTTGTGCTGGCAGAGTGCTCTGAGGATCAGGTTGACAGATTTTAATTACATGATCATACACAACGTTTTTTCACTGAACCCCTCCCTCATTCAGTGCATGAGAGAGTGCTTCACCTTCCTGGTTGCCTTAAGGTTTCCCAGGCAACCAGAAAGCTTGCATTTCCTAACTTTGAGTGCTTATCTAAGCAAGCCAAACAGAAAAGTTTCCTACAGAGTTGTAAACAATGTATTATTGTTGTAGCATATCTCAGCCTCTCCCACTGCAATTTGTGAGAGGCCTTTCATCAGTGTGCTTCTTGCCAGACCTTTTGGATTTCAGTCCAGTTGGTGGTTCAGCAGCAGTATAGGTCACCTCTATTTTTGTATTTCAAAAATAAGTTAATTATCTGTGTCTCTGGCTGTTTGTTGGCGAAAGGCTTCATGGGAGAAGTGTCTTCCATGGACATTGAGGGATCAGAATGAGGAGAGGGATGAGACTCGGAGAACAAAAAAAGTCAGGGGAAATTCTAGCATAAACATGAGTGTAGCAGAGTGAGCTGGGCCTACCAGAGTTAATGGGCACACTTTTCCTGCTCACAGCTAGCTAACCTCAATTGATATGTATGGCTCTTTTCACACAGACACTCGAACACTGCTAAAATGGGGGTTACATTGTATTATACATGTTTCAGGGCTGCAGGTGTGCTCTATGGGTGCTGTTCAACATGTATAATAAAATGCAACCCCCATTTTAGCAGTGTTAGAGTGTCTGTGTGAAAAGGGCCTATGAAGGGGGCTGCTGTGCTCAGCTGACTAGATTTGGGAGTAAAAGCCCACAGTTCATAAGAGCAGTGGGGACCATTGGGGAAGTTGGGTACTGTGAGGGGGAGCAGAACAAAGTAATGAGGGAGACTGGGCGAGATGCCTTGCTCTAGTGTTGTTTGCGCTCTTTGTGATGCCGTTAGCTTGACTGAACTAAAGTGATGTGTGTGCTGCAGAATAAATTAAGCGCCGACTGAGGAGGGGTGGGAAAAGCAATGCAAGCTTGAATTTGCATGGTTTGTGATAGTAGGGAGATTGCAAAATCTGCTATAGCTGGCATGGAAGGTTTGGAGGAATGTGAAGCAAGTTGTGGGAAAGGATGGCGCTGTTTGGGGTCTTGAAGTTGAGGCTTAGATTGCTGTGACTTGATGCAGAGGCTGAGAAACTATAAAAACCCAACTGATGATCTGGTGTCCAGAATTCCGAGTAGCAGGAGAACTGAATATAGCAGCCACATTTACTGTGGAACAGAACTGGGTGAAAAAAGACCTGGGAGGAGACCTATCATTAGTATGGACAAGAACATGCACAGGAAAGAAATGGTTTTAGAGAGGTGCTAGGAGAAGAGATGGCATGGGTGGGCAGGGATGAAAAGGAGTGAGAGTTTTGTCTATGAGGATGAATCACTGGGCTGGAGATAAATAAATTCAGGCTTCACTATATGAGCGTGTCAATTTACAGAGCGACCTTACAGGCAGAGATGTTGGCGAAACAACCGGAGCCTTATGACGAGGATTAGCTTCTCGTTCATGCTCTTCAAATACATCATGCAAATTGTTCATGGCGGAATGGTTATGGCATAAAAAGATAATATCATGGAAACATAGTTGTGAACAAAATAAAATACCATAGGCATTCTCCCTCAAACAAATCTTTTTCGTATAAGAACAATGAATCTGCTGTAGTAGAATAAGCAACTGTACAGAACATAGGAGTGGGCAAACCAGAACAGATCATGGGTCTTTCCAGTAGGATATCTGAACGGATGAAAAAGACATTGTATAATGTGCTTGGGCTGATTATATGATGCCTCCAATTTGTTAGGGTAAATGTGTAGAGAACAATTCAGAAGTCATGAGAGGAAAAAAAATATCCACCCCTCACCCAGAAACCCCCCCAAACCCAGTCTGCTTTACAGTCAACAATGTGTCTAATGGGGTGTAGCTACCATGGAGGGGAGGGGCTCAGTTGAGCCTGGGCCTCAGGCTGCTTTTAAACGAGGGCGCGTTGAAGCGCCTCCCAAACGCCGCGCTGAAGCGCCTCCCAAATGCCGCATTAAAGTAAAGCCGCCGGAAGTGGCGTTCTCCCCGTTGCCGGTGGCGGCGGTGGCTGGAGACACGGGACTTTGGAGCGGCGCGTTCTTAAGCCTAATAACTGAAGTCTTAAGAACGCGCCGCTGCAAAGCCCCGTGTCTCCAGCCGCCGCCGCCGGCGGCAACGGGGAGAACGTCACTTCCGGCGGCTTTCCTTTAATGCGGCGTTTGGGAGGCGCTTTAGCGCGCCCTTGTTTAAAAGCAGTGTTAGACTCTGAGGGGGCCCTTTGTAGGTGATCTGTGCCCTGCTAGGAAACTTTTGAAGTGGGTGGGGGAGGGAGCAGTGGGGACAGTACTCTACTCTGAACCTTTCCTAGTGGTGTCTGGGCACTTGCAAAGGCCCCACCAAGAAGGAAGTTTTAAATGTGAGCTAGGATAGAGTGCGGCCTCAACGCTCACCCACTCATAAGAGTTCCTTCCTGTGGCTCCAGGGGGACCTGCTGGGAGCTGAGGCGATGCTGCCTTCAAGATTAGCCCTGCCCCCACTCCAGACCCCATCCCTTTGCCCTTAGGGGGCTCCATAACTGGGACGTGAGCCCGGATCCACCACAGCCTTTCTATGCCCCTGTAGTGCCTTTGTGAATCTTCAGGCTTGCTTTTTATTGCTTAACAGTGTGTGTCTGGAACCACATGACACTCTAGTGAGCTAATGTTGTTGCTGCCAGTTGAGTGGTTTAGTGTTGCTTTTGTTTCTACCTGCGCTTCTGGCATGTTAGCCTCAAAAGGACTCCAGTCTTCAACTTTACATTCTCAGTCAGGATTGCTCATCTGTTACATCTGTCTTCCATCTTTCTTATTTGCCCTGTATTTATGCTTAGGCAAAAAGCTGGTGTGTGGCCCTTAAAGACCAACAGAGAGCTGACCCCAAGGACAGTTTCTGTGTCATCCAGTCAAGCAGTTAAGGGCCTGGAAGGTGGACAGAGAAGCTGTATAGGACATTATCTCCAAAGCATGTTCTTAATAAAGTAATCAGATTACAATTCAGTTCTTTGCGTGGATCCCTATTCTGACAAGCAAGGTGCTAGAATAATACATGGTGTCAGAGTGGGATAATTTATTCATTTTTCACATTTTTACCTCACCCTTCTCCATAGACTCGGGGCGGCTTACACCATTAAAAATATAAAATACAATAAAACACATTGAAATCTCTTAGAACCCCAACATCACCCCAACCACCCACTCACCCCATCCTTTATCCCCACCTGCCACCCATCCATCCTCATCCCCAAACCCGCTACCCAATCCCACCCAATCCTATTCCTGCTTGCCCAATGCCTGGCCAAAGAAAAAGGTCTTGCATCACCTCCAGAAGCTGAACAGGCTCAGGCTTAGGTGGACCTCCAAGGGGAGAGAGTTCTATCATTGTGGGGTAGCAACCGAGAACACCCCCCTGAGCGCCCTTGTTGTAACAGCTTCACAGGCAGTTGGCAATTGCAAGAGGTTGCCCTCGGCCGACCTTAGAGGTCACAACGGGACATAGGTAAAAAGATGGGCTTTCAGATACCTGGGGTCCAAGCTGTTTAGGATTTTATAAGTTAAAACCAGCTCTTTGAATTGTGCTCTGAAAACCATTGGCAGTCAGTGCAGACTCCTGAGCACCGATGTAATGAGATTCCGATGATCCATCCCTGACAGAAGGTGGGCCACCATGTTCTGTACCTACTGCAGCTTCCGAACAATCTTCAAGGGCAGTCCCACATAGAGCGCATTGCAGTAGTCTAGCCTCGAGGTTACGAAGCCATGGAGGATGGTGGCCAGATCTGAATCTGATAGAAAAGGTCGCAGCCTTCTCACAAGATGAAGTTGGTAAAAACCACTCCTAGCCACCACCGCAACCTGACAATCCAGGCACAGCAGTGGATCCAAGAGCACCCCAAGGATGCGAACTTGGGATACCAAGGGAGGCTGGACCTCATCAATGACAGGGGATTCTACCTCCCCCAGGTGACAAGATCGACCAACCATCATCACCTCTGTGTTGTCTGGATTCAGCTTCAATTGGCTCACCTGCATCCAGTCCCCAATGGCAGCCAGGCACTAGGTAAGTACAGAGACTGCAGGACCTGGGTCAGATGAAAAGGAGAGATGCACCTGGGTGTCATTCACATATTGATGGCACCTCACTCCAAATCTTCGAATGATCTCACCCAGGGACCTCAGATACACACTGAACAGGAATGGGGACAAGATGGAACCCCACAAGGGAGCTCCTGTGGGGATGATGAGCCACCGCCCATCACCACCCTCTGGGTTCTCCCAGCCAAGAATGAGCAGAACCACTCAATAACAATTCCGCACACCTGAGCCAGGCCCTGCAGCCATGTCAAAAACACCTCATGGTCAATGGTATCAAAGGCTGATGAAAGATCTAACAAAATCAGTAGGGTACAATTCCTCCTGTCGATTTCCAAGTGGAGGTCATTCACCAGGGCCACAAGCACAGCCTCAGTGCCATGCTAAGAACAAAAACCTGACTAACACGGGTCCAGGAAATGATAGCATTGAGATGTGCCTGGAGCTGCAGGGCAACCACCTGTTCAATAACTTTCTGTAAAAAGGGGAGGCTAGAAATAGGGCGATAGCTGGACAGGGAGTCAACATCAAGAAATGTTTTCTTGAGCAGGGGACAGACGACTGCAGCCTTGAGGCCATCAGGCACCCTGCCTTCCCTAAGGGAGGCATTGACAACGCCAGCCAGAAACACCTCCAGTGTCTCCTGGCCAGGCAAGGATCTAATTCACAACTGCTTGCCCGCACCCCTCCAAGCACATCCTCTGCATTTGAGGGCAAGATTAGTTGAAGCTGATCCAAGAAAACTGGACAAGACCGGGCCTCCTCAGCCCCAAACTCTGACTCTGCACTCAGATTAGAAGTGCCCAATTTGAGCCAGTTGCTTTGCAAAGTAGGTGACAAACTTGTCACAGCAGGCAGTCAGCGACTCTACCTTCAGGTGGAGACAGCCAGGATTTGATATGCTATTCACCACCCAGAAAAGCTCTGCTGGACGACACTTCATAGATACTATGGCAGCCGTGAAGAAAGCTTTCTTTGCCACTACTGCAGCCATGGCATAGTCCTTCAAAAACCGTCAATGCTGCAGTCACAAATCAAGCACCACTTGCACTCTAACTGCCTACCCTCTCGCTTTAGCAGCCTCAGGTCCTCCATATACCAGGGAGACCTGTGCTGCCACCACAGAGGAAGTGGATGCCTGGGTGCAACCATGTCAATATCCTGAGTCAAAATGTCATACCATAGGTCAACCAAGGCATTGACAGGGACACCTTTGAAATCAGCAGGTAAATCCCCCAGAGAGTTCTGGAATCATATTGGATCCATTAGTCTCTTGTGGCGGACCATCCAAACTGATTCATTAGTCTCTGGGGTGGACCACCCCAATGGAGGCAAAGGAGAGTGGGGATCTGTGCCTTGAGATGGTAATGGTCAGACCACGACAATGGTGACATAGCGAGTATAGCTTTCACACAGAGCAATGTGAGACATGCGCCATCCATGGATTTTGAAACTGGAAGTATTGCAGAGAACTGGATTCGATGGAAGGAGTTAATGGAGCCAATCTTTGCAGGACCTGAAGCAGATAAATGGTCTGCAGCCCAGAAAAACTACTTAATTTCTGATGTGTACTGGGGAGCAAGGCAGGGACATTTGCAGAGCATGGGCTGCTGGTGGCAAACTCACAGAAGCAGACAAGAGAAAGCCAGAGGCACTTTTTGAAATATGTGAGACCTACTGTTTTCCAAGGAAAACACCTCAATTCAAAAGAAAATTTTCTATGGGAGAAGTCAGGACCTAACTGAAACAGTTGATGAGTGATTAACACAGCTACAATGGATAACAAAAGATTGTGTTTTCACAGATGGGGATGATATGCTGAAAGACAGAATCCTCATGGGATCAAACTCAAAAGAAGTATAAGAAAAATAACTCATGGAAGACATGTTAACATTAGAAATAACTACTAAACTAGCCAGACTGCATGAGACATTGAAAGAGCAAATGAAAATGTTTGCTAATAACAACCATGATGTACATATGATAATGCAAAGAGACATGGGTGCAAGTGCAGGACATATCACACAAACAACATCAAAAGTGAGGCACATAGTAAAAGCATAAGCACTGTAAGCTTGCAGCAGATGTGCATTGCATCGTGCAAAACAAGAGAAGTTTTTCATGTAAAAATGTTCTTTTGAAGCATATTTGTGGCAATGATCATTTGGGCCTGCTTAATAAAGAAAGAATGAATGAACAAGAGAAGTGCCCGGCACTGGGGAAGGTGTGCATTAATGGTCACAAAGCAAACCATTTTGCACGAGCATGCTGCTCAGGCAAACAAGGAGGAACAGGACACACAGTACATGCAGTGGGAGAAACCTTACAAGAGGTGGCATAACAACTCAACATATTTCTTAGCTACAGTACAAGGAGAGTGACGAAGCATATGTAACCATCCTAAGGGGCTCAAAACAAACACCAATGAAATTCAAAATTGATGCCGGGGCATAAGTAAACTGCATCCCTGTAACAGAATATAGGAAAGCTGTAGCTCACAACATACCACTGGTATCACCTGTGTCAGCATGACTTGCAGTGTATGGAGAGCATCCGCTCTCCATAGTAGGGATATGCAGCACCACATGCAAATACAAAGAGAGAAGCCAGATCTGCAGCAAGATTATTCAGCATTCAACAATGCCCTATCTGGGTACTAGCAAATCAGACTGGACGAAGAGAACAGCAAACTAACTACATTCGACGCTCCATTCGGAAGATGGTGCTGCAAAAGAATGCCCTTTGGCATCTCATCTGCACAGGAAATATTTCAGAAAATATTTCAGAAAAAAGTGCGTGAAGTCCTAGAAGGACTAACTGGAGTTGAGGTCATTGTTGATAACATTATGGTACATAGAAGCACCAGAGAAGAACATGACTAAAACCTAACAGCACTACTCACAAGATGCAGAGAGCGCACTCAAAAACTGAAATCACAGCAAGATGCAAATTGGAGTAGAGCAAGTGAGAGTTACTTTGGTCACATCCTGGAAAAGGAAGGCATCAGACCAAACCCAAATAAAGTAAAAGCAAAAAACCAGTTAAAAGCACCGACCTCCCCAAAAGAACTAGAAACCATACTAGGATCAGTGTCTTTCCTATCCAGGTTTATGCCTAGACTAGCAGAGATCACAGCACCTCTCTGAGACTTGAAGAACCAGTGTTACTGGGACAGCAATTTAGACACAGCATTTCAAAACATGAAAAAAGCTATCTCACAGGACCCAAAACTAAAATACGTTGATGAAAACAACAACAGTGCAAGTAGATGCATCACAAGCAGCAGTGGGAGCAGCATTACTACAGGAAGGGTTCCCAGTAGCATACGGATTAAGAGCACTGACTGCTTCCCAGAAAGACTATGCACAAATTGAAAAGGAGCTATTAGCCATTGTTGCTGGGTGCCAGAAATGTCATCAGTACATATATGAACAATCAGTAACTGTAGAAACAGATCATAGCCACAGGAAAATATCCTGGAAAAACCCCTCATCTCTGCACAAATGAGACTGCAGCATCTGATCATGAAGCTGCAAAGATACGATTTGAAAGTAAAATACAAGCCTGGAAAAGACATTCCTATAGCTGACCTATTCTTATGCAATTTTGAGGAAGGGCAGGGTGCCAAAGAGGCAGAGGACCTGGAAGAACAGGTGCATATGGTACTACAACACTTGCCAGTATCTGTAAACAAGCAGGAAGAAATAATAAGAGAAACTGAGTGCAATGAGACAATGGCTATATTAAAGGACACTATAAAATCAGGATGGCCTGAGCACAGAAGACAATTACCAGCAGACACAGGGTTTTGGATTGAAAGTATAGTCGTTCCTAAGAAAATGCATTCAGAAATACTGAAAAGGATACGTGAAGGACATCCTGGGATAGTCGTCAGACGCTGTTGATCCTTTTAGATCTATCAGCTGCTTTCGATACCATTAACCACGAGGTGTTGATGAATCACCTGCGGGACTGTGCTGGGGTGATCGGTACGGTCTTAGACTGGTTCTGCTCCTTCCTGGCCAGAAGAACTCACCAGGTGGTCTTGTGGGGGGGGAAGTATCTCCCTGGGACCTCTTGTGTGGGGTCCTTCAGGGTTCCATTTTGTCCCCACTCCTGTTTAACGTGTAAATGCAGCCACTGGGGGAGATCATGAGAGGGTTTAAGGGGGTGAGGTGTCATCTATATGCCAATGACACCCAACTCTACCTCTCTTTTACATCGGACCAAGGGCCGGTGGTCTCCTTGCTGTCCTGGGGTTTGGCAGCTGTGGGGGACTGGATGAGAGCGAGCCAACCGAAGCTGAATCCCGACAAGATGGAGGTGAAGCTGGTGGGCAAGGATTTGGGCGGGCCTTGGAGTCTCTCATTATTTATGGGATCCACCCTCCTTTGGTGTCCCAAATTCGGAGTCTGGGTGTGCGCTTGATCTGCAGCATCACCTGGATGCCCAGGTGACGGCTGTGGTGGGGAGCACTTTTTGGCAGTTACATCTAGTACGTCAGCTTCGGCCTTCTATCTCGGACTCTGATCTTGCTACCATCATCCACACGTTCATCATCTTGAGGTTGGACTATTATAACATGCTCTACATGGGGCTGCCCTTGGCTACAAGCAACTGCAGCAGCAGTGGCTCTAACAATTTGAAGCTTGATTTTCTCTCTCTCTCTCTTCTTGTTTTGCTGTTTACAGGGGGGATGTACTGTATTTATGCTTAGTCAAATAGCTGGTGTGTGGCCCTTTAAGACCAACAGATAGCTGACCCCAAGGACAGTTTTCAGGTCATCCAGCCAAGCAGTTAAGGGCCTAGAAGCTGGGCAGAGAAGCCGTATGAGACCTTCTCCCCAAGGCATGTTCTTAATAAAGTATTCCGGTTACAGTTCAGTTCTTTGTGTGGATCACCATTCCGACAAGCAAGGTGCTAGAACAATACATTATTAATCTGTGCAAACTCTCCCACTCCCCAGAAAAGAGAACTGTGACCTTTCTGAAAATCAACATGTTCCCATTGGCAGTCTGCCAGAATCTCCTGAGTGACTCGGGTTATTAGCTTCATCCAATGTGTGAGACTTGAATTCATAGAGGTTTTAGGGAGAGGTAGGCTATAGGTATTGTGATGGTTCATTCCTGGCTTCTGTGGGAAAATTTGGCTTACTCCTCTCTGGCTGCTTGCATAGCTGTACAGTAGCCACTGGCCGGGCCCACTTTGACCCTTTCATGAGTAAAAGTGTATATATTTTTGCTTATGTGAGTGTTTCCTGTCCTGCTCTGGACATGGCTCCCCTTTCTTCTCCTCTCACACATACTGTACAAACTTAAGTCAGACAATATGCTCTTTCATTAGCAGAAGTAATTTTATTTATTTAAATAATTTGTTTGGTTTTTTTATTTCTACCCTGCCCTTCCCTGAAGATTGAGGGTATTTTAAAAAACAATATATGCATACAATATAAAAATCCCCATAACACCCCCCCCCTTCAACCCCAGAAGTCTCTTCCACCCAACCGTATCCTTGTCTGCCAAACACCTGGCCAAACAAAAAGGTCTTACATCGCTTCCAGATGTTGAACAGGCTCAGGCTTAGATGAATCTCCAAGGAAAGGAAATCCCATAATTGTGGGGCAGCCTCTGGGAATGCCTCTCTGTGGGCCCTTGTGGAAACGTGGTGGACAGATGGTCCCTGCAAGAGGGCACTCCCGGGTCACCTCAGAGGCTGTGAGAGGACGGGTGGTCTTTCAGATATTTGGGGCCTTGTAAGTACAGTTACCACCTATAACAGTTTGAGGCTTAGATGAATCTCCAAGGAAAGGAAATCCCATAATTGTGGGGCAGCCTCTGGGAATGCCTCTCTGCGGGCCCTTGTGGAAACGTGGTGGACAGATGGTCCCTGCAAGAGGGCACTCCCAGGTCACCTCAGAGGCTGTGAGAGGACGGGTGGTCTTTCAGATATTTGGGGCCTTGTAAGTACAGTTACCACCTATAACAGTTTGAGTCTCAGGGTTTTCAAGCATCCAGTGGTGGATTCAGAGGGGAGGACTAAGGGAGCTGTAGCCCCTCCCCTCATTCATTGGCATCAACTGCAGGGGGTTTCTGGATCCCCCCCAAATGCCCAGGAATGCAAAGAGCTCTTGAAAGACTCATTTGCAGTTTCAACAGTAGCCAGAGCAAAAACGGGAGTGTAAGAGTGTTTAAGACAGAGAAGGCAACACCCTGAAAATCCACCCAGTGGGGCATCCCATGCCCTGCACAGCTGCATGCACACACAGACGCACACAAACCGCCTTGACCTCCATTGCAGGCACATCGTGCCACTTGCATGGGATCAGCCCCACTATCTTGGAGATGATTGATTTAATCTGCAAAACAAAGGGTTTGGGGCAACAGGGTATTAATTGCACTGCCTTTGGGGAGCACGACTAGATGAATGGGCATTAAAATGTCAAATGAAATTCAATGTTGATAAACGCAAGGTGATACACATAGGGAAAAATAATCCTCACTATAGATACATGGTGCTAGATTCTAATGTGAGTGTAACCACTCAGGAGAATGATCTTGGAGTCATTGTGGATATAGTTCCTTGAAGATATCAGTTCAGCATGCGGGAGCAGTCAAAAAGGCAAACTGATTAAGAGGGGATATGATAGAAGTTGATGATAGAAGTTTATAAAATCATGAGTGGCATAGAGAAAGTAAATAGGAACTGTTGTTTGCCCTTTCACACAATAAGAGAACAAGGGGACACTCTCTGTAGTTAAATGGCAGCAGATTTAAAACGAACAAAAGGAAGTACTTTTTCGCACAGCCGACAATACAGTTGTGGTGGAACTCATTGACAGAGGAGACTGTGAAAGCCAGCAGCATAACTAGCTTCAAGTGAAAACTGGATGAATTCTTAGAGGATAGAGCCATAAATGCCTACTAGTTGGGGTTTAAACCCCATGCTACATAGTTGGGTGTGGTCAGCAGGAGATGTGTCATACCTCCATGACCTATACATGTAATTCTCTTGAGTTACTGGAGCTGGTCACTGTCAGAGACAGGATGCTGGGCTAGATGGATCACTGGCCTGACCCAGTATGGAGCTTCTTATGTTCTTATCCAGCCCTCTTCATCCTAACTGCTCCCAGTGGCCTCCTCCTTGTCATTTTACCCAGTTGTTCATTATTCCAGCTGCTCATGGCAGCCTCCTTGTTATTCCATCCATTCCCTAGTAATTCCATCTGTGCATGAGGGTGTCCTCTGACATTCCACCTACTCCTAGAGGCCTCCTCCCTGTCATTCCACCCAGCCTATCTTCATTCCAACCACTGTCCTCGTCATCACAGCCACTCCCCTTCATTCCAGGTGTTCCCTGTAGCCTGTTCCCTGTCATTCCACCCCCACATCCCCATTTCAGCCACTTCTGTAGGCCTTCTCCACATCCATTCCAATCGGCCCCCCGATTGGTTCTTCTCACAGCCTCCTCAGTGTCATTCCACCCCATAGGCCATTTTCTACAGCAGCTAATTCAAAACAATATTTATTTATTTATTTTACAATTTATATTTTCATTAAAAAAATATAAATTTTCATAAATTTATGAAATTATGCTTACAATTTTCATTAAAAAGATAAAATACAATAAAACATACACCATAATATTAATAATCAGGTGAATTAATAGAAGGCCAATTAAAATAATAATCTCTTAAAATATTAAAATCATACAATTATTAATTTCTAGATTTAATAATTGAAGAGAGATGGTTTTAAGTACTGCCTCAATAGCGCACTCATTTCCCTGTTTAATGGAAAATTTATTTTGTATACGGTCACTATGACAACTTCTGACTTCCGCCCCCCATCAGTATCCCTCCTGGATCCACCCCTGAGCATCAGGATTAAGCCAATAAATCTAATAGTCAGTCAAGTATTCTACCTACCTTTGCATAGAGAAAGGAGAGGGACCTGTGCAGCGTTAGCCAGACCCAGCTGGCCAGGGGAAGTTCCTTCCTTGGTTGCAATGAGAGGGAATCCTTGCCCTGGGACCCCCTCTGTGCATGGGCTGGGGTTGCCCATTTACCCTTGCATCCAAATGCCTCTGCACCCAGATGTTACACCATGTATCCTGCCCCTATCATTTTTATCAGCCAGACATAAATGCGTGTTTAAATTTGGTATAAATCTGCATGAACGGATGCACATAAATGTGTGCAAATCATGCCCATCAACACGCCAGGCTAGTCTTTAACAATATCTTTCCTTTCGCCAAATACACATATGGGTTTGCCCCAAATTGAAAATACTGTATGTTCAATACTATGTGTTCAACTTCTTATTAAAACTCATGCTGTATATATTCTGTCTTCTATAACTGGGAGATTTCTGTGCAGCTAAACTGGATTACTGTGCTGTGAATGACAAGAGGTGCAGCCACACGAGCTGCAGAGGCCTGATTCCCATGTGGCCCTGTGGCGGGCAAGCGCAGCCACCACGGGAAACAAGCAACCCTCCTGCAGGGCCCCTGACCCGCTGCTGGAGATCCCACCATGGCTGAGGTGGGCTAAGGCTCCGGCCCACATGAGTGGGTGCCTGGCCTTGCCCCGTCTCCCTCCCCTGGCCCAACCAAATTCCTGCCCTGGCTGTGATGTGGCAGTGCATGACAGGCGACAGCACCTGCTGTTCAAAGCCCGGCTGTGGAGCTCGCCATATCGCCGTATGGCAGGGCAGAAGGAGCCCCAACACATGAGCAGCCACTCCTTGGCAGCCCTACCCTGGATGATATGCGATACGTCCGTGGACTTCTTTCTGAGGACACAGCACATAGCAGCCAGCTGCTTGACCCACCTCGGGGTGGGTGGGTGAATGAATATCTGGCAGCAGCCAGTCACCCGATGCCCTGCATTGTGTGGCTCAGTTGCACAGACTGCGTTAAGGCTACCCAAGGTGTGGTAGCTTTCCCAGAGTGTCTCCTGTGGATGCACCCACAGTTTCACTACTATTAAGCCCACACAGGAAAGAGCAAACATATGAGAGGCATCAAAGGCCTGGGGACATATTATAATAAATTACTGGTTAATTTCATTTGAAAGAAATTAGGTTCTTTCATGTGTGGTTGCTCCCACTGAAAGATTCTAATATGTGAATGTAGACAAAACTGATAAAACCTATTGTTAGAGAGGATAAATCCTCGTACAGAGAGTTCATATAGTCTGTTCCCCATATCTCTACTTTTTATTAGGTGATCACTAAAGCGGCCTGTATGTTCTTCAGACATATGAAGTCAAGACCTAAACAGATGTGCTTAATGCTGTCTAAATCATAATGAAGTATGGAGAAGGCTGTAAATCTCATTGCATCAGGCTGTTCCCCCATACATACATTGTTGGAATGTACAACAGTCACAAGTAAAAGCCCATTGCAAGCCCTACAAGCTCAATATGGGGCTTGTCCAGTGGGGGAGGGTCAGGGGATGAAACAGGTTTTTTCTCTCTCCTTGTCTCCTCTCTTCTCCTCTCTCTGGCCTCCATCTTGTCCCATGCAGTCCGTACAGTATGGAAGCATGTCTTCTGAGTTCTTAGTAAAGTTCTGTTTTTGAAGAAACTTCTTCTGTGTATTATTCAACAGAAAACTAACTCTACAATATACATAACTAGCTTAACAGTCAGGTCGGCTGTTGAACCGTTTAGAGTTTTAAAAGTATCACCATCCATTAATCCATCCCAGCCAACTGCAAGCTGAATACTAGGAAATGATTTCACAAAATACCCAAAATTTCAGAGATGGAGCCAGACCTATTTAAAACTCAGAGCTGGGAGGCAAGAGATACAGAGGACCCTATTTCTACTACATCACTTACTTGTGGCAAGTCACTAACTTACATTCCAGCTCCGTGTCTTGTGAGAAACTATTTCTCTATGGGCTCCTTGACATGGCTGAGCGGATCCACAAGTCCCCATCAGGCACCCTGTGCTTAATACATATGGCTATTGTATAGGGATGGCCACTCCAGACCAAAACACCAATTTGCCCCAAGATGGGCTGTGTGTCTTAGCAGCGCCACATGGTGAACACAGGGCCAAAGTTCCGTTGCCCCATGGCCCACTCTGGAATGGGGGCGGCGGTGATTGTTCTGTCGCCCTGTCAGTGCTGGAAGGATGCATGCGGCAGGGGCAGGCGGCGGCTCATGGCAGTAGGAGGAGAGGATGGTGCAATGCAGGATCTCATGGGAGCAGGATCTTGCAGCTGCCATTTTGGGTCCAGGCGTGGTTCCATGGACTTCGCCATTCCGCATCTGGACAGCATCGTGCAAGCAGCTCCGGAGCGACGTGGCGTGAGTCCATCGACAAGCAGACAGCAGGCAGGTTCAGGGGTCTGAGAGGGAACGAGGAGACCAGGAGATGGTTGGGCTCTCCACCCTCTCTCTCCTGGCAGGAGGCAGCGGGGGGGAGGGGAGGGCAGACATCGAGGACTCCAATGGCTAAAGGTAGGGAGGCAAAAAAGGAAAAGGGCCAGCCAAGAAGGCCCTGGAAAACAGGGTGGAGGAGGTGCTCGCATCCCTCCAGGCAAGGATGTGGGGGTGCGAAGACCTCCTGAGTAGTTTGGTGGGCAGCTCAATGGGGGACAGCCCACAGGAAAGCCAGGCAGGCAACCCCTCCTCTGCAGCACAGGGATCTGGGGAGTTGGGAGGCGGCACGGCAGGTGGGGAAAGCCCACCGAGGAGTATGGCTGGTGACCCCCGCATAGGAAGGGTGCTTTAGGGCATGGGGGAGGCCCGGGGCTAAGGCGGTGCAACTCCCAGTGTGGTATAGGGATGGCGGGGAGGTTGGGTGCGGGATCTTGGCTAGAGGTTGTCCACTCGCCCCCTT
>QEPC01012343.1:912870-925703 GCA_003113815.1 Sphenodon punctatus
TCACCACATGGACCAACCAGCCATCATTCTCAATGTAATCAAGCTAAGCATGTGCACCTGGGACCTCACATCCTCATGAATGTTACACTCCTTGTCGCTCCCTCTGTTCCCCTTCCTTCATCTCCCCCCCCCCATCTCTCAGATTGTAAGCCCAAAGTCTATTCCATTACTTTGTAAAGTGCCAGGTACATTGCTTGCGCTATATAAGTGCTTGCTAATAAATAATAATAATAATAATAATAATAAACAACCCCCTAGTTGTAATAGGCACAGAAAAACTGCTCCTCTGCCACTCCTCTCTACAAAGCAGCCCTGGATGGGTGACACTCCTGCGTAAGAAATATGTATATTTGTGCTACTTGGAAGCAGAGGAAGAGGGCAAATAACTGACAGTGACGGAAAGTAGAAATTAATGGTTAAAAGTCTACATGCAAGTAGTCTCTGAAAAGAAAGTGTGTGTAAATGCTGCTACAGTTATGAAATCAAGAAGTGAGGATCCCACAGGTGTGTGTGTGTCAAGCAAGCAAAATACTGTACACCCTGCTTACATGAAAGGTATGTCATCTTGTCTTTCCAATCATTTAGCATGTCCACACAGAATCATCACTTCTGACAACCATTTTTGCATGTGCACATACAGCTCACCTTGCAACTGTACCAGTGTATGCTAGCTTTCCTTCAACACCTAATCCATGCTGTGCAGAACTCTTACTGGCAGCAGTGGTTTTGAGGCAGCTCCAAATAGGAGGTGCTGCACTGTGAGACTGACTTAACAAGCTGCAACACTTTCTGACTTTGTAATCACACTGCGGAGAAATCATTATAGAATGACCTGGCAGCACACTGGTCCTAGAGGACTTGCCCCAGATGTTGCAACCAGACAGTTCTGCCAGCCATTTCTGGTAAAGTGACTGCAACTGCAAGCATTGCATGTGATTGCTTCACAGAATTTAAAAACACTTTTGTGTAAACAGATCTAAAGCAAAAGACCCAAGAATGTGCAGAATGAAAACATACTTTATTATTATTATTATTATTATATTTTATAAACATTTATATAGCGCCAGTCGTGTGGCCTGGCTCTGTACAGAACATAGAATTAGACGCGGTCCCTGTCTGTGGCTTACAATCTAAAAGTCAAAAAGGGGGGGGGGAGACAGGGAGAGGGGACAGTGGGAGAGACAGGGGAGAAGACAAACAAACATTCAAGCAGATGCGAAGTCTCAGGTGCGTATACTTGGCTTGGTTTACAGAGAGGTTGGTGGCAGCAGTCAGCAGAGGAGGGCAGACAGTTAGAGTAAGGGGAAAGACTAGCAGGCATTGGGAAAGGCAGCAAGGAAAAGGTGGGTTTTGAGGAAGGATTTGAAGGAGCGGAGGGAGGAGGCAAGGCGGATGTGGGCAAGGAGGGAGTTCCAGGCATGGGGGGCAGCGAGGGAGAAGGGTCGAAGGCGGTTAGTTAATACTTTGGACTAACATTAACATTTTGTAGGGATGGAGGAGAAAGGGGAGACCCCCTTTTGAAAAAATATCAACATTTTATGAGAGGGAGGAAATGTTTGACAAACTGATTTGTTATGAATATCTGCTATTTTTCTAATATGGGCCACTTCATGGCCAAAGCGGAGGTTTAAAAAGTTTGCATGGCTGCCATGGAGNCCCCCCCCCCCTTGCTCACATGGGCGACTGGGTGGGCAATGGGGTGTGTGTGTGTCCGTGCGACTGCCGGTGGGGATGGGTGGGGGTGCGTGTGCGCTTCCGCACTCCCCCGATCCCCCACACATGGAGGCATTGGAGAAAATGGGGATGCCTCTGTGCATGGAGATTGGTGGAGATGGGTGTGTGTCTGTGCGACGGGCCGCACACCCACCGTGGATGCTACCCATCCCCCCTGCACCGCAGCTCCTCTTGGGACGTTTGAAAAGGCCCTTCATGTGAACACAGCCTGAGAGGCTGATAGTGCCCACCCACAAGATGATGGGAAGACTTAGCCAGCAGCACAAGGCAAAGCATTCCTTTTTCAGGGTGGGATCCGGGCTTTAATCTGTACAACTGCTATTATGGAAACTAGACATTTGTTTAGAATTTATTAACTTTATGGGAAACTACCATTACAAGAAGTATTTGTGCCATGTTTCTTGGCACTGGTCTATATTTCTTGGCACTGTATTTCAAGAAGGATACTGGCAAATTGGTGAGGATCCAGAGGAGGGCAGCAGAAATGATGAAAGGTCTAAAACAGGCCTGGGGAACTTTTTCCCTACCATGGGGCCACTTTGAAAATTAGTACAAGCTCTGAGGTTTGCACAGAAGTTGGGGGCAGGAGTGGTTCAGAGTAGGGCTGATGTGTCAGCAGCTGTTACCGTGCTGCGATTCCATTCCGCCATTTCGGAATTGCCCGCGCCACACCGTGGCTTTTCTGCTGATATTCCGCTAATTCCACCGGCATTCTGCAAATTCGGAAACTATTGGAAAAATTGCGGAATTGTCGGAAATTGTCGGAAAACTGCTGTTCCGCTATTTTGTGGTGCTGGCGGAATGGCGGAAGTAGCAGAAATGTCATGTTTCCGCTATTTTGCAAAGCCTGTGGAAGTAGCAGAATGAAATTAGCCGAACTGCGGAAGTAGCGGAATGAAACTAGCGGAATGAAAGCCTCTGCCATGCCATACCACTAATTGCAGAAACGCTGTTTCCGGCGGAAATAGCTACCGCTGCGACATTCCGCTACAGCCCTAGCTCAGAGGCCACTCAGAAGAGGAGGGTCCAGCTCATAAATTTCTGCCATCTATCTGTCCCCTATCATATTGTGTGTGCTCTTATCTCTTGAGCTCAGTTTTTTGGTGCTTTATGGTAGAAATTGGATTGAGGGGCCAGATCCAGGAACTGGAAAGGGGCCATATAAAAACTAGCTCCAGGCTGCAGTTGGCTCCTGGGCCTGAGGTGCTCCACTTCTGGTCTAAAATGTACATCATCAGAGGAAAGGCTGAAGGAAAAGAGAAAAGAAGACTAAGGTCAGGAGGAGGAGGAGGGGGGAGACATGATAACAGTTTTCAAATATCTAAAAGGATGCCATAACACGGAATATAGAACTGTAAGAACAGCTGGCCAATGGAACAGATTGCTGAGGCAGGCTGTGGTGTCTCTTTCATTGGATATTTGGACACGCATCTGTATGTGATGCTGCAGATTTAAGGTATACTGCCTTGGAGCAGGGAATTGGAGTAGCTGAAGCATGAAGTCCCTTCCTTCCAACCCTATGATTCTAAGTTCTAGGATTAAATCAAAACATTAAGCTTTATTTACAGTTCTTTATTTTCTTGGGACAATAAAAGCTGTAATTCAAACCACTGTGGCCGTTTTTACACAGACGCCACCCCCCACTACACGCTCAGTGGTGTTCGAGTGGGTGTGTGGCCATCTGTATAAATGGCCGGCGGTGGGTGGGTGGGATGGGTGTCTGCTCGATATTCACCCATGTGAACACGAGTGGGATGGGTGGGGGTGCCCGTGCGCTCCCGCCCAACACCAACCTCCACCCACGGAGCCCTCTGGAAAACCAGAAGAGACTCGGTGGGTGGAGGTGTGTGTGTGTCTGTGTAAAAGGAGGATGTTGTACACAGGAAAAGAGAACAGGACATAACAGTTGACTGGTCCTTTGTATGGATTAGGGAGGAAAGGTTTGCTCTTGAAGACCAGATTTGGAAACAGAAAATGGCACTGTGAAGCACTATCACTATGGTTCTATTGAGAGAAATACATTATATTATGGATATTTGGCAAACAGTAAAAAATGTTTCATAACCAATCAATTTCTTTAAACATGCAACTGCTTAAGAGGCAAGAGGTTTCCCATCCCCGATTTAAGACATAAGGATGCTTTATGAGCTAATCAAATCTATGATCAACTTCCTTCAGTCTAGGTTGTTTGCTCAGTTTGTGAAACAGAAGAACTTGAAGCATCAGGAAATAATTTCTTTTGTTCTTCCTTCATTCTTTGTCAAAGGAAGGTCAGGTTTACTCAAGACAAAATTATTTATTACCCCACCTTGTTATTTCTGTTGTCTCTATATTTTTTTTGCACTCACAGCGCTTAATGTCTCTTTTCAGTATAGTGCATAAATGAGCCTCAGCATTCTAAGATCAAATATCCTTTTCTGCCTTGATCTGACACATTTCAGCTGGGTAGAATAAACAGAGTTAAAAATCAGGGCTGAGCTTAGCTCAGAAACTGGAAGTTACGTAATGAGGTACGTAACAGAAACTGCGGAGGCTGCCTTTTGAAAGCAGAAATCGGCAAATAACTGACCTTAAGCAACAGAGATTTCAAAAATGTGTTCTGTCCTATGCCAGTTTACTCATTTAGGCTTGCGAGATATAATGATGCTTTGGGTTTGTTTTGCTCTGATTTTAAGTTGGTGGCAAATCTAAGATCTTCTGTGGTTCTGAAGATATGGCCATAAAAGGGCCTTTTCACATGGATGCCCCCCCCCAGCATATGTGTGCAGCGTGGGTGGGAGGTGCCCGTGTGAATGCCGCGGCAGGTACGGGGGGAATGGGTGGGCGCCGGTTGGTACAGCGCTCGCAGTGGATGGGGGTGCGTGAGCGCTCCCGCGCTCCACCCATCACCCATGCACGGAGCAACGGGCTCCAATGCACCTCCACCCACCGCAGGTGGACACCCATCGGGGGGGATTGGAGTGGATGGGGGAATGCACTGCAGTCTGTTTGAAAAGGGCCAAAGTTATGTGCCCATCAAACTGATGTGAGGGGCTCCTCGCCATACTAATGGCATGATAACAGGACACTATGTCTTTAGCTAAGTATAACAACATTGGCCCAGTCCTGTAGTCATTTTATGTATGGAGCGGACTTAGAGACATGAATAGTTTTGAGTGTAGAAAAGCAAAAAGATCAGACCTTTTTTATGGTGACAGTCATGGGCCCTTTTCACACAGACACTCTAACACTGATAAAATGGTGTTACATTTTATTATACATGTTGCAGGGCCCCCATAGAGCACACCTGCAACATGGGTGTTACATTTTATTATACATGTTGCAGGGCACCCATAGAACACACCTGCAGCCCTGCAACATGTATAATAAAATGTAACACCCATTTTATCAGTGTTAGAGTGTCCGTGTGAAAAGGGCTATGGAAAAATTGAGGGTAACTCCCTCACCCCCCACACCAATCTTGCAGTTTTTCAGATCTTTCTATAGCTACTCCCAGATCTGGTTAACAGGATTTTTTATTTTTTTCCTTAACGATCCCTGCTGCTTTTACTTTTTTGACTGAGAGCAAGATCCTCCTGGAACTTAGTAAGGCTAGGTGAGACATAACGGAAGCCAAAATAAGTTTGACAACTTCAAAATTAATTCATGAGCTGAACTTCAATCAATGGACATGGGGTTAATATAAAAGGGGATCTTCGTATAGGAAAAATCCATTATATTCTAAAAAGGTTTGGTATTAGCCCAGTCGTTCTGACCACTCTAGCATTGTGACAGTAGTCATTTTAGGAACATGCTCTGTCTCTAGGCGAATGCTAGTCACATGCATTCAGAGCGGAAGACACTACTGGTAAGTTTGAACTCAAATGACTATTTTGCACTCCTGTTAGAATGCTTTCTGAGGCTGTGTTCTCACCTGCGGCGGCGGTGGCGGCAGCAGGAGGAGCGAGGGAGACGCGGAAATGAGGAGGAGATGGCGACCAGGAAAAGAGCTGGTGCAAATGGGGATCTGCCGCGGCTTCTCTCACACGTCAGGGCAGGATTTTGCACCCTGACAAGCGCGAGAGAAGCCGCGGCAGATCCCCATTCACACTGGCTCTTTTCCCGGCCACCGGCTCCTCCGCGTTGCCGCGTCTCCCTCGCCCCTCCCGCTGCTGCCACTGCCGCCGCAGGTGAAAATGAAGCCTCATTTATTACCATTCCAAATTCTTGTTAATAACTGTTATCAACAAATCTAGGAGCTTTGAAAGGCCATCTCTCTCTCTGGAAAATGTTACAGCTACAGTAAATGCACTACTTTATAAAATTTCAACAATCTGAAAAAAATGGGCTCTAGAGTGAGTGACATTTTATGTGATTGCAGGGTTACAGGGAATATTTTTGTGATAGAAATATTTATTGTTTGGCCCCTGGCCGTAACAAAATTATAACAAAGTTACGTAATAAACATGTCGAATAAAAAGTTAAAATATATACAAAGAAACTAAGCACATTTATAATTAAATTCATAACAGTTTAAAAACCAATAATAATACAAAACAATGTCAAATTGCCTTGCCCTTCCTGGGACTTATGGTGGCAATATTTGACCCCTGAGGGCAGCTGAGGTATTATAACAGCAAAACAACAGTAGATGGCTTTGCATAGAGCAATAGCACTGTTCATTTGTGCATTAGAAGCCCTACACTGCCACTTACAATTTGCGATTCCCTGTTTTTCCTATCAGCTTCAACAAGCTACGCATATTTCCCCATTGACCTTATTATTTTCTCATTTGTATTTGCCAATAAGTAGGATAATTTCCATTTGGTTTACAGGGAATATGAAATTTTCATTTATCAAAGCTGAAGAATAATTCTGACAGTTGCAAGTGTTCTTTGAATTAATAATGTGATACAAGCTCAAGACAGCATTAAGAAAAAAATCTTTTTCTTTGGTAACAATTGAGATCCTTGCTTAGCGACTTATAAAATATATTTTAAATGTGATTATTCTTGTAACAGCAATTCCAGTAATAGAGAGATTAAAAATAAAAAATAAGCGCCTTCGTCCCTTCTCACTTGCTGCCCCCCATGCCTGGAACTCCCTCCCTGTCCACATCCGCCTTGCCCCCTCCCTTCATACCTTCAAATCTCTCCTTAAAACTCACCTCTTTCGCTCTGCTCTGTCTGACTCTTTATCCTGCTGAGCCACTATTCCTATACCTACGATCGGTTTACCCTTATCCTTGCAACATGGACCTGCCTGCTGTCATTCTCATCGTAACCAAGCCAAGTACGTGCACTTGAGACCTCGCATCTTCATGAATGTTAGACCCCTTGTCTCTCCCTCTGTTCCCCTTCCTAAGTCTCTCCCCCAGCTCCTGTCTCTCAGATTGTAAGCCTTAGGGGCAGGGACTGTGTCTATTTTATTACTTTGTAAAGTGCCAGGTACACTGCTGGCGCTATATAAATGTTTGTTAATAATAATAATAATAAATGAGCTTTTTATTTTGAATCTGCAATTTCCCCCCAGTATCTATCTATCTATCTATCTATCTACTTCTTCAGCAGCTACTATTGCAGATTTATAATTAAAGGAAAAATCAAAAGTGGGAGAATCTCCATTTTGATTATGAAAATCAAAAATCAAGAAAATATGTTTTCCTCCATCAAATTAAAAGCAAGCTTTCTCCTTGAGTACTCTATTTATTTCATGTACATATATGAAAAGTGCATCTGAGGCCGTTTTTAAATGAGAAGGCTCCCATGCGTGGATACCCAGCGTCCATGTGTGGGAGGATCTCGTTTGAATGTGGTGGTGCATGGGTGTGCACACTCCCACGACTCCCGCACCTCCGCCCATCTCCACCCATCCCCCATGCACAGAGCAACGGGCAGAAAGGCAGGTTGCTCCGTGCGTGGAGGTGGGTGTGCGCCCATCTGCACCCTCCCCCCATGCACAGCCCATGCAGCGCTGCTCCACCCACTGCACAAGGACCGGACCTGGTCCACCCCACCCCTATTTAAAAACAGCCCAAAAGTTCAAATAAATCCTACATTTTGTAAAACCTGTAATAGTCCAACTCAATCTTCTATTGATCATGAATTTCTATGCTGTTAAAAAAAAATAAAAATAAAAAAAAAAAATCACAAAAGCTCCCTTGTGTCTCAATGTCCCCCCATATCACCTTTTTGAGTAACCTTTTCAAAGCATCAACAGATAAGAAAAAGGAAAGCAAAATGTATCCCTCTTTCCACCAGTGGGAGAAAAGTCAGAGCAGAATCATACAGGAGGTTTTCCAAGTCTGAGTTCATGCCCCTACCAGCAGTGTGGGCATGGCATAGCTATAATCTACCTCTGTTCAATAATAGGAATGCTGAGAAGTTTTACAAACATTGGAGCTACCAGGAGTATGACAGGAAAAAACGGAGAAACTTTGGCTGTAAAAAAAACAACTTACCAGCACCCCTAGCTTTCTATAATTTCCTTTAGACAATCAGTGTTTCTCCAGCTGCTGAGATGCTGCCACACAGCTGGGCTCGCTGAGAAGCTGCAGCTGCTTTTTATTGCTTGGAGCAGACTAGGGAAGTCCTAAGCCTTTCTCAGTATTTATCAACTGGACAGGAGAACAAGGGAGGGGGGGGAATGGGAAAATCAAGAATTTTGCAAGCCTGCACACTTGTGATCAGTGAGAGACTTTCCCATCAAGAGTCTCCGGGAAAACCCCAGTCCTTGTATTCACAAGGTACGCTGCAACTCATTATGCTGGCACTGCACAGTTATGTCCTTGGCTACTAGCCAGCTCTAAGTTTGGGTTTCCATCCACTTAGGTTTCCAGGAGCTACAGTGCTGTTGTCTGGGACTGGAAATGTGGCTGCTGCAGAAGATGAGGAGCTGGGCTACGTTCTCTTTTGTGGTAGAAGTCTCTCATGCCACTCTAGACTAAGGGCCCTTGCAGTTGGATGACTCTCAGCTGTAGTGTAGGGGTGTGGCCAGTGGAATGTGGGTGTGGCTATAACTATGGCTCTAGCTGTTCTTGGCTGTCAAACTGTCCTGGGGCTAGGGTTGCCACCTTTGTATATTTTTCCAGGCCACTTATGAAACATACATGTTGCAGGGCCTGCATTGGTGCCCTGCAACACATATGTTTCATAAGTGGCCTGGAAAAATATACATAGGTGGAAACCTTTCCTGTGGCATAACAAGCTGCCGCGTATAAGAGCAGTTCCAAGGCTGTTAAGAGCTGCACAGGTTCCTGCTTTGACCCAGAATAGGCTAAGTGAAAAAATTCAGCCCAGTCTTCCTATACTAGGCACAGCTGTGTTGTTGTAAGCTGGGAAGGCCCTTTCTCACACACCCAGTATCAGAACTTTCCTGGGCAATTTGCTCTGCATCCTAACCATGCCAGCAATTGGGCCATAGAACAGGCTGCCTAGGGAAGTTTGAAATCTCCTTCATTGGAGGTTTTTTGAAACATCTGTTAGGGATCTATACTTTCACTCCCTGTCCCAAGCCCAGAGTATCTGCTGTAAAGAAGAAACCTTTGAGGAGTCCAGCGTGTGGTAGGCCAAGAAAGTCTCTTCCTACACTCAGATTTTAGCTCCAAACTGCAAATTTTAGCCCAGTTTCCTCAGTAATGGAAGGAATGCTAGAGTTATTGTTGGATGAGGGAAAATTCGGCAACTGGAGCCTAGTGTTTTATTTGTCAAATGTCCTGGAAGGACAGGCATAACTAGAGGACAAATGGCACAAATGGCTCAGAGGTGCAAACTAAGGTGAAGGGTGTGACATAATGTATTCAACAAATAATAATGCAAACCACAGAAACGTACACAGAGAGGATGGGAGCAACTGACTAGGGAACACTTAGGCCACTTTTAAATGAGGCGCTTAGAAGTGCCTCCTGAGCCCCGCGGGGAGAGTTGACATGCTCTCCGCGCTACTGGAAGCGATGTGTTGCCCGTTGTTAGCAACGGTGGTGGCTGGAGACGCAGGGCTTTGAAGAGGCGCGTTCTGAAAGCCTGCAAAGTGAGCCCCGTGTTTGCAACTACTGCCGAGAACGGGCAGCACACCACTTCCGGTAGCTCAGGAAGTGTGTAAACACTCCCTGTGCGGCTTTCGTTTGAATGCAGGGCTCAGGAGGTGCTTCTAAGTGCCTCATTTAAAAGTGGCCTTAGTACTTTTGGAAAGACGGGGCATCGTTTCTAGCTCCCTCCATAAAAGAAATGGTCGTGCCCAAACTGCTTACCCGACTAAGTAACATGAGGAATGTCTCCAGATGAGATACGCCTTGGGTAGCCTTACTCCTCCTTGGGCACAGGAGCCATGTGATACAGTGGTCTTGTGAGCAGCGGTAGCCAGATGTTCCCCACACCATGGGGTGAACAACTGCCTGCTATGCAATGCATCCTTGGAAAAATTCAGAGGAAGAATCGCCCAGGGCAGGGCAACCTGTGTGACAGAACGCGCTCGACCTGCCATACACGGTGTAACTCTGTGCGGCCTTCAGGAACAAGCGTGTAGGGTGGCCATACCTCCCCTTTAAAAGAGGATGCTTACATGGTGCGGTGCTGCAATGGAACCAATTGCTCCTCTGGGCCCTTCCTCCCCCAATCAGCTGTTTGTTTGGCGGATGGTTGGGGGGGGGAGGGAGAGCCTGCATTCTTCCTGGGGTTCCCTCTCCCCTGAACCACCCAACTGAGAGTTGATCTGGGGGAGGGGGACCTGGGAAGAGGGTGTGTGCTCTTCCCAGGCTCCCCTTCTTCTTTCTGTGTCAGAATCAAACTGGCTCAGTAAGGCAATGGAGGCAAATGATATCTATCTGCTGTAGCCCCTGTCTTTCAAAGTCTGTGTATATAAAAACTGCTCATTGGTGATTCCTGCAGATCACAAGGCAATGAAGAACACAGGCAGAAGAGGAAAGCTTTCCCTGCTGATTGTTGTTTTCCCTGCTGGACACTGTTGTATGCTTGAGGCTGTAGTCCCTGCTATATTGGGTTTTGGTGTACTTGGTCAGTTCTCCTAGTGGGAAGGTGTCAGAAGGCTACTTGTTTATCTCCACCTAGGAGCCTTGCCTGTGGGACTTCACAGGGTGCTGTTATGACATGTTACTGTTAACCACACATTAGGCCATTTTAGGGGAGGTGTTATGGGTTGAGCTGCCATCAGAATGCCAAAGACAAAATCCATCCTGAGCCATGCAGCCCATTGGGCTGGTGTGGTTAAAAGGCACACCCATTTCTGTGGCCTGCAGAGCACAAGGGAGTGATATGGCCAGCACTGCCGCATCTGACTGTCCTTGAATTCCCTGATCCATTTACAGCCTGGTGGACTGGAGTTGGCCATTCAGTGTGAGACCAAGCAGAACTTGAATCCATGACCTTCAGGGATGTAGCCAAGTAACTTTAATTATCTTCCTTTTCATTTTGGGGTAATGTGTGAATGTTTAACATGAGGGGAGGCACTGATCTGGAAGCACAACCCCCTATCCCAAGAAACCCCAATCCTGAGGGGGCATGAACCTTGTGATGTTCTGTATATTAGAGAGACTCACACAGACTCACTGATAACTCAAACCAAACTGAGTTTATTCCCAGGCAGCCTTCCAAGATGACTGCTTCACTCTCACTGAAGTCTGTCCCCAGCCAGCCCAAATCAGTTGTGTTGAGCTAACCTTAAAAGGTCAGCTCCCCACATCTTTCTCCTCTAGAAAACAGGAGATTAATAATGAACTTTGTTATTCTATTCCCAAAAGATTATATTAAAATTAAACATAACAATTTAGCATTGTTCAATTAGTCTTTGCGTTCGGCGGCATTGCTGTGCCGATCTGTGTGGTCTCCCGGCCGTTTCCTCTTCGTTAGTCAGGGAGGGGCTCTTCCTCAGGCCTGGGAGGTCCCCCTCCATGATAATTTTCCAGTTCTCCTTCTGAGTCCGTTTCACTGCAAACTGTAGACTCCTTGTCCATCACCTCTTCTCCCTGGGGAATGTGGAGCAGGTGCATCCTATTTCGTCCCAAGGAGCCACCTGTTTTGACACCACTCCTCGTCTCGACCACTGTTTATCATCAAAAATACGTACAGCATCATGTTTTTGCAGTGGCAGAAGTTCCCTACACCCCTTATCATACCATGCTTTCTCTTTTGCTTGACAAGGGTCTTATGCACCTGTACCTCCTTCCTCCCTATCATATCTGATTCCAGTAACATGGGCATTCTAGTTCTCAGTTTTCTATTAAATAACATTTCAGGTGGGACAATCCATGTTTCATCAGGACTGTTCTGTAATTTAATAGGGCCAAATATGGGTTGGAGTCAGACTCCGCAGCCTTCATAAGGAAACGCTTTATGATTTTTACCCCATTTTACCAATCTGTTGGACTGGGGGTATCGAGGACTAGATGTAATATGCTGAAAGCCATAATTAGCTGCAAATTGTCTAAATTCATATCCACTAAACTATGGGCCATTGTCAGACGTGACAATCTGAGCAATGCCAGAACCTCTGGCAAAAATAGATTTAATATGTACTATCACCTGGTTAGCAGTGGTCTTCTCCAGCAAAGCTATCTCTGGAAAGTGAGAAAAATAATCCAGAACAAGTATATAATTTTTACCACCAAGTGTAAACAACAAGTCTATGCCCACTTTGTGTCCTGGGTGAGTATCATGGTTCTTTCATTTGTAATGGCATGTGTTTTTGACAGATGGTACATGCCTTCACAGTTTGTTCAATGTCAGCATTCATCTGTGACCAGTATAAGACCTCTCAAGCCCTTCTCTTACACTTTTCTATTTCAAAGTGGCCTTCATGAATCCATTTCAGCATGCTCTTCTGCAACACTTTAGGAACAACCAACCAAGACCCTTTGAACAAAATTCCTTCTAGGACTGACAATTCTCTCATAAAGTGATAGTAAGGAGTGGGAATATGGTGCCCCGGCCACCCCTCATGATTACCTTTAATCGCTTTCTGGAGTGTCTCATCATCAGCTGTGGCATTGGCAATTACAGTCCACATATCAGCCAAAACTGTGCATGTTTTCTTTATGAGATTAACATGCACAGTATCTAGTAGTGGTGGGACCCCGGGCCCATTACCGGCTACCGGATTTACCGGTT
>QEPC01012343.1:939615-963444 GCA_003113815.1 Sphenodon punctatus
AGCACTGGATGGTGGCTTCAGCGCTTATTAGGCCTTCCGGGGAACTTCCGGGTTTCCCCGGAAGGCCTAGAAAGCGCTGAAGCCATCAGCCAGCGCTGAAGCTTCCAGACCACCGTGCTGCTGCTGCCGCCTCTGCCACCGCCACCCGGAGCGCCAAAGGTAGGCGATCCCTGGGTGGGGAGGTAGGGTGATCCCTGGGGTGGGGGTGTGTTAAACCACCCCCACCCCAGGGATCATCCTAGTACCTGCTGGTGCAGGCTCCTGGTCACTGGCGGCGGCCCGGAGCCCGCACTAGTAGGGACTTAGGGTAAAAAAAATATTTTTTAAAAATCCAGGGTGGGTGGGGGGTGGGGGATGCCCCCCCTTCCACCCACACAGCCTGGGAGGGGGAGGTATTGGTTTTTCCCCCCATTGATTTCAATGGGAGTAGGTTCCCCATTGAAATCAATGGAATAAATCCGGTACCGGTAAACCGGTTTCAATCCGGTAAACTGGTTTTTTGTAAACCGGTAACCAGTAAAACCGGTAACCGTTTTTTTGCCAGATGTCCCACCCCTACAAGATACCATGAAGCATGTCCCTCTGCATCCAATAGCAGGTTTATATACCTTTTGTCAATTGGAACAATTCTGCAATTCAACATGTTCAGTTGAATCTTTATGTTGGGGTATTTGTTTGACAAAGATAAAAAGTTGGGAGACCAGTTTTTATGGTTTCTGGAGGATGATGAGGAAATTGATTGGGCAAGTAAACATACAAAACTGAACTAAGATGAAAGAGACAAACTTAGTATATCAACCAAAATAACTATTAGGAGTTTTGACACAGAACCATGATTTTAAGACTTACATTCCTGGTGCATTTGATGGACAAAAATTAACAATGAGACCATTTCCTAACAAAAAACATCTAACAGAATTCATTGTTTCTGGCCAGGTAGCCAAATTTGGTTTGTCAAATTCAACAGTAAGAATATTAGGAAAAAGCCAAGAGCATATAAGACAGGGGTAGGGAACTTCAGGCCTGGGGGGCAAATGTGGCCCACAGCTAGTTTTTATGTGGCCCTTTTGTAGTTCCTGGATCCGGCTCCTCAATACAGTTCCTACCCCCAAGCACTGAAAAACTGAGCTCAGGATAAGGGAGCAGAGATGAGGGCATGCATATAGTGATTGGGGAAAAGTTCCATGGCACAGATCCGTGAACTGGATCCTCCTCTTCCTGAGGGCA
Organism: Sphenodon punctatus; assembly: GCA_003113815.1. Taxonomy (NCBI): domain Eukaryota; kingdom Metazoa; phylum Chordata; class Lepidosauria; order Sphenodontia; family Sphenodontidae; genus Sphenodon; species Sphenodon punctatus. The sequence continues at coordinate 940,843 of QEPC01012343.1, forward strand.
TCCCTCAAATGCCCTTGTTCCCAACTTCTATGCAACCCTTTTGAACTTTTATTAACTTTCAAAAGTCTCCCCTGGGAGGGAAAAGGGTCCAAATGGAAAAAGAGTTTGATCAGTAAAGAAAACTATGTTTAAGAGATAAGGAAATGCAGGAAGAAGGTAAGGAATGCCAAAATTCAAGGCAAGGTAGATCTTGACCAGAAAATTATAAGTAGCAAGAAACTGTATATATGAAAAGAAAGCAAGAAAAGAACAAATAAGGACTGCTTTGTATTGAGGGTGGGGTCGAGATTAGAGTGACATTCTAAAATAGGCTTCCAAGTTCAGTTTAAAAACAGAATTGGGTAAATTTACTAGATTGAAAGTATGATGAATTTTCCATTTGATGCTTCAGGAAGCAATTTATTCCCCTCTAGCATATTTTCAGCTTTTTTCGTTTCTTCGTAAGAATCAATCATCAGTGATGGCTGCCACTGGAGGCAGATAGCTGACAGGGTGTTCTGGTGTCATTTTAGCTTGGGTGCTTGACTGGTGGGTCTCGCTCAAGTGCTTTGGGACTAACTGCTGGATTTTGGGTTGGGGATTAATTTCCTCCTGGTCAGATTGGGACTTTTCGACTTCCCTTGCAGTTTGGCCACTGTCAGAGACAGGATGCTGGGCTCAGTGGACCATAGGCCTGACCCAGTATGGCTGATCTTATGTTCTTTGGGACATCACTTGTTTGAGCCCTCTGGTTTCAGCTTGATAATTTACTTCCTGTCATATTTGGGTATTGGTGTGCCCTGATCAATCCTGCTCTCTCCTTGTAGCAGATACTATAATTGGCTCTATTCTTCTATTTGGTGAATTCATCTACTGAGGCATTGTGGGTATAGTACAGACATGGGCAAATGGAGCTCGGGAGCTGCAAGTGGCTCTGCTGCTCTTGCCTGAAGTGTGTCTGTGCAGCTCCCTCAGAAGCCACTGGAGCCTCATAGGGACTGTGGGAGCAAGGGGAGCATGCCCTGTGTTGCTATTTCTGCTGTCTAAACCCATCAGACCACCTGGGAGCCCCAGAGCTTTGGTCTGAGGGAGGAGCTGGGGGGAGCCATGCTGCCTCATCTGCGTTATTGGGAGAAGCCACGGTTAGGGTGCTCAGATAAGCACATGTTAGAGGACATTTATGAGAAATACAGGTTGCAGGGTTGCATTGGCTTCATTGCAGCCCTGCAACCTGTATTTCTCACGTGTTCTCTAAAATTTGCATATCTGACCACTCTAGCCATGATTGACGTGGCTCATGGCAATATGTTGTGGCAATATGAAAATTTTGGTATGTAGCTCTTGGGATTGGGAACTTTGCCCAGCCCTGGTATAGTGAATCCTGGGTTGGTGCAGGGTTTGAACTAAATAATCCTTGAGGTTCCTTATGGCCCTATGATTGTATAATTTTATGAAAATCCTGCTCGCCATTTTCAATAATTAAATCACTTTCAGTGGCAATGTCCACAATGGTTGTATTAGGTAACTATTTTGTAGTAGCATCAGATTCCAGCATCCTAAAATCCAATGCTTATTTCTGTTTCAAAGCTAGTGACTCCAAAGCCTGACAAATGCAAATCAATGCCCACATTAGCTAAGAAATACTCTGAATCAGAAGTAGCAGAACCATATGCAAAATGTTCACAAAAATATGTTAAAACTTTTAAACACATTTTCACTCCCCTGATCTTTTTTCACAGCTGGTTCTTTTGAGCATTGCTCTTGTGCTTGTAGGTATTCATGGCATATATGAATAGGTATTCATGGCATTCATGGCAGCTTGCCTGGCCCTAAGCCTGTTGACATTCCGGCGATGTTGTAAAACCTGGCTGTTTGCCCATGCCTTTGGGGAGGATGGCAGGAGGGGCGGGATATAAATTTATTAAATAAATAATAAATAAATAAATAAATTAAATAAATTAAATAAATCAATCATGGCTGACTGTAATAATTCACTCACCAATCTCTCCACGAATGGAGTAGTAAGTGAAAGATCTAATTAGCATCTCTGTAAAATGTTTAAGAAAATCAGATAAAAGATCATAATAACTCTGTTGTTTATAGGTGAAACTAGCAAACCAGGGCTCAGAAATGGGTCAATCACAGATAAGGGCCTCTGCTTTACAGACATGTGGGTTTATTGGGGAATTTGTTTATTCATATATATATATTTATGTGGTTGATGTAACTATATGATGTTGATTTTATTTTATAGTTATTGTATTAGAAATCCTGTAAATTTGATATTTTATTTCTGGCAATGACCTCTGGTCACACCAAATAAAATTTGATTTGATAAGGGCCTCATGATGTAGCCACCAATTACAAATGAAGAGTGACAAAACCACTGCACTACTAGCCAATTCCACAAGCCATTTTCAAGAGCAGAGTACCTTGGGACCCGCCCTGGTCCTTGAGAAAGAGGAAGCAGCAGGGAATAGAGCAGGCCTGGCAGTGGAGGCTAGGAATTTTTTATTTTAACAAATTTTGTTACCACGTCCCTCCTGCTCCAGGCAGCTTGGGGTGGCTTACACACATAAAAACAATAAAACAACAAGGAATGCAGCCGGGACCTGACAGGACCTTGATGATGGCTTGACCTTGATGGCAGGACCTTGATGATGGGGCAGCTTGGAATGCGCCAGTAGGATCCACAATAGAAGAAAAGAGTGAAATGAACCCCCAACAAGTCTAAAATAATCATTGAACCTCTGGGCCTGAAGGTAATTAGACTTGCTTTGGAAGTTGCTGAGTATCCTCAACAGCCAGAGACACCAATAGAATTTTGGGTACTGTGCAGAGTGGGATAAATGCTTGTTTTTTATCCTGGGAACATACATCCTTCCTAACAGTCTTGACTTACGTGGGACCACTTCACATTTCCTGTAGTCCCATCTATGGTGGGAAATGTGCTGCTTTTGAAAGCAGCTGTCACCAGAACATGGGACATGTGCGCTGTGGCTGCTGCAGGACCTCCATGTCGGAGGACCCTGGTCAGGCTGCCAATGAAACTTCATCATAAGTGTGTGAAGGGCTAGGGCTTATTGACCAAGGTTTATGTTCCTTCTTTGGCTACTCAACATTTTGGAAGGAGATGCATCTACACTAGGATGCAGGGACCATGATAAAACAGACTTATTTTTTACAGACTTTGGAACAGCCACTAAATGGTAATGTCCTTCATTTACTAGGCCATAGGTGATGAGCTGTGCACTCCATAATCATTTCTCACACAATCATTGCTTTTGCCCTCCCCTGACATTAATTCAATAAGCTCTCTGAGCCTGAACGGGCCATTTCTTTTTCTCTCTCAAATTTTATTTGGGTTTGTGTCAGTTCTATTGTGTGCGAATAAGGTTAATGAAAGATGGCTGAGGTTTTGTTGGAAGTCAGCCATCATCTCTATGCTATATGCAGGGGCCTGTGCATGCTGAGCTTTCCCCATTGGCGGCCAAACAGGACCCTGACTATATGCCTGCCCACTTGTTCTCTCAGTTTTCTGAAACCGGCCCCTTTTGGTAGGACTTAGACACTGGACGTTGTGAGTTGGTAACATTTTTGGTGAAGGTCAGAGTGTAACAGGGTGGGGCGGTATCTGGATGAGTACTGGTAGGATGCCACCCACGGAGTCAAACCACACCAAGTCCCTTCTTATCTCAGTATCTGTACAATGTCCACTCTCAGTTATACACAGAACTTAACAGTCTCAGGAGGACCCTTGGTCAGGTACCAACCCTCTGACCCAGGTCCAGTCTAGTAGACAGTCCTCCTGGCTGCTACGCTCTATTAGTCTCTTTATCTCTCTTTTTATAGGTCCATTGCCAGGCACAGTCCCTCTCGCTTGGGTGCCTTTTCCACCAGGGGTAGCCTCCTGGGTATGGGCTGACTGAGCCCCTCATAAGCAGAGCTTCACCCCAGCTCCTGCCTATTGCCCTGGTAGGCTCTCTGACAGAGCTTTTTCTACCCCTTGCCTCCAGTTCCCTCTAACTCCAAACTGAGCCTAACTCAGGCTCTTTGGGCTGTCCTAGTCACCTCCAGGGGTGAGGTATCCAAGCGTTATGCTTCTGGGCCCAGGATAGCACCTGCACTCTCTTTGCTGGTGCTAGCTCCCTTGAAGGGCCAGTGCCCCAAGTAGACTTCTCCCTGCTACACAGAGGTCAGGGTGCAAACTCTCCTAGTAAAGGTGTATAGCAAAAGCCATTTGGAGATATTGGGGGCTGAAGCCCTCTAGGCAGAGGATTAATTTTTGTGGGGCCTAGGATCAATCTGCCTATACAACATGGCACCAGATAGCGAAGAGATAATAGCTTAAACTGAGGTTGATTCCTCCAACCCCTGCACACTAAAATTTAAAGGGCTGAAACATAAGAAGGGGGCGGGATAAAATTGACAGGAAGTCCCCTACCTTTGCACACCCTTGATTGGAAGGGCATAATGTGTGTGATACTTTAATCAAGAAGACTGAACAGAAGTCCCCTCAGCAGTTTTTCTCCTCAATATCTGAGGCAGGAAATCCTTACAAATAGCATTTTGCTTCTGTGGTAGTCTGTATCTCTTGTACAAGTCATTTTTCTGCTGCTGGAAAGTTCATTGCCAGTACAAAACTCCTTGCCAGGAACTTCTAGCATCAGAGTTAAAAACCTTGCTGAGGCCTCATGGAAATCTTGGAAAACGTCTGATCTAGAGGACAGTTATTGTTGCTTTCCTATTTCCCTTGTATTCAACTGGAAATAGAATCCTCCTTAAATGATGAATTAGCAGGTTGACCATGGCAGAAGCTTGTGCAAGTAGCAATAAATCATATGAATTAGCAGCAAGAACAGTTGAAGATTTAGGTCTAAATGTAACTACACCTTTTGATGTCAGTAGAATGGAGGCAGCTTTGATAGAACTGAATGTTGTTTTGCAGTATTATGTACAATATAATTATTTGAGGGAGAGATTGACCTCCATAGGTAATTACTAATTGTGAGCTACATTAAAATTGTACAAAGATGACTGGTCTGTACTTAACTGGGTAAAGAACATCTAGGAACAGCATGACACTCTCAAGAGGATAGCTTGAATGGCTTATAATATCCCCAGACCTCTGAGATGGTACCTAGCCGTATTCAGAGTTTTTATGTGTTCACTGTGTTTTGTGGCGCTGAAGGCTATCGCAAATAAATTTTTATTAAAATGCTATGCAAATTGTTCTTCATGCTTACTTTTTCAATTTGCATTCAGGGTATTGCAGATATGCAACACAACCTTCTGCAGTTTGCAGTTTGATTTTGATACTGTCACTTGCTTACACAGCAGGTACTTCAGGTGATCACTGATTATCATACAGATGACTCACTCACATGAATACAGCTGCCCTACTGGCTAACTACTGTAAATAAATACGCTAGAATTTTTAATCATTTAAAAAATAAATTCATGGTTATGATGATCTTCTAGCCATGTAATATAGCAATCGGATTGTACAACTGCAAAATAGCAATTTTTAGCTGATTGAGGAGCTTTTCCCTGTCCCTCTTTGTACTATGGGACACTTTCTCATACTACCTTTCCCTGGTTGACTGGAATATCTGGGGTTAAGTGACCTTCAGGATCGAACTTGACTACAATTGAAGTATCATTCTGTGTACAGTGCCTGTATAAGCATAAGCAACCTGGGCTCAATCCCAAGAGTCACCAACTTGGCCCAAAGACAGGGCTGATGGATGGTATCAAACGCCGCCTTCAAATCCAAGAAGGCAGCATAAAGCTTCCCATTGACAGCTCTGTATTTTTCTACCAAATGGTGGAGAACCGAGCAGTGATCCAAGGACGCTCGACCCCTGCGAAACCCTGCCTGCTCGGGATGGATTATCGAATTACTTGTTTCCATCCATTCTATTAGCCTAACAAGCAGGAACTTAGAATAGATTTTACTTACAGCGCTGAGTAAACTAATTTGCCTGTAATTAGCCGGGTCTGACCTCTGTCCCTTTTTATATATGGGGATCACTACGGCTCTAGTCCATCCATATGGGAGGATTCCTGTATTATTTATTCTTGTAAATAACTTGGCCAGCACGGGGAGCCACCAATCCAGATTCCTCTTAATAATCTCAATTGAGATTAGGTCCAGCCCAGGAGCTTTACCATTCCGAAAGGTATCAACTATTTGTCCTACCTTCTCCTCCGTAACCGGAGGTCATTTCGGACTAATCTGCTGTAGTTCTCCAAGCGGGGATGGATCTGGGTGTCTCTCCTCTGATCTATCTGTGATGCCTCAATAAACTCAACCCAGTTGTGGATGTAATCAGTAAAGGCCCGGCTAGTCTTGAGGGGGACGTGGCCCCGTTCACGATTCGCCAGAAGGTCCTGGTATCTTTAGAGATACATGCTGCGAGAAGGTCCTGCCACATCTTATCTCCATGTGCTCTCTTCTTCACTCTAATGAGATCCCTATACCCTTTCCTCGCCTGAATATACTGCTCCAGGGATGCAGCTACATACCCTGCTCTGTAATCCCTATAGATCTTGTGACGTTGCCACCTAGCTCTTCTACATTCCACATCAAACCATTTTTGGCCTAATGGATGCGAAGACCTGGAGTGATTCTTCTCCAGCATCGCCAAAACTTGGTGATGGAATTGATGTACCAACCTATTATCGACCTCAACCACCCCTACCTCCTCTGCCCCCGATATTATCTGGTCTCTAGCCTCTTCAAACACACTTAATCCCAAAATAACCTTCCACGCCAAGGCCATACTTTCCACCCACCTTTGATATTTAAAGAGAGGGTTACCACCCCTCTCCAATGGGGGCTCTTCCTTATTACACGTGTCTTCTATTATGGTCAGACTCATGACCAATGGTAAATGGTCCGATATCGGGACAGGGGCTACCTCAAAGGCAATCAAAGAGTTAAAAACCTCTATAGATACCAGGGCATAGTCCACCACACTACTGCCCTGGCCTCCAATAAAGGTAAATTCACCCATTGGATCAGAGTACCCTGTGCCATTTAAGATAAATAGATTTAGACCCGCTACCATCTGAATAAGCCTTATACCAGAGGAATTAACTTTAAGATCTTTGGAGGCCCTTGTTTGCATACTCACTATGCGTGGGGTCCCAGACAGCTCCTCCATATATGGGGCTAAGATACTATCCCCTGTCCCTGTCCTGGCATTGAAATCACCCATGATCAAACGGGGTATTGGGATACTTAATCACCAGCTCTCTTATCACGTGCTCTAGGTCTGCCCATATCTGCCTACTGAAGACACTCGCATTGGCCGGTGGTATGTATACCCCTAGTAGGAAATATTTATATGCCCCATGTTTTAACAAAAGTCCTAACATAAAGGGGGCATACATAAATTCAGCCTCTATTCTCCAGTAGCCGTTATCCATTACTAGACAGGCCAACCCTCCACTCGCTCTACCTCTAGGCACATGGGAAGCTGCCAGTAAAGAAACCACAATATAACCCTCTAGTTCTATATGGTCTACTGCCCAGGTCTCCTGTAATAGGAGAACCTGATGTTGTCTGATAAAAGCAGCAAAGTCATCTAGATTTTTGTGAGCATGCCAACCTGAAATGTTCCAAGAACAGATCGAGACTTGGGTGGCATACTGCTGGATCAGTCATTCCTGTTGGTTCTGGGCTTGAGATGTGGCAAGGCCCTGCTTACTAGGGGAAACATGAGCTGCACCCAACACAGTTTCCAAGACAAACCCCCCTTCCTTTGACTCTTCAAGATCTTCCCTCAAATCCCCCTTCTCCTGGCATGATTGTCTCTGTAGCAAGCGATCCACTTGTCCTGCAGGAGCATCTGCTCATGGGGAGAACACTGGTACAGGGGCCTCGGTACAAAAGGTCTCACTAGTCTCCATGACTAGCTTACCTATTTCCTCAGACAAGGCCACAAGCTGTCTTACTGATTTTACCACTTCTTGTTCTTTAAGGTCTACTATCCTTGTCTGAGTATCTAAGCCACCAGTTGCCAACACAGCCATGCTCCGCAACCTTTCCCCTATTGGGGGAAGAACAAAGCTATTCGTTGCTATTGTTGTTGCTATTTCTTCTACATGGGGTGTCCTAGTCCTTATCCTTCTTCCAGAGGGGTCCTCCAGGGGAAGCTCCTCCCACTGGGAGCCCTGAGCACTAGGTTCCTCTAAGGGGAGGACCCCCTCCACCCCATATTCAAAGACCTCCCCCACCTGTACTCCCCAAGAAAATAATAGGGGGATATTGGACAGGAGGTGGGAAATAAGGCGTGGATTACAAAAATGTATGATTAAACGTTGGGTTCTCTCCCCTGCGATGGTAGAACATGGAAGTTACCAATATGGTGCCTAGAAACCAAATTTCCTAAAATGGAAGATAAATGTAACTGAATCTCCTTTTTTGTTTTCCAGGAGGGAAAAATTCCACCTGGTAGTGGCTTAATAAGAAATGAGAGCGCACTCTGTAACAACCTTGGATTCTTGGCACTACGGCCCCCGGGTTTTAATTGAACCTCTATCTGGTAGGCCTGAGACCTTGCAAAAGATCTTTTACCCCAAGGTACCTCCAATAGCGGGCTCTCCCCTACACTTTCCATAGCGGGAGGGGGACCCTGTGTTGGGGTACTAACCCCTTGCTCTACCGCCCTAGGCCTCGGTGCATTCCTCTTTTCTAAATTGCGATTGAGATTCCTCGTTTCACAGACTAAATCGTTTAGTAACCCCCACTGGAGCGCCTGCTTTTGGAGCAAGTTGATAATAGTAGACAACCGGGTGATCATTTCCTGAAGCAGCTTACTAGTAACAACCTCAGCTTGGTTTGACTGCATGCCCCCCCCCATCCTGTACAGAGACTTTTGGGTTTATTTGGGGTGCCATAACTTCCATTACTTCCAAATCAAGTAGGGGACTTGGAGGCGTGAGTAGAGAAAGGGGCTGAGAAGAAAAACTGCCCTCTTGCAACGTCTCAGAAATTGGTCCCATAGGGCATTTCTTCCCTTTTCCCTTCAAGGTAACCCTGGGGATTGAAACACAGTCCTCGAGGACCCTCTGTCTGGAGTGGCCCTTGGGCACACCCCTAATCTCCCCTGTATGCTTCCTAGTTTGCATAGCCCAACCAAACCCAATAAACAGTTATAAGATGGCAAATTTGGCCCCCGCCCTTGCACAGGGTATTTCCCCCACCTTTTACTCCACCGAGTCAGTGCCCCCTGGCTACAACTTCGCCAGGGAGTCCCAACACCTCTCCACACCACTCAGTCCACTGACGCTTCCAGCTAGTGACTTAGTTCCTGGGAGTCCATTAGATCTTTAGTTGTGGCCCACACTTATCAGCCCACAAAACCCCTTATAATCACAATATAGTGGTCTGTCCTGTCTCCTGGGCTCTCTGAAGGGCACTCCAAAGGGCTTACACCCTTTGGCGCATGACCCTTCGGTGCCGCCATGGGCTGAGCTGTTCTTTTATCCCTCTGTAGGTCGGGACTCCGGCCCCTACTCCAGCCGCTCCGTGCTGCCACTACCAGGTGAGTAACTCCGATGCTGACAGCCCACTGGTGAAAATAACTAGGCGAGCTCGGGCTGGCCCTTGCCCCTCCGTAGGCTGAGCTTTTCTTTTATCCCTCTGTAGGTTGGGACACCACCCCCTACTCCAGCCACTCCATGCTGTCGCTACCAGGTGAGTAACTCTGATGCTGACAGCCCGCTGGTGAAAATAACTAGGCGAGCTCAGGCTGGCCCTTGCCCCTCTGTAGACTGAGCTGTTCTTTTATACCTCTGTAGGTCGGGACTCCGCCCCTTACTCCAGCCGCTCCGTGCTGCCGCTACCAGGTGAGTAACTCTGATGCTGACAGCCCGCTGGTGAAAATAACTAGGCGAGCTCGGGTTGGCCCTCGCCCCTCCATAGACTGAGCTGTTCTTTTATCCCTCTGTAGGTCGGGACTCCGCCCCTTACTCCAGCCGCTCCGTGCTGCCGCTACCAGGTGAGTAACTCCGATGCTGACAGCCCGCTGGTGAAAATAACTAGGCGAGCTCGGGTTGGCCCTCGCCCCTCCATAGACTGAGCTGTTCTTTTATCCCTCTGTAGGTCGGGACTCCACCCCGTGCTCTAGCCGCTCCGTGCTGCTGCTACCAGGTGAGTAACTCCCCATTCTTGATCTGTCTCCCCTGCAGCTCTTCAGTCAGAAACACTCTCCTGTTCACAAAGAAGCCCCCCTGCTATCTGCTCCCAAGCTTCTCCACAGGCATTTCTTCTCAGGCGAGTAAAATCCCCCCTCCTGAAGCAGGAGGCTGCCCCCTTCTTGGCCATAGGAATGGGACTGGCAGCGCAGAGGTGAGAGAGCTCGAGAAGAAGGCAGCGGCAGCGATGCGTCCTTGAGCCAGTGTTGTTTAACCTATTTGTCAACTATTTCATCCCAGGCACTAGGTACGTGAGACACCCCCCCCCTCCCAAATTTGGCATCCAGACCCATTGGTTCCCTCCTATATGCGGATGACCTGGTCTTATCGCAGACCAAGGTCGGGCTGCAGAGACAAATCTCCACATTTATTAGCTATTGTCATGACAATTCTGACAATTAACTGCTCCAAGTCTAATGTGGTTGTATTTGCTTGGAGCAGGAAGGTTTATGAGTGGGTTGTGGATGGTCTTCGTTTCCAGCAATCCAAGGGGTATAAGTTCTTGGGACTAAACTTTACGGCTGCAGGAAAGTGGACAGAGCACCTGGAAAGGGTAGAGGTGATAGCCAAAAGACATCTTGTGGCAATCCTCAGATATTTTGCTGGGACAGGGAGGAGACATCTTGTCACCGCCATCAAGGTATCTGAAGTAAAGGTTAAACCTACCTTGTTGTATGGGGCTGCATTGTGGGCTCCTTTATGAGGAAAATCCTTAAACTCATTACAATCTAGATTTTTGACTACCCTTACTAATTTACCCAAGGGAACTCCGATTGCTGCCATCCGGTTGGAAGCAGGCATGCGTGAGTGGACGACAGATGCTTGGGAGCAGGCGGCCCTTTTTTGGCTTAAGGCATCTAGAGCTTCTTTGGAAAATCTACTGCATGAGGTCCTGCTAGATTCTTTCACTAACCCGTGGTGCCAGACTGTAATGGATCATCTAGTGCATTTGGGCCTTTCGGTGGATTATCTAGGGACCAAATCCTATGCAGCAGCCAGAAAGGAGATTATTGTCCATTTCCTGGACACAAGCTGGCATAACGACTTGATGTTGGTGACTCGTGCTCGCCATCTGGTGGGGTACGACTCCTGGGTTCCACATCCGGGTATAGGGGCAAGGTACATGGGATCAATGGCAACCTATAGGGAGAAGTATTTATTCCTCTCCGCAAGGGTTAATGCCCTTCCTACCAGGGTCTTGGAGGGATGGGTAGCAAAGATTCCCTATGGGAACTGTCTTTGCGCATTTGAAAATGTAGCGGTGGAATCTACGCACCACGTCCTATTTGAATGTCACTTGCATGATGGCTTACGAGACAAGATTCTTCAGTCTTTCATAGGAAAATTTTCTAGGGCATCAAGTTTTTTCTTGATGCAAATGGCTCTTAATGAGTTGGATTCTGAGGTCACCACATGTATTGTGAGGTTTTTGTCTCTAGCGATGGGCCTGAGAAGGCAATTCCTGGAATTTAAAGCGCTGAGCGAGCCAGAAGGAAGTTGATACATTAAGAGTCCCCTTTCATGACACCTCCGTTTATAATTAGTGTCAGGATGTCCAGATGTTAGGGCTGATAAGTGGGCGAGAATAGTATGGTTAGCACTTATCTCGTTTACTCAAAAGGGTCGGTTTAAGAGACTAGTGTTCGCCTTACTCCTAAATTCATCCATCTTAAATGCATTCATTTATGCTGTTGAAGGTGCGCACCTATAGCTGTTTCTGGTATTATGACATGAGACAAGTTATGACCAACATATCGAAATGTGACCTCACTTAAGGTATTGCCTCCTGCCCCAGTCTTGGTGGTGGTAAGGAGAATTTAAATAATGTCTCCCGATTATCATGGGCTCTTAATCATGCTTAGGCTGGCTCTAGCTATCCTTCTAGTAATTCCAACTTCTTCCTTATATTTGTAATTAGTGGTTGGGACTAAAAGTAGCCAACACAGACCTTACTATGTGGAGATGGCTTATGGGATTTAACGAAGGCCCGGTTGTTTTATGAGTTCCCTTTGATCCTTGACCCTTGTTCAGGGGTCAAGTGCTGCCGCCACAAGCCCTGGGAAGGGTAAGGCGAATTTAAGTGGATTGATCATTATGTTAGGTAGTGGGGTAGCCGGGGATACCTTAGGGTTACTTTTACGATGCCTTGTATTCTTGCGACCAGCAGGGTAGGGCCAATTATTTAAGTCGCGAAGTAGATATGGGCATAGTTATTGCGGGCAGTATGCACCGAGGACCAAACTAAGGGGTATTCATGAGGAATGGTTGGGTGCATAATGGGATGCACCAGAATATGGCTAGGTCTTGATATATGAGACTGGTAATTTTATCTTATTTATTTATAATATATTTTTATCGAGTATTGATGGATTTTATTTTCTCAATCCTTGAGGTTGGGAAGTATCTGTTCCTTTGTTTTTAAGGACAGTTATTTATTTATTTATTATTGATTGTATTTATGTGTGTATTTTTTTTTGTACATTCGTTTGTATTGTTGTGTACATTTTGGCAATGACTAAAAGGTATGCCTTAATAAATAATGATGATGATGATACTACCTTTCCTATCTCCCAGGAATAATATACTAAGCCAGAGTTTATTTGGAAATGGTCTTTCCAGAAAAATGTCATGCATAAGGGATATACAAACAGGGGGTAGAGGGGATAAGTAATACACCCCCTGGATTCTGTGGTGTCATTTTCATTTTGGTGTTCCATAGCTGATATCCTATGGGTTTGAGAGGGTTGAAATTAAGAAGGGGAGGTGCTCCTGTGCCACACTTGATTGACTGACTTTATTTGTATAGCCAAAGGCTATTACAAAACATAAAAAGACTTATGATCAAACAAATAATTTAAAAAACCCATAATATTAAAAACAACTACATAAAATGCATATACCTTGTGGATAAGCCCCCCCTCCCAAAAAAACACAAAAAAACCAACCTCCCATAGCGTAAATGCCAAAGCCTGTCATCCCCGGCGGCCCTTAAGAATTCACACAAACCCCTTTTTTAACAGCTGCTGCCAGAAAACTTGCCACAGAAAGTGTAATATTTGAGGATTTATCACTCAGCAATAACTGAAGATATTTATCAGATGCTCTACCCAAGAATGTATTTATAATAGGGCAAATTAAATGAGTTTTGAGATCATTATAAAACTCACAGAACTGAATCCACTGAATCCACCAATTCCATACCACAAGGACAAGTTTGATTTAAATATGGTATCCCCTTATAACATTCCTCAAGAACTGCCAAAGGAATAGAGTTAAACCTAACCCAAGCAAATACTTTCCATGAGTTAAGATTAAACACAGAGTATCCAGATAAGGCATTGCCACAGGAAATGGATTCATAATTGCAAAATAATATGCTGTCAGTGTTGAGGAACTAATCTGCCTGCTATATCTGCCTGGCGGCCTATATCCAGTAAGAGCTGTCTAACTTCTTTTTTTGCCCCCTTAAGCCCTAATGAAAGCAAAAAAGGGGAAGAAAAACCCAGGGACTGAACCTTAACTTGAACCAGGCAGAACCAACGACGGGGCTTTTTATCCTGAAGGACCAGCAACGACATGGTGGAAGTCAGGGAAAATAATAAAAGCCAATACAAAATAATCAGGGACCAAGCCCTAGTTGCTACAGGAGGAAAACCACATTCCAAGCGGAGTACTACATTTGGTACACAAGGGGCCAACAAAAGGGGCCCTGAGAAACTTAGATTGAACAATTTCTAAAGCATCAGCTTTCTCAAGTTCCTGCAACTGCACCCCGATTGAGACAAACTCCCTTAAAAAAACTCTCTGTCTCTCTCCACAGTAAAAAAATTAAAACATCACTAAAACTTCAACACTAAATTAAATCAAAAAGGCATTCAGAGACGTATATGTTCCCAGGCTAAAAGGGGTCTTCAGGGCTCCCCCCTGAGGAGGAGCTAGATAATTGTTGGACAATGGAGATATGGGAGGTTTTCCTCACAAAGGACTATGCTCACCAGGGGTAGTAGGGGCCCCCGGGGGCAGGAGCTGGAGTGCGATACCCTAATCATGAGGGATTGTAGGGGTTCCTGCTTCCCCGGTAATGCCTTCGGTAATGACATGCAAACCCTTTAAATTACGAATGGGGTTGTACTAGTTGTTCTACTTGCTATTTGACTGGGACGGGCTGCGAGGAGGCATTGGCCGCTAGTGGAAAGACGAGGGCCCATTGTGGGCACCGATATGCAGATAGATTACTCTGGTGCATTGAAACCCAAAGCCATACTTATTCTTGGTGGAACTATTGAATTAAACATAAGCATAGGAGGGCGATCCACATATCCCTGCTTACAATGAATTGTATCCCTGCCCTAAGCACAAGAATTCCGCGTATGTTTGTACATATTTGTGTATAACATGTTTATGCAATATGTTGTTTTAGGCTATGGCAAAAGCTAATGCTGGAATAAAGTTTATTATTATTATTATTATTATTATTATTATTATTATTATTATATATTAAAAGGGGTCTTAAACAAAGTCCAAACATAATAATATTTTCTTTAAGAAAATCACGTTAGTGCCCCTTTTAGCTGATGAAATCAAGCAAAGAATTTCGGGTCCTTTTGTAAAAACGCTAAAGGTTGAGGTGATCAAATTGCCACCTCTAGACCTGAAAAAACATACAATGGTGGCAGCACTTTTGTTTGCCTGGGCTATTGATGCCTGTATTTGCGCTGATCAGCTTCCAGAGCCCTGAAGAATAATACCAAGGTAATGGAAAGATTTAACCTGCTCAATTTGATTGCCATCCATGAACCATCTATGATGGGGTCTATTTGTAGAAAAAAACCCCACAAAAACATGGCTTTTGTCTTTTCATAGTCGATAGTTAACAAATTTTGATGACAAAAGGCTAAAAAAGACTCCAGCTGCTGTCTCAAATCCACCTGGGTTAGGGAATAAAACAGCATCATCGACATATAAAAGGCAGGCTACAGGTGTGTTACTAAGAGATGAAGGATGATTCAAAGAGACCATTAGCTAATCCACAAGGTTGTTTAAATATAAATTAAATAGCATAGGGGCTAAAATGCATCCCTGTCTGACCCCAGGCCTGTGCCACACTGCTCCCTGCTGGCATTTGAATTTTCCAGAAACCAGATGAGTGGGCACAATTGTTATTTGCTAGCTCTTGGGAAGGTGGGGTCTTGGTCCAAAATGGTGGTTTGGGCCCACACCTAGCATAGGAGTGTTTAACTGACACATACTGACTCACTCTTTAGAAAAAATGTTATCATAATTAATTTGTGATGTTTAATTAAACATAACATCCCCTCCAGAGTCTGGAACTCTCTGCATTACAGGCCTAAATGCTATGCATGTTCTGCTATTTCTAATTTACTCCTGGGTCACATGTGTTGGAGATCTCCTCCTCCTCCTGATTTGCTATAGGCATTCTCCACAAGCCAGTGTTCAGGTCAGGGTAGCCTGTATTTTACATCTTCATGTTGTTGTCATTTCAAGTTTATTCATGAGCTCCACATATTGGGGGTCCCCGTGAGGTTACACAGTCTGTACTTACCTGTGGAAGACCTTTTCACCCCCTTCCTCTGCACTCCACTGGTAGGCAGAGCCTCTCTTCACTCACATAGATTTGTGGTACTGTCAAGTAGGGGAGTATCCCTTCCCCAGTAAGGCAAATGCCAATTGCTGAGGCAAGAGAAGAAGGTGCTTATTCCCCTTCAATGTGTCAATAGGGGAATTCCCTATCTAGCAGAAGGTAACTGTTGAAATCCAAAGGGATTAGTATAATGGAACCCAAATAGAGTAAAACTTTACAATGGACACTTCAGAGTTTCTCTGTTAGCAGAGTTAGAGTTCATTGAGGTTACGGTCTCATAAATAACTCACCTGAGGTAATTTTACTGCATAGTAATTTCCTCCAGGTAATCTGCCTTACAGTGGTTAAAAACAGAAGTGACAGCAGAGTGATGGTGACCCTGGCTGGCTCAGGTTACCGCTGTGCTGCTGACATGGCCAGGGTCAGATCAGGGAACTGACCACACATGACCCCGGCCAGGGAGCTGTCCCGGCCCTGCACTGCATCCAGCGCCCTGCCCACCATGACAAGTAGCCATAGTGGTCAATCATGGACCACCATGGCGAACATAATCCAGGATGGGTCACAGCAGGTCAGAACATACATTCTAACCCTCTGTGGCCTGCTTTGCCCCAGACTGACCCTGGTGGTGGTGGAGGAGCAGGAGCACAGACTGTGACTTCAGCACTTTGCCAAATGACAGCCCAGGCTAGTTGCCGTCGCCGACATGCCTGGGGTCCGTCCAGGGCAAACATCTGGGACCCCAAGAAAAAATGTGACAGTGGCCATTTTTACATGGATGGGGGTGGGGGGATGGGTGTTCTGGTGTGGTGGGTGGAAGTGGGTGGGTGTCCCTTTACACAGACACCTCCATTCATGGGGCCGTCTCCTGGTTTTCCAGAGGGCTCCATGGGTGGAGATGGGTGGGTGATGGGTGGAGGTGGGTGTTGTGTAGGAGTGTGCATGCCCCCCCCCCATTGCCTGCAGTGTTCGAACGCATGAACACTGAGTGAACACTCATCCCCCCACCCACTGCCGGCCGTTTGCACTGACGCCCCCACTGGCGGAACACCAGCCCGAACATGAGGCGGGGGGTGTCCATGTAAAAATGGCCAGTGGCTGTGACTGAATCCTTTTACATGTTCATTACTGAGACTTTTCATACAAACTTTACCCCAAGTCTGGCTTGTTGCTATCCTGAAGAAGGGCCCTGCGTGACCTGAGAACTCACTTAATCACACCAGCAAAAGTTGGTCCAGTAAAAGATAGCACCCGAACTTAATGTCTTTGTCTCCATCTATTCATTTGTATGGAGAAGTCATATAGTATGAAGGTCGTATTTGTTGGGGATCCAGGATACTTGGAGCTAGCAGATGGAAAGATGGATTCTTTCCATCTACTCTGCTGCTCAGTGAACAGGCAATGAATATAACGGTGAGGCTCAACAAAAGCTGTTGAACCCATCTAGGTTTGTATCGCTCCAGGCTGTGGGATTGACTCCTTATTGCCATGTCATCAACGGGCTTCCAGTTGTTTACCTGGAAACTGATTAAAAGATTACTAACTCTCCTATATGTCTATCAATAGATATGGGCTTGGAAAAGGACTTTTATTGCCAAGCTAAGTAGTTCTGTTGGCTCTTCTAGCAATCACACCCTGCTATTTCCTGAGAATGTTGTGCTGACCAAGAGACCTGATCATGGACTGAATCAATTATTATCTATCATTTATATAGCACTCTCGTTATTATAGCTTGTTCAGTGTTATATATACCCTGTGAGACAGGTCATTATTATTCCCATTTTACAGATGGGGAGATGAAGCTGAGAGATAGTGACTTGTCCAAGGCCACTCAGTGGTGTCAATGGCTAAGATGGGAGCTAACAGTAGTGGGTTAGTAAAGATAATTTGGATTCTGTTTTGATCATTAGGAGCCCTGAGAATTTAACAGCAGGTGTTTAGAATTAATTCTAGATGGGTAGAAGTGCATATTTTCTTTCCTTATGGTGGTCTGTTTTATTTGTTGACTCTTCAAACTTACTTTGTTTAAAGAGAATAGAGCTTGGCTGTATGATTTATGGGAAACTTTCCATGCCAGGTGCATTGTACTCCTGCTATAGGCTACCCAGTTGATCATAGAACCATAGAACTGGAGAACTGGAAGAGACCTTGAGGGTCATTCAGTCCTGGACTTTACCCTGAGGCAAACTAGTCAAGACCCAAAGGAGTGGAAGGCTATTACGGTCCATAATCCAGGCCGCCAGTGTGAGAGGAAACCTAGAGTCCCAGAGAGGACTGTAGAGCTGAGGTTTGTTTGAAGCCTAGGTCCCTATGTGCCTTATTTAAGGAATACATGGATGGTGGTAGTGAACAGCTTATAACCAGAGCAGGCAGATTTTGATTCACTGTGGTATCCTACTGTCACTGTCCTACACTAGCTGTTCATTAGTTGATACACATGATTTCTGTTCAGCTGTTGTGTTTTTCTGGGAGATGGGTCCATATGTTCTTCTATCTGACCTTGACATAGAAATGAACATTTCTCCTTGCTCCTTCCTTCCCTTTTCTCCAGCCTCTTCTGTTTCCTTTTCCTTTCTGTATTGACAGTATCTCATTTCCTTCTACTCTGCCTTCTTATCTTCTCTTTCTTCCAGTTTGTTTTGTTTAATTAAATATGATTGTAGCTTAGAAAAAAACAGGAAAAAACATTCCTGTTTTTTCTCCTCGGAACTGCAATTCCTGTCACAATAAATGTATTTTTCCGCAGCCCAACACTCCCAGGTTGGCCACTGTGGAGAGAACCAGAAGCTCCATAGGATACACACTGCTAGATATTAAAATAAATACTTGACTGGTGAAAGTGTTCCAAATACTGGTGAGACTAGTGAGAATGTTCCAAATACTTGACTGGCTGTATCACTGTCCTTATGAAAAGGGATTAGCTTATATTCATTTATGTTAGGAGGCTCATGAAATCATGGGATGAAGTTAAATGACATGGGCCCTATGTAATTAAAAGACCACCTCCTCTGCTATATCCCATTGTGATTCCTAAAGTCAGCCAGTGGTACCCTTTTGCAAGTTCCATCAGCGTGCCAAGTTCGTACAGCGAGAATGTAAAGAGAGGTGCTCTTGGTGGTTCCTCTACAACTCTGGAACTCTCTTTCCTGGAGGTTCACCAAACCCTGAGCCTGAACATTTTTCAGGGACAATATAATAATAATTAATAGTTTTATTTCTAGAGCATCCCTTTGCCAAATGGCACTCGGACACCTTTGCAATTCTATGCAACAAAATACAATAAAATACAATTTAAAACAAATTGAAAGGGAAAGAGGGAGGAAAAATACATTAAGGGGAGGCCTGATCACCCACCAAGGGCATCTGAGACTCAGACTTGTAAAACCCTGATAGCCAAGGTTTTCCAAGTCCGGGTCTCAAAATATGTGGAAGACGTGCAACGTTGCTGTTTCCAATGGTGCTTGGGTGACTTCCAGCCAGAGAGCGAGAATCTAAGGCCATTTTTAAATGGGCCACAGGTGCAGGGGGGGATCAGTGTGTGTGCTGCAGCATGGGCAGTATGGAGGGCAGTGCACACCAATCCCCGTTTTGGGCAATTTCTCTGTGAGTGGGCGATGGGTGGAGGTTGGTGTGCATGCGTGTTTCGTGGGAGCACTCATGCACACCCACTCACTGCAGTATTCACATGGACGGCACCCACTCATGCCCACGTAGAGGATCTGAGTGGGTATGAGTGGGCCCATCTCATGTAAAAAGGGCCTAAATCTTCCTTGTGGGGGTTTCCACAATCAGATCTCTTGGTCAGCACAACATTCTCAGGAAACAACAGGGTGTTTTTGCTAGAAGAGCCAGTAGCTGCAGAACTACTTAGCTTGGCAATAAAAGTCCTTTTCCAAGCCCATGTCTATTGATAGGCATATAGGAGAGTTAGTAATCTTTTAATCAGTTTCCAGGTAAACAATTGGAAGCCCTTTGTTGACATGGTAACAAGGAGTCCGTTACCATTGAAGTCCGTGAAAAAGTGCCATGGTGTAAAAACGCCACAACTTAAGATGCAATGGTGGGATTCCCAGCGGTGCCATCTTAAATTCAGTCTGCCACTCTACAGGCAGATCTATCTATTTGTCCAGACATTAAATAGGTGTGGACATGGGGTCTAGGGAGTTGTTTTTAGAGAATTTTGTATTTGTTTTTATATAGTATAATATAAATATATTTAAGAGATTCATTTTATGTGTATTTTGTTACCCACACTGAGCCTTCAGGGAAGGGCTGTTTAGAAATCCAAACAGCTGCTAAATGGTACACTATTCAGAAAGTTGAAAAAGAAGATCCCTGTGGTGGGTTGAAATGGCACTATTGCAAACACTGACATATTACCAGAAAGGATGCACATGTGCGCAGAATGGTCTGGTGGTCATTTTCCACATGTGCAGTGATTATTTCTTTTACATTTTATAAAAAATAAATAAATATTAAAATGGCCACCGGGCACATCCTGCACATGTGCGCTCTTTTCCAAAATGGCAGCAGCAGCAGCATCACCACCATTTTGGAAAAGGGTGTCCAGGTGCAGAACGGTCCTGGTGGCCATTTTGCGCTTGAGCAGTTTACATTTAAAAAAAAAAAATTAAAACAAAAATTAATGAAAAGCAAACGTATGTTATTTGCTTATTCATTTGTTTTCAGAACATTAGTTATTAAAATGAATGGGGCTCCATTTGTTTTAGTAACTAATAAAAACAAAATGAATTTCACATCTCTTGTTCAGTCATTCTGTTTACCAATGACTCCCACTTGTACAATTGGGCTTTAAACCTTATAATCAGGTTAGAGAGTGCTTCCTGTTATTGTCTGAGGTTAAGCCCTGGTGGTATCACTTTCTAAACATTTATTTCGTACAGAGTCCCTTGCTCTGGCAATTTGCCCCCATGCCTTTTCCCTTTTTTAGTATGGCAGTAAATAATGCAAGTCTCTAAAATGCTGTCATGTTAAGGATTTCCCGAGCCCTCCCATGTGGCATGGTCTAAATCTAGCAAAAAAGGAACAGGAAAGAAAGACAAACAAGAGCTAATTTTAGTAATACAAAAAGTATTTTCATAACCAAAATTATGGATCTGGGGAAGAATTGCCACCTATGCCAGTCCACACACCCACTTTGTCAACAGTCTGCTGGCAGTATGATAGGGAGTTTTGTAGGAGCAAAGATGCGGATTCATCCTTTTGGATTCAATGAAAATGTATTAGTTATTTTGGTTGTTTCCTCTAAGGCAACCCAAATCCCAAATTACTTAGGAGGCTTCCGAGATCTCTGCTTGTTCTACAGGAATTTATGTGTTTCCCTGATATCTTGGCATTTCTTGCTGTCCTTTTTCTCACCCACCTCATATATTGTCATAATCTAAATTGTGAGCTCTTTGCAGTGAGTGAAGTAACAGTCCACAGTGAAGGGGCAGCACTGCCCTCCAACCTTCTAAGATCCCTCTCCTCTGAACTTTGCCATTGCATGACATCATGTGCCCCAAATCAATTGACAAATAATGCCTTCTCGGTTAATAAATAGTATTAGTGGGATCTATAATTAAGCAATGTAGTTATTGGCAAGTGACACAATTATTTGGAGGTTCAGTCTGGCTCCTATTGGTGTCAATAGCAAAGTAGTGTACCTGTTAGCTTCAACTATGAGGTTCCATATCTATGGATTTGTATGCAAAACCTGTACATTTACCATTCAAGTCAGTGGAACTGATTGTGAGTGTTCATTAATGGGAATTAGGCTCGAACAATCTAGCACTAGATGGTCACATACCTGTACATATGGCTGGACTGTTTGTTGTTATCCTAGTCTTCAACTGGCTAGTTATTATTTACCCTTGATGCAGTAACTTATAAGCATACAAATGACTCTAAAGTTTGATTAGGTTTCTGTTTGTGATCCAAATACAGGAATAAGGGATGTGCTTTTAAGTCATGCATCCATGTGAACAACTGAAATTACTGGAGCTGTTTCTGACCTTACTCAGATCCTTAGTTACTTATATATTTTTATGAAATGAGCAGGCAGAGCAGCAAAAACAGGATTAGAGATTTTACTGATATTCTCATTCCACTATCTAGGGAGGAAATTTCTCTCTCAAACCTCATAGCAACAAAACCAACTCCTGCAAAAAATGTAACAGATCAGTAAAGGGGAGACATTGCCAAAGAATTTCTCCAGAGATTACACGGGGAGTTTGTTTCTTAGGCTTCAGTACAAAATATTAGGGATGGGCAAACAGAACGGAGTTCAGAAATTAGGTTCGGTTTGGTTTGAAATTCGAGTTCGGAAATTCGGTTCGGTTTGAAATTTGAGTTCGGTTTGGAAGTTCGGTTTGGTCGGCCACACAGACCAAGTTTGGTCAAATTCCAAACTTCCGAACCAAGTTTGGCCATTCAAAACCAGTTTTTTTGGTGTGTGTTGCCACTAGGGATGGGCGAACAGAATGGAGTTTGGAAATTCGGTTCAGTTCGGTTCGGTTCAGTTTGAAATTTGAGTTCGGTTCGGACGACTGAACAGACCTAGTTCGGTCCGAACTCCAAACTTCCGAACCACGTTCGCCCATTCCTACAAAATGTACTCTCTTGTTATTAGGGGTGGGAATTTTGGATCTACCGGTATCCAGTACTGCCGGTATTTGGCAGTATCGGGGATGCCAGATAGATCCGATAATTCCCCGTACTGGTGCTGGTTCCTGTACCAGATTTTTTTTACATTGCGGCCATTGAAATCAATGGCTGCAATGTAAAACAACAAAACCACCCCCCCACTTTCCCTC
>QEPC01012343.1:963544-974549 GCA_003113815.1 Sphenodon punctatus
GGATCGCCTTCTTTACCTGTGGCTGTGTGCGGAGTCAGACTCGGAGTGTGCTCCCTCTGGGTGGTGGTGGCGGCAGCAGTGCGGGCCCGGCTGCAGCGCTGGCTTGAGCGCTTCACTAGGCCTTCCGGAGAACTTCTGGGTTTCCCCGGAAGGCCTGGTGAAGCTCTCAAGTCAGCGCTGCAGCCGGGCCTGCGTTGCTGCCACCACCGCCACCCAGAAGGAGCACACTCCGAGTCCGCACACAGCCACAGGTAAAGAAGGCGATCGGTGGGGGGTAGGGGAGAGCTCAGCTGCCAGCCTGAGCAGCCTCCATAGCCCTGGCTGGCTGCCACTGGGCAGCCAGCGGCGGACCGGAGCCCAGGTCCGGTTGGCCAGTGACTGTTAGGGCTTTAAAAAAACAACAACCAGGCTGGGCAGGGTGGGTGTGTGTGTGTCCCCCCTTCCACCCGCGCAGCCTGGGAGGGGTAGGGGGAGGTATTGGGGTTTTTCCCCCCATTGTTTTCAATGGGGACAGTTCCCCATTGAAATGAATGAAAAGAAAACTGGTACCGGTATACCGGGTTTAATCCGGTAAACTGATTTTTTGGAAACCGGTAACCAGTAAAACCAGTAACTGTTTTTTTGCCCAAGTCCCACCCCTAAATAGAAATTAAGGAGTGTCTTTTTTAATTTGTGGAATATCAGGAGAAATTCACACAATATATTGTACTGTATGATTCTCTCTTCACGGCAATATTTATCAAATATCACAATCTTTCATTGTTCAGGGAGTTATTGAGTATCCTGCTTCCTATCCTACCTTCCTCAATAGGTTTATTGCCACAGTAATAAACATTGGGACTCCTGTACTCGCATACTTTGCAGCCTGGGGGCACAAAGAGTAAGGGGGTTAACACACATGTAAGTTGTGTGCTCAAGTGCTGTGCTAGACTTTCCCAGAGAAAGACACCATTGTCCATTGCCCATGATGACTTGCACACACAGTGCCATCCCTTGCCCCCCACCCCCCAAGAGCTCAGCACATCCTTTCTGAATGACTGGCCAGCACTTAAGTGTGGTCTGACCTCTCATATGCTTGCAGATAAAAGTGTGTTCCACACTCCCACATTACAGACAGCAGTCCACTGGCTGTGGTTATGTTGCACGACTATGACCTTTTTTACATGGATGCCACTGCTGGCCTGGTGGGTGGAGCTGGGTGGGTTAGCACACCCAGAGAACACCTGGCAGCGCTGAGCCAGGAGACATTTATGCAGGGGGTTGTGGGATGGAAGGGGAGGGGCCAGAAAACACTCACCCTGGGAAACACTGTGCAAACACCCATAACATTTACACAGACAGCCAAGACAGTGAACGGCGGGGAATTCCCACCCAGCATAGTGATGTGACAACATGACTGACTGAAGGCAAAAGAAGCTGCGTCACGCACCTCCACCCCTGAACTGCCAGACCCTGTGCGGGTGGGGTTGGAGGGAGCAGGGATGACAGGAGACACAAAGTAGCAGCCCCCCGGCCAGCCCCGTGACAGAGGCCAGACAGTTGGGCACCATGGAGCCCCCCACAAACCAGACCCTGCCCACACACAACCGTGAACACAACCACACAGGGAAGGGCTGCATGACCAAGGAGGTGGGGGGACCCCAGTGGAGGGTGAGGGGGGGCAGGAAAGGGCACTGGGGAGAAAGTCATAGCACCAAAACAGTAGGGGACCCCAACACAAACACCCAATCCCCCAGCAAAGCCCCTGCACACACAATCCCAAGGCCTCCATAAAACAAACTGGGAACAGGACACAGACAGTCACGGTGGCAGTGGCAGAAGCTCACACTACAGCCGGACCAGCAGGGGACAGAAAGGGGGTGGGGTGGGGAACCCAGAACACCAATCGCCAGCGAAGCCACTTTTTCTCTCCAAACACCAACAACGGATGGGCATGGGCAAAGGGGGAGACAAACACCAAGGCAGGGAGGGGGCAAGGCACCAGGATAACAGCCAAGGGGATGGACCCCCAGCCCAAGGGACCACAGGGAAGGGGGAGCATGAAGACAGGGATGGAGGGGGACAAAAGGAAGGCAAGACAGTCAGCAAATGGCCACAACCCCCAGGACTGGGAACTTAGGGTCAACCCCAAAGGATCTGACATAGCTGCAGCACATCCACCGGGGGGTGGGGGGAACGCTATATAGCCTGCACCTGCCAGACAACCAGGCACAACCACTGTAAGGCGCCCACACAAGAGAACAGCACAAAGGGAAGGAGAAGACACACCACCTGGAAAGTGAGCAAAACCACTTTAATGCAAAGGGAAACATAGCGGTACACATGATAGGGACAAGGTAGCTGGGGAGCCAGCATGGAGCGGGCTGGTGGGGCGGATCCCCAACCTCAATAGGGATGACGACCTCGTACCCAACTCCAGCGATCCTCCTGGGTGCGGTCGAGCTGGTGCACCTGCTGTAGGAGGTGCAGCAGGACTGGAGCACCTCCTCCTGCTCCCTGGCCCGCTCTGCTATCATCACATGCACTAAGGGAGAGAGGGTGAGCCATTAGGATGGTCCAAGAGCCCCAACAATGTGGAACCCCAGACAGACATCAGGGGAGAGGGCTCTGCACACACGCAGCACACTCACTGATCTCCTCGTACAGCTGTGCCCCAGTATTTAGTTCCAAGGCTGCACGCTGGAGCTGGCCAGCCATCTGTCCCAGGCGAAGCAAAGCCAGGAACACAACCAGAGTAGCTAGAAGGGAGAATGGAGAGGGAGAAAGGGAAAGGGTGCATGGAAATGGTGCAGGTCAGAAGGGGTCAATAAGCACACTGTCACAAAAACAATATAGGAGGTAATGTCACAGGCAAGTTCTTTATTTGTGATGGGGAGAAAGGAGGGGGACCAGGCAAGCGGAGGCCGGTGAACGGGTGATCACGGGCCTGTGGGCGTTCCATGCAACCATCAGTTAGGGGCATCATTTCACCCACTCAAAGAGGTATGGAGGCACTTGTTAATGCAACAGGAATGGAGGCAGGAGTTAACAGAAGATGTGATGGGGTCCGGCAGACGGGGCAACTGACCAAATAGGTCACACAATACAGTGGGGAGGAGCAGCACTGTCCAAGGGGAGGCAAGGCACAGCACAGTCACAGGGAACACGTTGTCACGGAGCGGGAGGTTGGGATGCTCAGCTCAGGGAGAGGCCAGTGGGTGCCCGTGAAACATCGGCCCCTGGACAAGACCCTCCCAGGCGAATAGGCCCCTGCAGAATCTCCGGGAATGCATATCCGCATCCACCATGAACCGGGGCAGGAGGTGGTTCTCTGTGGCAGCTTCAGCCCTGACAGTTGGTAGGTTCAGCACCGATTGCAGGGCGTACAGCTCCAAATCGGTAGGGGCCCCAGTCAGTAGTGGTCCACCAACATTGGAGGGTAGCAAGCCCATCTCCCCAAGAAGGACCAGACATTCTGATCGCGGTCACGATATGCAATGAACACACAGTAGGATGCCGGTGTAGTCAGTAGCAACAGGGGGACTCCCGGTCTGGAGGGCCAGTCCATACTCAGATCGAGCAGCCACCAGGTGAACAGCCGTGATCTCCTGTGTGGTCCATGGTGCAACAACGGCAGCAGGGTGCCCCCAAAGAGGTTGTTGTAGGAGGGAGAAGCCAAGCTCCCCGGCACGCCTCTGGCAAGCTGGATCCCTTAATGGATGGCCCATCACCCACATGTACCGTGACAGGAGATTGAATCCATCCGCTACTGACAGAGGGTCGCTCAGCAGCAGCTGGACAGCGCGGCTCTGCCACAGCATTCCCCAAAGCATGTTGGCACATAGCGACCATTCCTGCCCGGCACAACCACTGGCCTTGGGGCCTGTTCCACACCCTGCCATGACGTTTGCAAAGGCCGGGTGGTGGATTGCACTGGAATTCAACAGAGAGTGGCTGGGAATGAGCGATGTACGAGGAGCTGCGCTTCGGTAGCTGGAGGATGACCTTACATGGCTGTTAGTGGGCAGGCTGCTAGGCCCTGTGAATCTGACCCACGCATCGGGTGGACACATTCCAGCACAAGTGATGACAGATGACCAAGGCCACGACTGACTCTAGCACGGAGCTAATGAGGCACAGCATGCAGCATATCTTGATTGTGCACAGCTGCATCATGCCATGGCCTTCAGTCTCCGTGAAAGATACAGGGCTGACACTGATGCATCCTGTCCACTGATCGCACAGGGGCATGTCATGGCCACTGGGGGGGGGAAGGTAGGCCCCCCTTTCCACTGTGCAGTCCCACTGGGACCCTAGGCCCCATGCATTCAGGCGGTCTGTGCAGGTGGGGGGCTGTGCTGGCGGGCCAGTGAGCGGAGATCCCTACCAGATGCACAGAACACACCCAAAGTGCTGTACCAATTGATGGGCACCAAGCATAGTCCACCAAAGTACATATATGGTCCCGTTACAGTGCCCGGGTGTGGCGTGTAGAGAGAGGTGACTGAGGTGTGGTGGGTGAGAGGTGATCATGTGCTTTGTGGTTCGCCTGTGGCAGCGGTCCCCATTACATTGGGACAGCCTTTGACCGACAGGGGAACGTGTGTAGCACGGTGTGGGTGTGGGCACACAGGGCTTGGGGGTTGGAGACACAGGCCATAACTGGGTGGTTGGTTAGTGCACAGCCTAGTGATTGGCCGGGTGCTGTAGCGGGAAATGTTCACAGCGGTGCAGGCCTTGGGGCAAGCCACCCATTCACTTGGAGGCTAGTTGGGTACCTGCGTGGTGATCCATCACAGTTTCTGGTGGTGGGTGCTCATGGAGTGTGTGTTGGTGGTACCATGCTGCCAGATGATGAGCCCCCTGAGGAGAGAGCCATCCTGATAACCGTTCTGGCCGCTTGTTTCATGATCCTGGCCCAGGTGTTCCAGCAATGGACCGAGCTACTCCTGCCAGGGCCCCGTTTCTACAGCCATGGGACACGGTGCAGGAGAGCGGCCAACATGCACAGAGCAGCATTGTTGCAGTGGATGAGGACGATAGCTGCTTGCCGACATGCCCTGTTCTGAACAGCAGTGTCTCAGCACATGTGGCTTGTCCTTTCCTGGTGGCCCCTCAACCTTTGTGGCCGTCGTGTGACTGTCCCAACTCGGAGGATGAATTGGATGTGTTAACGCACCAATGAATGGTGGGAGAACATGCCGGCTAACTGGACAGATGAGGAATGGATGGACCACTTCCGCATGAACCGCTCCCTGTTAACCCATCTTGGTGAGATCCTGAACCCACATCTCCAGAGGAGAGCTACTAAGATGCGGTATTCGCTGCCCCCAGGGATGCGATTGGCCATGGTGATGTGGAGGTTGCCTACCCCGGATTCATGTCGAAGTGTTGGGGAGTAGTTTGGAGTGGGGACTGCTACCATTAACAGGGTGCTCCATGACGTGTGTGACCTGATAGTGGAGCTGCTACTCGAGCGGATCATCCAGCTCCTGGATCCCGAGGTAGTAATCCGCGGTTTTGAACTGGAAGCAGGCATTCTCAATAAATCTCCAGGCCATTGTGGATCATGGGTGCCTATTCACTGACGTGTACACAGGCCAGTCAAGGAGGAGCCATGATGTGCACATTCTGTGGGCGTCACCCTTCTATGCCCGGATGTTCGATGGTGAGATTTCCCCCAACCTGTACCGGGTGACTGAGGGAGTATCCATGGCTCTGGTGTTGCTTGGGGACCCCGCCTACCCATTGAGCCCATGGCTCATGAGGGCCTATCCCGTGGCTCTCACACCAGAGCGCAGGCCCTTCAATGAGCGCCTATTGTCCGCTCGGAGCATGGTGGAGCAGACTTTTGGCCAGCTCAAGATACATTAGCACCTACTTATGAACAGGAGTCAGTTCGATCTCGAGCATACCCCCATACTTGTCCTGGTGGCCTGCATTCTGCATAATATCTGTGATTCCGGAGGAGCTGCCCTTGACAACCCCCCACCAGTGCAGCGACCATGTCCTGTGTCCTGTACCAACATGTCCAGGGTGGGGCATTCTGGTGCATATCGGAGAAGAACAGGGACGCTCTCTGTAGGCGAATAGTTACCCAGATGGCAGGCTGGCAGGCAACTAACCCTGGCATCTGAATGCACCCCCCACCCCCCAGTCCATGACCTGTGTAACCCGAACTAATACACACAGATATGAACCGACTACATACTCCATGTGTATTCTTGGTTTGGTACTAGGGGTTTCCCTGTTTTGTATGAGCTGTGTCCCACATAATGGGATCACATCCTTGCTTGCAGCCATGGCATTAGTCATGCTTATGGTTTTCGGCTGTCACCAGCTGGCGGTTTGCATAGGCAGTGCAACCGTGGTATCAGTATGCAGGCCTGTACTCTTTTATGGGTGGTTTGTCATTTCCCCACCGCCTTCTGGCAGGCAGGAGCGGTATAGGTCACACAACTGTATAGCTCATGGCATGACCCCGTATGTTCACTTCTAACCCCCTCCCCATGCATGCAGTCCCCTTAACATAATGACTGGCATAGGGGTACTGTATAATCTTTGTTTATTAGGGATTATTTACAAGGGTTTGGGGGTCAGTTTTTTGGGGGCCTTCCACGTCCCTGCTTCAGCGCTCCACCGGGCCTAGATCCCCTGCAGGCCTTTGCTGCCACTTTCCGCTGCGAGTGGCGGCCTTGCTCTCTGTCATCCACCAGCTGCTCCACTCTGGGCTGAGGTATTGGACCCTGCAATATGAGAACATATGGTAAGAGTGACACTTGTACCTGGGAGGTAACCCCAGCACCACAGCCCTGCTTGTAGCCCTCTGGGGATTCCTTGGATCCCCATGCTGCATCCCCTTCGCCCATCCCTCTGCTGTTTGAGATGCGGCTCCCCCCACCCCCCTTTAGAGACAGATATGTGATCCAGCTTACCAGAGCTAGTGGGGCGGCTGGCATGGGCGGTTGTTCACCTGGGGGTTCCAGTATGTTCTGTGGAGGCTGTGGATCCCGGAGGTGGGGTCTCGAAGGCAGCTGTTGAGGAACTGGGAGGGGTGTGGGCTGGAAGGGTGGCCCCACAGGCTGTTGTTGTGGGGCTATGTGGGGGGAAGGACCCTATGCACGAGGCCAAGGAAGGGGTGCTGCTGGGGAAACCAGGGTTGGCCGAAGTGCTGGGGAAGGGACACCTGCACCAGTGGGAGGGCACAGTGGTGATAGTCGGCTGCCATCCCTCCATCCGTGCCTGAAGGGCCCATGTCATGCTGGGTTCTCACTGCAGAAGTCCCACTGCCTCCCCCATGAGATCAAGGGTCCGTGCGGATGTCCCCTCCAGCGTGTCATGGGCCCTCACCCTCTTGGCCCTGTTGAGGCGCATCTTGCAGTGGAGGGTGGTAGTCTGGCGCCTGTCTCATAGGTATTTGGTGCAGGACCGGTTGAGCATTGCTGCCAATATTTCCTGGTTCCTATCCCCTCCCCTCTTTGCACCTTCCTGGTGAGGGTGAGCTCCTTGGAGTGCACCTCGGCTCACCTGGTTTCCTCCAGAAGTTCCCTGCCCAGGTCCTCTCTCCTCCTCCGATTTCTGTCCCACATCTCCCGATTCCTCTCAGTGCTGCCGGAGGCAGCACCCCTCACACCGGGTCACTCTTCTGTGGAAGACATGTTACCGCATGGGTTGTGTTGCTTGCCATTTCCGTACCCTGTACCCCTAGTGGTACACCTGTTGTGCCTCCTCCCTTGTGACCCCACATCTGCATGCCTGTCAGGGGATGTTGACCTGTGTTGCGCCGTTCCCCTACTGTGGTGGCCCCCAGCCCTTCTCTGTATTGCATGGTGGGTCTATTGCTTGGGGGGCTACCTCTGTGCCCTGTATGCTACTCCCTCACCCTGGCACCACCCGCAACCCTTCCCTTGTCCATGTTGGCCTACCATCATTGTCCTGATAACCGGGTCTTGGGGGTGCCACTGGTTCCTCCTCAACCACCTCCTCCTCCGCGACCTCCTCCTCGTGAACCTCCAGGCACCCTTGAGCTGTAATGGGATAAGTGATCCATCAGTTGATCCCTGCTGCCCGGCTTGGGCCCAGGTCACTGTGGCCAGGGCTCTCCTCCCCCTCCAGGTTGTAGTTGTGCTCCTTACCTGGATTGTATTCCACCATGTCCTGGGAGATGGGAGTTTCGGGTGTCCGTCTGCTCTGCGTGTGCCCCCCGTCCCCATGGCCTGTCACTCTGTGGGTTTTGTTAGCGTATGCGGAGGGTGATGTTACTGTGAGTGGTTTCCCAGGCCTCCTCCTTCCCCTGTGTGACAGGGCTGTCCCCTCCCGCATCCTGGCTGCCCTCGGTAGGGGCAGCGTTCTCCCCCTGCTCCAGGGGGTTGGGTAAGGGGAGCGTTCCAGCCCTCTTTCTGCCCCTGGCAAAGGCGGTGCCATGTATGCGGGAAGCAACAATGTCCCCGTCCATGCAGAGGAACCGGTCCAGCTCATCATGGAACTCCATTGTGTGCATGGCATGGCCGGACTTGAGATTGTTGTCCTTGATATACTTATATCCAGACTTCAAGTCCTTTACCTACTGCATGCACTGGCTGACATCCCTACTGTATCCCTGCTGCTGCATCTCCTGGGCGATGGCTTCATAGACCTGTCTGGTCTTGTAGCTGCGCACCAGGTCATACTGGACCTTTTCTGCCCCCCACACGCGTATGAAGTGCCGGGTCTCCTGCCTCAACCAGGACTCCCCCTTTGGGGTACCGTGTGTGTGAGGGGCCTTCCAGTTTGGCAGCTTGGGGCCCACTCAGTAGCTGTGGTGACAGTGGAGCTGTTTGTCTCCGGTTGGGGGTATTGCATGGGGGTTAGCATCTGTCCTGCAGCCCCCCTTTTGCTCCTGTTGGGTGATCCTTCCCCTCTCCCCCCGGGGGGCAAGGCAGAGTTACCTGACTGTTACAGAAGCCCTCCTCGGCTGTCTCCCTGGTGGTGCATTGCTCCTGTGTATGGGCACTCTCCTGGGGGTGGAGTGGTAACAGTTAGCTGTCAGCTGCCCAACTTGTGTTCCCTCTGGATGGTTTCTGGTATTGGCATGTGGGCCCCTCCTCCCTGGGTTGTTGGGATACTGTTGCTCTTACCTCGCTGTCGGTTGTGCTCCCTTCCCCGTGCTCCATGGCTGTGGTGGACTGGGGGGATGTGGACTGTGCCAGCGCCGCGGTATGCCCTTGGCCCTGTGATGGGACAGGTGTGCTGTGGCTAGCCATCTTTCCCTCCCCCCATGCCATTGGGTCAGCCCCCCCTTCCCTTGGTATCCCAGGGTCCCTTAGGTTAGCCTGGTCCATCCCGCACGCGTCATGGCACTGGTTCCCTTTGTTTTGTCAGTGGCTTTCCTTCCAGACATTTTGGGAGCCGGCACGCTGTTGTCATGTTTCAGTTCTCCTTTAAGGGCTCCCGGTCAGGTGGCCGGCGTCTTCCCTGGTGGGCGTGTCTGTTTGGGGGCACCTGCGTGGCCTCTCTGGCCATCTCTCTGTGGTATTGGCAGACCCATCCCCGTGGGTGTGTGTGTTTTGGTTTTTACATGAATGGGTGGGTGTCGAACACCCATCTCCACCCACCTCCACCCACAGAGCATGCCGGCTCCTTCCTGGCTGCTCCGTGGGTGTTGGTGGATGGGTCGGGAACGCGCACCCACCCACTCATGTATGTTTACACAGACTCTCTCCCACTGATCTGATAGGTGTTTATGGGTGTCCGTGGGTGGGTGACGTCCATGTAAAAAAGGCTTATGATTCTCACTGCGAGTGAGGATTTGGTGACCATTTAAGTCTAGCATAGCACTTTGGTACACAATTTACATGTGTAACCTCCTTCGGTGTCTGGACAAATGTGGATGTATCCCATGACTCCATTGCATATGCAGAATCCTGAGGGTGCTGGCAGTGCAGCTGACTCTGAGCCCAGCCACCCATGGAGCTCCCCTGTATGATTCCTCTACATGTCCCTGTCAGACACCATTCCATGGTTCTCCTGGTACTGCAGCAAGGGCCCCCAAGTAGAGCTGAAAGAGGTTATGTCACGGGGGTTGAGGTCCACTACCCCACTTTTCTGGGTTGGGTGACTCAATTTCCCTCACTGAACCAGTTCTCTCTCTGGCTGATTCAGTCCTGCAAAGGGGACAATACTTGTCTCCCAAGTTCCCAGAGACTTCCCATTCTTAGACTCTTTCTCTCTCTGGATTCGCAAGAGCTTGAGGGCTCAGGTTTCTCAGATTGTGTTCCCTAACGTAAGTCAATGGAAAGCACTTCTTAGTAAAGAAGAAAGTTTATTGATTACATAAGCAAAGCTTGTTTGAACGCAGAGTGGCTAATAAACAAAAGTAAATAATGCATTCCTAGTCCGAACTGTGTGCATCCCTAGTTAAATCTTACCCCAGAAAAGTCCATTTCTCAGCAAGTGATGTAGCGTGGCTGGGCATCAGTCTTAAGTTGGTTAGAAATCAAAGTTCCTTCTCTCAGTGCATTGCTTCAGCAAAACTGGCTGACTGGCTGGCTGGCTCCTGCCCCCGCACTCCAGCTGCGATCTGAGACTCAGGGCGTCAGTGATTGAATGAATTCCCCATTGTCTCTTGATAGCAAAGATCTTCCTCTTAAATACCTTTCCAGTTTCTTTGTTTGGTTTTTCCTGCCTGGAGAATTCTGTGCCTCTTCTAGTCACGTAGGTAAGAGGCTTCATTTGCAACTGAATGATCCCTGTCTGGTTTCGACAGAGATGCCGGCTTTCTGAATACACATTCTTTGTCTCTCTCCATTGCATGGAGTGAGTTTCCAGTTTTCAGCTTTTACATTGAATGATTGCATGAAGTGAGTTTCCAGTAGTGGTGGGACCCCGGGCCCATTACCGGCTACCGGATTTACCGGTTACCGGTTCTACGAAAACCGGATTTCCGGATTAAATCCGGTATACCGGTACCGGATTTATTTCATTGGTTTCAATGGGGCGCTGTGTCCCCATTGAAACCAATGAAATAAATTAATTCCCTCCCCCTCCC
>QEPC01012343.1:975229-992084 GCA_003113815.1 Sphenodon punctatus
TTTTTGCTGGGGCAGTTTTTTTACATTGCAGCCATTTTTAAATGGCTGCAATGCAAGAAAAATCCGGTACCCCGGAATCCGGTACCCGGTCCGGATTACCGGGTCGAATCCGATAATGCCGGTACGCCTGATACCGGCATTATCGGATACCGGATTCTACCGGTTTCCCACCCCAAGTTTCCAGTTCTCAGCTTTTACATTACATACATGTTTAACCTTTATGTTTACATATTTGTTAAACCTGTAGTTCGGTATCTCCTTGTGACAGGGTACTCGCAAAAACAGATAACCATTGAATTTGTAGTATCCGAATCAACCTGACAACCATTGGATACCAATTGGTACCTGATAGTGACCTGATTTGGGTACCTTATGTCCTGGAATGTCAACTTCCTGTACTGATTTCTTGATTTGTACATTGATATGCTGACTTCCGACACTCATTTATTGGTTTTCTGTATCAGAAAACTTGACTTCTGGTCCCAGAAAGTCAACTTCTGTTCATGTAAAAATACTTACAGTCCCAATTTCTTTTTCCATTTATCAACTTCTGACAACTTTTTATTGATTTTCTGTCCTGGAAAATCAACTTCTGGTCCCAGAAAGTCAACTTCCATTTCTAGAAAAACTACTTCCAGTTACTTAAAAAAAAAAAAAGGTGCAAATTTTTCAGTTTTCTGACCTGAGATGCCAGTTGGTATACAAGTATACTGGGAGTCAGTAAATAAAAAAATTGGTGCCAGAAGTTAAAATGATTTTTTTGAGTATCTGGGTACCCAATTGATACCTTGGATAAGGTACCCAATGCAGTACCTGAAAATGTGGATATTACCCAGAAATACTAAATTAAGTACTCATTTCTGCTGTCCCCCAACACAACCCGTTACGTCTCTTTTACCTCCTGTGGAGCCAGGAGGAGGAGGTACAGCTCCACTCTGTGCTGGATATAGGGGGCTGTACACCTGGTGCTATTAGTGCTCACAAAGGAGGGGATGCATAGGTCCCCATCCCCCCATGTCTGGTAGCATTGGCCTCAGTACCGGAGACACTGTGGGTGCCAAGGATTGGTAGCCTTAGCTCCACTGATCCCTACATTTGGTAAAAGCATAATAATCCACCTCAACAGACACAAACCTCAGAGGGGAAATTTGTTGGGATTAGAACTGAGGTTCCCAAATTATGGGCTGTGACCACAGGTGGGATCATGCTGCCTCACAGATAGGGTCACATTTCCAAATGATATTTGATTATACATTGCATGGGTTTGTTTATTTAATGCTCAAAATGGGGTCTCACAGGAAAAAAAATTGAAAACTGCTAGATTAGAGAGAACTTAAAGTTTCAGCCTTCAAAATCAATTTTTACAATGATAGTCTCAGGGTTTAGGAAAATTACATTACTAGCGTGGTCTCTTCCTCCAAGTAGACCTTTATATGACTGATGTCCCTGGCTATTATATCAGTTTGTTGTTATTGGTTTGTACAGGTGACACAATGGATAATGAGAATCTGATAAAAAGTTAGCAATGGTTGTAATTAGATGACTTTCTATAATGCATGTGATAATTAATTACAGACATAGCTACAGTTGTTATGTTAGTGACAGATCACACAGCCTTTTTGTGAAGAGATATCAACACAAAACAGCACAACCAAAGAACAAACAACATTGCCAGAAGATGCAATTACACTTAATCTGAGACAACACAGGGTGAAAACAGACATGATGCTAACCACCCTTTAACCACCCTTGGTGGTCATTTATGCATGTTTCAGGGCTGCATAGGGCACCAATACAGCCCTGCAACATGCATAAATAACCACCAAGGGTGGTTAAAGGGTGGTTAGCNATAGAAGTTAAGGTTTCCCATGTTTCCGCAACAGGATGTCATAATATGAGAATGTCATCATTACACTTACTGATTCCATGTCTGTCATCTCACAAGATATCTTTTAAAAAGAATGCTTTCTCATAGTCTACACTGCTAACCTATTAGCAGGCACTAATAGACTTCTCAAAACAATTACAGCCTGGCTTGTAATTCATGAAAATGTGTGGAACTCCCAGGAATTCACAGAATATCACGATTTCTATGACCACCAATAACCTCCATGGCACAATCATCATAGCTCTAGTTATAACAGATTTAAGATTAACAGCATTTCAGTATAAGTAGATGTTCTATGTCTGAAGGACTCTGTGTCATAGGAATGTACCCCAATAAATAACATGTCTGATATATATAAATAATTGGTTTTGCAAGAAGGAGCAGCAAAATGCTATTAGCAAAGTCATGATGAATAGCAGTATGCAAAATGCTAAAAGAAAGATGTGGTAAACTTCACCACATTGAAAAGCTGTGGTTGGCCGTCAGTGTTTGCTATAGCTTCCTCTCTCTAGACACTGTAATTAGGATGTAAGGAACATTCTTCAGAGTGACAATGGGAGTTAGTAATTGTGCATAGTCAAAACAAAGTAACAGAACCTGTACTCCAAATCCTCTAGAACAGGAATAATGATGTAAATGAAAACCAAAGGGAACAGATTAGTAGGTAGTACAGTTACTGTAATATAGACGGGCAAAATTAAATCAAAATGTATGTGTTTTTGTGGCATGGTAGCAAATCTCAAGAAAAGTAACAATATCTCAAAAGAAGCTGGGTTTTTATTAATTGTGTATGAAAACTTCAGAAATCCCCAATTAACTCTGGGAGTTATAGTGTGTGGATTTCAGTAGCCTCATTATGAGTGCTCAAGTTAATCTATAGGCCCCTTCCAAGCAGGGGGTTGACTGGCTCACCAATGGCTGCTGTTAGAGAGAGCCCCTGACTCCCTGGTTCCTCACTGGACCCTAGTTATCTCAATGGTCTGTAGTCTGCTGTGTATAGTAGTGATCTGGTGGACTTACAGAGATTGGGGCATTGACTGGAGAAGAGATGACTAGGGAGCTGTCTGGAGGCTCTTCATCATCTTCAACTTACGAAGAGTTTAGGTGAGCATACAGAAGCAATTGTACTTGGCCTTGGGCATAGATGCTGCAAGGAATAGACAAGCACAACTGTTTTGGACTGTGCACACTGCAGCCTGGTGAATCCAGGATGCCTCAGTCAGCTACAATTTCTTCAATGAAGTGCTGTAGGGAGCTTGCTACATTCTCTGCAGAAAAGATGGGCCTTGTGATGTGGAAAGCTGCAGGGTCTCAAGGGACTACATTCTCCTGGTTACTGACAAGGCAATCTATGTGCTGCTGGGATCACTGAACAGCAGTTGACCAACTGTAAGGCTGGGGCTTGAACTGTTGCCCTTGGGGCCCTGGAGGTGGTAGTTTGCTCCTCAGCACAACTGGCTTATCCTGGCCAGCGCGTGTGCATGTGTGTGTGCGCGCACCAAAGACCTTCCCAGTGCTAGTCAGGCCACACCCCTCCTTAGCATTACTCCATGCATCCAGCTCCCTGGTTGGTTGGCTGCCTGCTGTATAAAAGACAGAGCTCAAGCCACAGGAAGCTGGGAGGATCATCTGTTTTTTTCTTCCCTTTCTGTGTGTCCACCTGCCTGCTTATGGTCCCTGTGTTTGAATGTCTGCCTTGAGCCTGCTCAAGGACTGCCCTTGAACCTGCCCTGTGACCCCATCTGTTTTCTGTCCATCGGCCTGCCCATCGTGTTTCTCCTGTCACCTGGTCTGTGCGTTGATCCCCTGTTTGTTGCCCTTGGACCCAATGTTGCACTATTCTCTTGGACATGGACCTGATCCTGCCCTACTCTCCAGACTTGATCTTGCCATGACTCCCTCCAAACCCTGCTTTTCACCATGTTCCTGACATCAATCACCTGCAGCTTTGACCTGTGCCCCTCCTGGTTATTGAGAGTCAGCAGTGGGGTAGTGGTATCTTTTATTGATGAGCATTGGCGACACTTCCTTATGGAGGAGAAAGTGCTGACCAGCATTATTCTCAAAAAACTATCTCTTGACACTGGAGCTTACAAATTGTTGCCCGGTGTCCAACCTCCCATTTTTAAGGAAGGGAATTGAGAAGGCTGTGACAGTGTTCCAGTTTGGGTTCCAGCCTTCCTATAAAGTAGAGGCTGCACTTCTCATGGTGATGAGTGATGTGCTGCTGACCTTTGATTGAGAACAGCTAGCCATTCTGGTCTTGCTGGACCTTAAAGCAGCTTTCAATAAGATTGACTATAAGAAGGCTGTTGCTTCAGTGGCTGAGGGACATTGCTAGTGTCATCAATTGGGGCTTTGGTGGTTTGAGTCAGACCTACAGGAGTGAAGTCAAACAGAGGCGATGGATGGTTGTGTCATCCCCAAGAGGCTTGAAATTGAGTGTCCTCTAAGTTTCTGTTCTATCACTCATGTCGTGGTGGATGACCCTGGCAGCAGGGAGATAACGGGACAAAGATGAGAGCAAGGGAGGTCAGTGAGAAGGAGGTTACTAGAGGTGTGCACCAGGGGCCCATGTCATTTTAATTTTTGTTTTTCATTTTTGTTATTTAAGTCTGTCATTTTGGTTTCCATAAATATAAAATTATCGTTTTTGTTTTTGCTTTTGTTTTCCATTGGTTTCAATGGAAAACACAATTTTGGCTGTTCCTTTTTTGTTTTTCACTATATGTGGCTGACACCTGGAGTGCCTATACCTCCAATGGAAGGCATTATATGTACAAGATTTTAAAAAGATTGAATAAAGGAATCCAATTTTAGAAGCAGTTGAATTATTTAATTTTGCAAAATTCTTCATATACATTCTTAGCTGTAACTTCCTTTCCTCACATTTAATATAGATGAAACTTGACAAGTTTACACCCCTTACCATATTTACTGTCTTTGCTAACTTTCAGAAGGATTAGATAAAGGGTCCTGGTGGAATAAGCAATTAACATATAAATGTATGTCTGACTGTAACTTCTTTGTAGTCCAACCAGTGTACATGAAATTTGGNAGGTGATATTGGAAGCCAAGGGAGGCAATGAGTTTGCCTAGGGACAGGGTGTAGATAGAGAAGAGGAGAGGGCCAAGGACAGAACCTTGGGGAACACCAACCAAGAGTGGAAGGGAGGAGGAGGTGGAGTTGGCAAGAGACACATTGAAGGAGCGCTCAGAGAGGCAGGAGGAAAACCAGTCGAGGACAGAGTCACGGAAGCCAAGGGAGTGAAATGAGTCCAGCAAGAATGAGTTATTACCAGTATTGAAGGCAGCAGAAATGTCAAGGAGGACAAGAATGTAGTAGAGGTGATTAGATTTAGCCACAAGAAGATTGTTGGTGATCTTAGTGAGAGCAGTAGAGTGAAGGGGGCGGAAGCCAGATTGGAGGGGGTCAAGGGAGGAGTTGGCGGAGAAGGAGTTGAAGCAGCAGGAGTAGACAACACGTTCAAGAAGCTTGGAAGCAAAAGGAAGGAGTGAAACAGGATGGTAGCTAGAAGGGTTATAGGGGTCAAGAGTGGACTTTTTGAGGATAGGAGAGACAGTGGCATGCTTGAAGGTGAAGGAGCCAATAGAGAGGCAGAGGTTGATGATGTGCAGGAGGGAAGGGGCAACAGTGGAAGTGGCAACAGGGGGAACAGTGGAACATTGAAGGGACTTCAATGGAAGTCACGAGGTGGGAGAGGATGGGATCAAGGGGTCAAGTGGAAGGGTTGGATGAGGAGAGCAGAGAGGAGATTTCCTCATGGGCAGTGGGAGGGAAGGGAGGACAGGAGAGAAGGAGGGGGAGGAGGGAGAAGGGAAGAAGTAGGAAGAGGAGAGGAGTGGGAAGCAATGTCGAGGTGGATCTTGTCTATCTTGGAGGTGAAGAAGGAAGCAAGATCCTGAGCAGAAAGGGAAAAGGGAGGAGAAGGACAGGGGGGTTTGAGGTGTCAAAAATGGAGAACAGGCGGCAAGAGTCCTAGGAACAGGACTCAATACGGAAGGCGTAGTAATGCTGTCTAGCGAGGGAGATAGCAAAATAAGGAAGGAGAGACACAGAATTTGAAGTGAAGGAAGTCAGCATGAGAGTGGGATTTGGGTCAGAGGCAGCATGGGTGCAGGAGCGGAAGTGGCAGATACTGGGAGTGAGCCAAGGATGGAGGTTGTGGGAGTGGGCGGGGCAAGAGGAGAGGGGGGCAAGGGTGGAGGAGAGAGAGGCATTGAAAGAGACGTCAGAGTCAGGGGAGGAGAAGATTGAGGGGAGAGAGAGAGGAGATAAAAGTCCAGGGGGTTAATGGCCTGCAAGTTACGGAAGGGGCGTGGAGATGGGGAAGAGGAGGGTGTGTGTGTTGGAAACATTGAAAGAGGCAAGGAAGTAGTCAGAGATGGGATGAGGATCAAAGGCGAGATCAGATACAGAGCAGTTCCTAGAGAAGACGAGGTCAAGAGAATGGCCGTTAGTGTGGGTGGAGGAGTTGGTCCAAAGGTGGAGGTTGAAGGAGGAGGCTAGTGAGAGGAAGCGAGAGATGGAGGGGCTGGGAAGGGACATCAACGTGAATACTGAAGTCACTGAGGATGAGAGCGGGGGTATTGTCGGAGAGGAAGAAAGTGATCCAGGACTCGAACTCAGAGAGAAAGAAAGTGGGGGCACTTGCCATGTGAGCCTTGTCATCTAGGGGTGGTTCCCCAGATGAAAATATATTTAGTTTTCATTTCTGCTTCATTTCCCCATAATTATCAGATTTAACTACAAATCCATATTATGGTTCCATATTTAAATCAATTAAAATAAAAATAAGAATACAAATATTACTTCACATGAGCAAAATGGCCACCAGACCATTCTCTGCATGTGTGACCTTTTCCAAAATGGCAGTGGCAACATCACTGACACTTTGAAAAAGGGCAGCTGGTCTGCACATGTGCAGACTGGCTTCCCGCTTCCAAATTGGAGGTGATGCTGCTGTCCCCCATTTTGGAAAAGGGTATGCATCTGCAGAATGGTCCAGCAGCTATTTTGTACATGCGCTGTATTTTTTAAATTTTAGAACCCAAATGAAACAGGCCTGTTGTCGCATTGTTTTGGTTTGGTTCAGATCAATCCATAATGGCCTGGATTAATCTGAAACTGAACTTCTCACCCCTACTGTCAGCTCTCCTTCTGTCCTGCAGGAATGCCTGAATGACATAGCCAGATGGATGTGTTGGAGCTACCCCATGCTCACTCCTGCAAAGACTGAGGTAATACTGGTAGGAAGGGGCAGCTAATATGAGAATGTCCTTTCTTCTCTTAGGCCCCCGCATGTTGAGCGGGGTGGAATTAGAGATAGTGGGCCAGATAGAGAACATGAGTGCCATTTTTGATCATGGTCTTTCCATCAAACTCATGTATTGGACATGGTTCCAAGACATTTTGTTCAGCCATGCAATTTGTATAAACTATGCCCTTATTTATCTGAGACTGACTTTGCCACAGCAACTCATACCCTGGTGACCATGAAGCTTGATTTTTGTAGTTCCTTCTTCTATGGGTTTCCAGCAGTGCTTCTTAGTCCTTTGCAGCTTGTTTAGAATGCTGTCCTTGATGCACTATTGAGGGGGATGAGGATTGGTATAGGATTTTGGAGGGGTTGGGGAATTTGTAGAGGGTCTTATTGCTTTGTATTGTTTTAAAAATTATATTGTAAGCCACCCTGGGTCCTAAAAAAAGTGGTGGTGGGGGGATATAAATCTAAATAAATGAGTTGTGCAGTGTACCCAAAACAAAGCAATGTCCTCTTACTGAAAATTTTGACATGTTGGCTTTTAACCAGATTCAGGATGAAATACTGCATTTTCCTGTGGGATGTAAACTCTGTATGTAAAGCAGCTCTACTAAGCAATCTCACAGACCCAGACATTCTCCTTTAATTTATCTGACGCTTTCTACCAAGCAAGCTTTATTTTGCTAGCAACAACCTGGGTAGCATTGTGCTGTCAAAGATTAAGAGGGAGTGAAATGTGTCAAGCAAACAAGGAATCAGGAACCAGCAGAAGGCATGTTGCCAGACAACAAAATGCAAGGCAAGGTTCTCAAATTAAATGCAAAAATGCTAACAAAGGCTCTTAGTTTTAAGTAATTTGTTGTGTCCTATGAACAGTAACAGATATGAACTAAAATCCAAAATAGCACTCTACTAAATAAGAGCTACATTTCTAAATATTACACTTTGTCAACAACAGACTGAGAAGCCAGGCTCTAGGAAAGTATCTTGATTCCTTTCTGATGCCTGGAATGGATTCTACTAGGTATTCATTTAAGCAATATTTATATGTACTAGGAACTCTGTCTTTGTTAAGAATCCTGCACCACAAGAATGCAGAAAAGCAAAGGGAAAAAAATAAGATTAATCCTAGCATGACAGAAGGTATTTTGGCAAGTGCATTGGTGTGGCAGTGGCAGGGTTTAATTGTGTAGCCCTTGTGGAATGCCTACAGGGTATGGTAGAAAAAGTAAGGTTGCCGTGTTGGGCCCAAATATAGGCAACAGAAAGAAAGTAGCACAGGGATTTCTTTTATTGGACAAACTCAAGTTGGTGGAGGTATGCACAGGGTACTTCATCAGACAAGTCAGGAGTTAGAACTGTAAAATGACTACAGAGGAGAAAAGGGGAAATGGAGAATGACTTCATCCTAGCCCCTTTCTGACAAGGCCCCGTCCACTACATGAAAACTGAGAGTCATTCTACAGTTCTAACTCCTGACTTGCCTGATGAAGGAACTTGTGAGGTCCAAAAGCTTGCATAACGCCACCAACTGGAGCTGGTCCAATAAAAGATGGGTCTGGGTAATTTTTATTTG
The DNA here is from genome assembly GCA_003113815.1 of Sphenodon punctatus. Taxonomy (NCBI): domain Eukaryota; kingdom Metazoa; phylum Chordata; class Lepidosauria; order Sphenodontia; family Sphenodontidae; genus Sphenodon; species Sphenodon punctatus. Next base: position 983,979 of record QEPC01012343.1, read on the forward strand.
GGGAACTGACCCAACAGACTCTATCAGGGAATGCCTGCAGCCAGCTGGGGGAAGGACCTATAAAGACAGATTGCTGGGAGGAGGGAAGAAGTTCCCCTCCATACAGGTTGAAGAAGCCAGAGTGTTAAGGGTCCCATACTTTGGAAAGCCTGCTCTAAAATATGGGGAAGGAAAACCCTGGCCCTGAGGTAAGGTGGTTGTGTATTGCTTGCACTAAGTACTGGTTACCCTGCTGGTCGAAGCAAACAACTTCCCATCTAGAAATTAACTGGACTGAGTCTGTTGCTTTTCAGAGGGGATGAGGGACTCCAACATAAGGGACATAGTCATTTACCCTGATATAATGGGGATTCATTCATCCTTGTGTTTAATTCTCGTGTTTTGTGCTCGAGGTGCAGAGAGCTAGCAGTAGTTTTATGCTGTTATTGCACTTCTCCTATCTTGTCAGCATTCAGGAGTCATTTTAGATCCTTGTGCAGATAAAAGCAGCATTGCGGTTGCCATAACTTGTACTTGGCAACCGGTCATGCCATGGGAGTGTTGCATCAGCTGGCAATAGCAGCAACACAGGTCAAACTTCAGTCCTCTCGGGAACAGAGGAGGACTGCTATGGAGAGTGTGGCAGCTGTCATCTAGACCCAGTGGCATAGTTATCATAGGGATGGGGCCCAAGCTGGGAGGGCAAGCTGGGGGTGCACAAATGCTGTCCTGTTGTGGTGCAGGTGGGTGGAGACTGGGCTGAGCAGAAGCACCTACAGTGTGTGGCGTTCGGAGAAACCCCACCCCCCCCAAGCAGGCAGCATAGGACGAAGTAAGTACCAACGGTAATGCACCAGTGGTGGCACAGGTAGTGCAGCCACAGCTTCCAGGGCTCAGGCACAGCAAGCGGAGGGAGGGAGGGAGAGGCACAGTGGTGTCAGAAGTGTCTCTGGAGTCAGAACAGTGGTCTCACCAGACTGGGGTGGGTGGGTGGGAAGTCCATTTCTTTTACCTGGGCCCATTCCAACCTTAGCTACACCTGTCTGGAGGAATTCTCTTGCAACTGTTTCTTCAGAGCCTCCAGCTATGTAGTGTTTGCTGGGCTCATGTATAGAAGCTATTAGGGATAAGCGAACAGAATGCGGTTCGGATGTTCGGAAGTTCGGTCAATCAGTTCGAAACCTGAGTTCGGGTTCGGTTGTTCAGTTCAGCAGAGTTTGGTTTGGCCGAACTTGGCCGAACATTTGAAAATAGTGCTACCGATACCGAATTCTAAGATTTTTTTCGGTATCGGTATCATTTGACCCTGAAACCACCCCTGGTGCCAGGAAGTCTGCTCCTCAGCTGCCTCCCCCTTCCAGTCAAGTTTTTCCAGCCCGAAGTCACGTTTTTCCCACCCCCAAACTCAACTGAACTTTTCCGAACTGTTCGGAAGTTTGAACATTCGGTTTGGACGTCTGAACAGACTGAGTTCGGGCCGAACTCTGAACATTCAAACAGCGTTCACCCATCCCTAGAAGCCATAGCTAAAAGGAGCACTGGGGTCATAGAAATCAGCCTTGTGCTGGCTCCCATTGAAGTCTAACAGTACTCCTGCTTAGGCGGGCAGAGATCAGGCAAACCATCTTTGATCTCAGCTACTACTATCTCTCCAGCCGGAGCAGTCAATAATATTGGGGGACAGAAAAGTCGTACCACTGCCATTCTGTGGCATATTATATTATTAATAATCATTATTATTATTATAAGCATTTGTATAGCACCAGCTATGTACCTGGCGCTTTACAGAACAATAAGTTAGACATGGTCCCTGCCTACGGCTTACAATCTAATAGACACGGAGGGGGGAGACAAGGAGAGGGGACATAGGGAGAGACACAGGATAAGTAACATTTAGCAGATGCGAAGTCTCAGGTGCACGTGCTTGGCTTGGTTGCAGTTAGGCAGGAGTCTGCGGGGAGGGCAGACAGTAAATATTGAAGGAAAGTTCTAGCAGGCTTCGGGAAAGGCGGCGAGAAAGAGGTGGGTTTTGAGGAGGGATTTGAAGGTGCGGAGGGAGAGGGCAAGGCGGATGTGGGGAGGGAGGGAGTTCCTTCCAGGCATGGCAGGCAGCAAGGGAGAAGGGACGAAGGTGGTTAGGGGATCTGGGGAGACAAGGGAGAGTGAGGGAGGGGACAGAGGAGGAGCAAAGAGTGCATGCAGGAGTGTGTAAGGAGACTAGGACTGAGAGGTAAGAGGGAGCCAGGGTGTGAAGGGATTTGTACTTGAACACCAGGAGTTTGTGAAGGATGCATTGTGGAAGGGGGAGCCAGTGAAGTGAGGAGAGGAGAGGCTGCATGTGGCTGAAGCGATGGGCTGAGTGGATGACCCTAACAGCAGAGTTTTGGATGGAGATAAGGGGGGACACGTGAGAGCGGGGGAGGCCAGTAAGCTCAGATTACTGCATTCAATCATCATTGTAAAACAGTGCCCTCCTGTGCTTGAATGAAGGCGGCTTCAAGCCTTTCATCAAATCAGCATTTGTTTCGAATCCAGTTTTACGGAGTCACTCATTGTGTCCCAGGGGTCATTTCTCCCCTTGGAATGCCATGTAATTGGAATGAGGAGAACAGAAAGACGATTTAGAAGGAACAAGTGTCTAGCACATTGGCTGGAAATGCAGTTTGAAGTTGTTCATGGAAAACTGTCATACTTCTCCCTCAAGTGTGTCTTGTGACTCCAACGTAGTGAACCCTAAATTACTTTCTCTACAAAGTCCCCTTCGCCGCCAAAATGGCAGCGACGGGGTGATTGTTGCGTCCCCTCCCCCGGATGGGGAGAGACGCAGAGCGAACGGGCCGGCGGGGCGGGGCTGTTAGAGAGTCCCGTTCGCGCGCTTTTCTGTGGTTGCTGCTGCAACCGTCCTGAAAACGAGGCAGCGCAATGCGCGCCTCGTGGACCATGAGGACACGCCCCTTTTAGGAAGGGCATTCCTCCGTTTGCAGCGTGGAGCGGCCATTCCAGAACTGGAGGGCAGAGAAGCAGCCCACCCACCTCCCTCAAACACTGTGATAAAAAGAAACGGTTGCCGTTAAGGGATCAAAGAGGAATTTTGACAGGAAACCTTACTTATAGGACTGTGTTTTTTGCCTCCTCGACAGTGCTGAGTAGGAAAAAACCTAAATAGGTTAATCAGTAAATTAATTGGCTATCATTTTAACTAATTCGGTCATAAACTCATTCGGTTTAATTTGAGACAGAACGTATCATCTGAACTCACAAGAAGTTAAGAACAACTTGATGCTAATTGGAATCCCCAATCTTTAAGGCATTATTTGTCGCACTCAGCGGGGGTCCAATATGCCAACATGTTTTAATAGGTAGGCTAGTAACTTGTTAGAGTCATCTCAGTAAGAGATGGGGAGATGATACACAATGTAATGCAGGGCACAGCATGCTTTGTGATCACGCTCCCTGGAAGTGGTGTTTTTAACCGGGGCCTGCAGGGACATGCGCTGTCTTCAGGCACGGGGGACACCTCACTTCTTACTCAAACCCACAGTGGGTTGTCCCCCCCCTTCGGCCTTGCCCTGTCGGAGGAGGGGATGTAAGGTTTGTTTATGGATACTGTCAACGGAAGGCACGTCCGGGCAGTACCTGAGTTAATAAGTTGAATAAGCTTTATGGCATATTGGACCCTGAATTGCAGAATGCAATTTCCCCACCTGACTATGGTTGTTAATCTTAATAAATGAGTGCGGCCAGTTTTACACCAACTTAAGTCTCTGTGTCTCTTTGGGGTGCGTCGACAAGTCCCCTTCGCCGCCAAAATGGCGGCGACGGGGTGATTGTTGCGTCCCCTCCCCCGGATGGGGAGAGACGCAGAGCGAATGGGCCGGCGGGGCGGGGCTGTTAGAGAGCCCCGTTCGTGCGCTTTTCTGTGGTTGCTGCAGCAACCGTCCTGATAACGAGGCAGCGCAATGCGCGCCTCGTGGACCATGAGGACACGCCCCTTTTAGGAAGGGCGTTCCTCCGTTTGCCGCGTGGAGCGGCCATTCCAGAACTGGAGGGCAGAGAAGCAGCCCACCCACCTCCCTCAAGCACTGTGATAAAAAGAAACGGTTGCCGTTAGGGGACCGAGGAGGAATTTTGACAGGAAACCTTACTTATAGGACTGTGTTTTTTGCCTCCTCGACAGTGCTGAGTAGGAAAAAACCTAAATAGGTTAATCAGTAATTTAATTGGCTATCATTTTAACTAATTCGGTCATAAACTCGATTCGGTTTAATTTGAGACAGAACGTATCATCTGAACTCACAAGAAGTTAAGAACAACTTGATGCTAATTGGAATCCCCAATCTTTAAGGCATTATTTGTCGCACTCAGCGGGGGTCCAATATGCCAACATGTTTTAATAGGTAGGCTAGTAACTTGTTAGAGTCATCTCAGTAAGAGATGGGGAGATGATACACAATGTAATGCAGGGCACAGCATGCTTTGTGATCACGCTCCCTGGAAGTGGTGTTTTTAACCGGGGCCTGCAGGGACATGCGCTGTCTTCAGGCACGGGGGACACCTCACTTCTTACTCAAACCCACAGTGGGTTGTCCCTCCCCTTCGGCCTTGCCCTGTCGGAGGAGGGGATGTAAGGTTTGTTTATGGATACTGTCAACGGAAGGCACATCCGGGCAGTACCTGAGTTAATAAGTTGAATAAGCTTTATGGCATATTGGACCCTGAATTGCAGAATGCAATTTCCCCACCTGACTATGGTTGTTAATCTTAATAAATGAGTGCGGCCAGTTTTACACCAACTTAAGTCTCTGTGTCTCTTTGGGGTGCGTCGACAATCCTCTGCTGCTGCATTTTAAGGGGCAATGTAATGACTGTGTATTTTCAATGGATTGCTGTTTGTTTCAGCCACAGAAGGGTTCATTAGATGGAGGTGATCCTGCTGGGGATGTTGGTTTTTCCCCCTGGAAATATGATTAAATCACTATTCATATTTATTTATTTACCATATTCATGTTTTATTTAGCTCTGTGCTATCTTTGTTTAGAAGGAGGTTGCCATTCCTTATCAATTTAAGACAACATGATAGGATTTGGTCCTCAAGGGATATCCTGCACAAGTTTGTTCTTTTACACTGCTGTGGACAGCTGCTTTTCTTTTCTAGTTTCTGGTTAAGTGCTATTTCCATTAATCACAGAGCTCTGTTGTGTGTGTCACTTTTGAGAACTGGTATGTAAGATTAGCTGATGCAGTAGATAATTCCTAAGAAACTTAGCACTAAATGGCAAACAAAACAGAAAAAGCTAAATTGTATTAGACTAAATCAGAATACTGCAGTCTGTTCCCCTGCAAAATGAAAAACAACCATTAAGTGTCTGTTATCCTGAATTATTGGACTGTCGATGCTCTTGATAAACTTGTGATCTGAAAAGTCACCTGCTGGTAAGAAGAAACAAACCTATTAGCACTATATCTTCTGTAGATGGACTGAGTGAAAATAGTAGGAAATATTGGTATATTATACTGAGTGGACTGAGTGAAAATAGTAGGAAATATTGGTATATTATACTTATTTCCTGAAATGTTCTGCTGAAGATGGATACTAAGGTTGAAATTTTCAAAGGAGCTCAGCTTCTATTAAGCATCAAAACAAAATGTGAAACACAGACCACAGTAGTGAGTACTGAGCACCTGAAATCTAGCCTCTAATGTTGTTTGCAATTGTAAAACAGACTTGTGCCAGGGCATCTATATGACCATAGATTCATTTTTAGCAAATTAACTGCACAAAATGATTCTGAAAAGAATTAAAAATAGAAATGCACCACAGCCAGAACCAGGGAGAAAAGCTCCAATTCAGCCATTGGTATCTCTGCAGTGAACTTCGAAAGTGGTTAGGACTGTGTACAGTTAAGAATAACTTCTGCTGTTGTTCTAGCACAGATAAAAATGTGTAGGGCTATCACTGCTCATTAGAACTGAAATGAGTAAAAACATGTAAACCCATCAAATTTTTGGTACTCGATTTGATCCACCACCTTCGGGTACTAACTGATGCCTGTTTAGTGCCTGATGGGTTACCAGATGTCATGGAATACCATCTTCTGGTCCTGGAATACTGACTTCTGAAATAGATTTTTTTTTTTAAAAGGATTTTATTAACTCAAAAACATAACAGCAAACTAAGAAAAAAATCTGACAGAATCCCAATTACACTGGAAGTCACCGCCAAGGTGCTGCATCCTTCAAAGGTTTCGTTACAAACTTAGGAAAATAAGAGACAGACAATACAGAACATAAACATAACTGAAGAGTCCTGACGTTGACAATAAAAACTGTTGAATGTGAGTCCAGGTGTGACCATTAGATTGACTGCAGATTTATTGAGAGCTCTTCTTTTTCCACATCTATACAGACCGTTATTAGGTTCCAGCACGGTCTTATCCTGAAGACCAGCAGCTATTCTGTCTATAGATAACACAAACCAAATTCTTTGGATCCATTCTGAGATAGTTGGGCTGCCTGGGGGTGTTTTTCCATGTCTTTGGGCCATAACCCTAATAGTACTATTTGCGGTGAGAAGGGTACCGTCAACTTCGTATACTGTTCTAATTTTTTCCATTTTTTTTGCCAGAACCCTTTTACGACAGGGCACTCCCACCAGTGATGAAGGTAAGTACCCACTTGACCACATTCTCTCCAGCACAGCTCACTATATCCCTTATTGGCTTGGTGTATTTTTTGGCGGGGGTCATATAATATGTAAGGGTTAGTTTTATTTGCGGTTCCCTAACCAGCACACCTTTGTATGTGGGACCAGACCTGGGTCATTAATTTATCTGAAAAGACTAGTTCAAGCTCATCACTCTACTTCATTAGGTACCCCGTATCAGGGGAATTAAATATATTTCTTATGATGTGATGAAGTCTAGAAATGATTTTTTTCTGTGGAGTAAAATAAAATATCTCTTTCTATTTGGTGGGGGTTCCCTTGTAAATTGCAGTTTATTAGATGGGTTGAAGCTGTGTATTTTGATGTACAGCCATCCATCAATTTGTTCATCGCACCTATTGCAGAGAGTTTCTGTAGTCATTAGGTCCTCATTCACATAGAAATGTCTGACTTGCCATAGGCCTTTCCCCCCTCCATCTAGCTAATATATCCCATTTTTAAAAATTTAATGACAATGATTCACAGAGAATTGGCTTATACGGAAATTTTCCTTGAGGGATAGCCAATTTATTTTGACATTTTTTCCAGATCCCCCGGGCAACACCAATAAACGGATGTGGGATCATACCGTGCATTTTTATTTTGTGATGGTTTTCCTCACAGAGAATATTTCTGAAATTATTTGGTTCAATGGCTTGTTTTTCTAGCTCCAACCAAGTTGGCTCTTTCCTGTCCTCAAACTATATTTTAGTTCCCTGCAATATCGCCGCCCAGTAATAATATTTTAAATTTGGAAAGCTGAGGCCTCCTTTTTCTATTGGGGTCTGCATAATAGAGTGTCTGATTCTGGGTTTATTTTTTTTCCATATTATATTGTTAATTATTTAATTTAATTTATTGAAAATTTCCCCTGGCACTTGAATGGGAAGGGCTATTGTTGTATATAGTAGTTTTGGAAATAGAATCATTTTAACAAAATTTATTTTTCCCATCCAGGAGCAGCTGACTGATGACCAGGAGTTCCGCAGCTTAGAGGCTTCTTCTAGCAAGGGTAAGTAATTGCACTTATATAAATTTACAATATTTTTTGGGAGGGTAATTCCTAAATATTTTAATGCCACTTTACTTGAAATGGGGTGACTTGCTCCATCTCTGGGTGATTTCAGATGTTACGGGGCCCGTTGGCCCCGTACCAAAATCACCCCATTCATTCCCTGCCGGGGTCACTCCATCACGCCGTAACAGACGTGCCGGGGGGATCCTGGCGTGGAATCTGGGAGGGGGCGGGGCCGCGTGGCGCAACGTGCGGCCGCACGGCCCCGCCCCCTCCACGCTCCCGCCACCCACCCTCCGCTGGGGATCCCGGGCCGTGGCACCCGGCCAGACGTTACTTTTTTTGGGTCCCCGCTGGGGATCTCTTTGACCACGCTTTCCAGGACATTCCCACCACTAGCCCGGGAAAC
>QEPC01012343.1:992419-1016130 GCA_003113815.1 Sphenodon punctatus
AAAATACTTCAGAATACAATTCAAATATTAAAACAGGGCCCAGAAAACAATTAAACATTAAAACAATAAATAGGGTAGGGGAGATAAAAAAAACCCTCTAGTCCCCCCTTCCCCCAAAGGCCTGGGTGAACAGTCAGGTTTTACAGCTTCGCCGGAATGTCAACAAGCTTGGGGCCAGGCGAGCTTCCTCCGGAAGGGAGTTCCAGAGGCACGGCACAGCCACCAAAAATGCCCACTCCATTGTGGCCCCCCGCTTTACGCGGGGGACCTCCAGGAAGACACCCCCGGCAGACCAAAGGAGCCACTCTGGGGCGCGGAGGGCGAGGCAGTCCCTGAGGTACGAGGGGCCCAGACAATGAAGGGCCTTGTAGATCAACACCAAAACCTGAATAGCATCGTGTCATCCGCATATAGGGAAATTTTTGCCTGTTGTATCATGCATTGTACTCCTGTCATCAAGGGATTTTGTTTAATAGCGGTGCTAATGGTTCCAGTCCTATGTCAAACAATAAGGGCGACAGGGGACAACCTTGCCGAGTTCCTCTCTCGAGGGCAAATTTATCAGTGAGTTCTCCATTAACTATTAATCTCGAGGTAGAGAATTTGTGTAAATTTTTTATCCATTTTAGAAAATTACCCCTAAACCCCATATGCTCCATTGTTTTTGTTAAAAAAGATATTCTAAACTATCGAAAGCCTTCTCCACGTCAAGGGAGATTATAGCCGCCAGTATTTTGTCTTGTTTTATTTTGTACATTAAATTAACCACTTCCCTAACGTTGTCTATGCCCATTCTACCCTTTATAAATCCCATTTGGTCTGCATAAATGAAATCTTTAATGCAGCATTGTAATCTATTAGCTAAGATTTTAGTGAAGATCTTTAGATCAGTATTGAGTAGAGAGATAGGGAGGTACCCCGCACAATCATCAGCATTTCCCCCACTTTTATGGCATAATGCAATATTAGCTTCATAAAAAGAAGGCACCAACCTTCCCTGTGGTATAAAGGAACAAAACACTTTCTCTAGCGCCGGTGCAATTTCATTGCTGTACGATCTATAGAATTCAACAGGGAATCCATCTGGGCCTGGGGCTTTGTTATGGGGGAGCTCCTTAATCGTTACTTTTATGTCCTCTTGCATGATTGGAGCATTTAAATAAGACCTTTGTGACTCATCCAATTGTGGTATCTCCAACTCCCTCAGAAATTTCTGAATGGCATCTTCTGAAGGATGTATAGATTGGTACAGCTCCGAATAGAACTGATCAAACCTGTCCTTTAATTTATTACCTGTCAAGTTGACCTGGCCCGTTTTATCCCTGACATATGAGATATGATTCCTTTCTTTTTTCTTTTTAACCAACCGAGCCAACGTTTTATCCACCTTATTTGCCCTTTCAAAATAGAACTGCTTGGTGTATCGTAATTTTTTAATAAGGTGCTCTGTGTTCAATGCTTCTATCAAGCCTCTTAGTTCTCCCATTCCCCCCCCCTTTTCTTATTGGGTTTAACCTTCTGACTGTTTTGAAGCACCGATAATTTTAATTGCAGCTCCCTAAACTCTCTTTTTTTCTCTTTCCATTTATGTGCTGCTGCAGAGATGTACGAGCCTCTGATCATAGCTTTCATTGCGTCCCACATCATCAGAGGGGAAACATGTCCCTGATCGTTATTGCTAAAATAATCCACTAGATCTTTCTGTATTTGTTCCTTAATCTGTGGGTCTAATAAATCTGATTTATTCAATATCCAGCGCGTACGTGTCTCTTTGTTATTCGACCTATACCCCATGTTACACCAGATCTCATTATGGTCCGTAAAGGTAGTTTGTACTATCTGGCATTGATCATTTGCATGGTAGTTTCTCTTTTCTATTAGTACGTGATCAATTAGGGAATAGGTTAAGTGCTTGTTTGAGTAGAAAGAGTAATCTCTTTGTATTGGGTGTTGAGTGCGCCAGACACTCACCCATTCCTCATCTTCTATCATTTTTATAATCTTTTGGTGACTTTTTAAAAATGTTGACAAATTTGATTTGTCTAGAGTAGATAGCGGGGAATTAAAGTCTCCACATATTATCATCTTCCCTTTCCCCCCCTCCTTTTAATAATGGGGATGATTTCTTTAAAATATGTAAGCGTGTTTTTGTTAGGGGCATAGATGCAAATCAATGTATATAGGCAATTCTGTATTTCGCCTATGACCATTAAATATCTGCCCTTCTTATCTTCTATTTTTTATACAGTTTAAACTTAATAGAATTTATCATCATAATCATGACCCCCGCTTTTTTACAATTAGTGTTGGCAAAAAATTTTTCACTATATTTCTTATTTTTTACTCTAAAATTATCCTTGCAAAGCAAGTGAGTTTCCTGAACAGCCCAAATATCAGTACGTTTTTGCCCTGTAAATTTGCCAGCATTTTCTCCATTTCATGGGACTATTTAGTCCCTTGACATTTACTGTACAGACACTGAAATCAGCCATAATTTTTATTTTTGTCGAGATATAGATGTCCCAACAGGATACTGGATGCCATATCTTATCTCCCTACAACCCACACATTGTCTATATTGGTTTACTTTCCCTAAGCCATGACCACTTATACTGGACCTTTCTCATCTGGCGTAGACCTCTTTATAAGGCAGTCTCTCTGTCTACATCCGTACTCCTTTTTACCTTGACTCTTTAGTATCATAAACAAGAAGGAATTGAAAAGAAAGTTAAGAAAATTAAACATACAATAAACATAAATATACATTCCACCTGGTACAGAGTTATCTGCATTCTGGGGTGGGGGGTGGGGTTTGACTAATCTCGTGTGATGCAGTAGTATGCATCCACCCCGCCCAACAACGATTCCCTTGACAGATATTTGTATGATGTAAGGTCTACCCATCCTTAAATTAATGTTATCTTTACCTTTTTAACAATAACCTCATTTATAGCATCCCTTCTTAGCTCAACAGCCGAACAAGTTAGCAAACCGTGCCATCTACTGGCCAAACTTTACAAAAACATATTTATACAGGAGTTCTTTATGTTTATATTAACATTAGCACCATATGCTTATTGAACATGTTCCTATTCATTTTATAAAGATTTCTGCGCCTATCTAAGTGCAGAAAAATGTCCTCCAGATTTTATCTCATGTCTCAAAATCTCAGGGGTTGTAATCCTGACTCCTTGTTCTGTCCTCTCAAGATGGGGCTTGTCCTCATGTAGGATTCCAGTTGCACCACCTGGGAGAAAACTGAGTCTTTCCTGGTAATAGAACGTAAACTTAGCTGGAAATAGCAGCCTTGCCTTTATTCCATTCCTGTAAAAGAGGCAGAGGTGATTCTTCTGTTCTTTTCTTTTGTTTAACGTTTCGGTGGCCAGGTCTGGATAAAATAAAATTTATTTACCCTTGAATTTAAGCTCCTTGTTTTTCCTCGCCACAGCCAGAATAGCCTCCTTGTTAAGGTATCTGAGGCATTTAAATATTATAGCCCTTGGGGGGTCTCATTATCTTTTGGTTTAGGTCGATGTGCTCGTTCGATTTCTAACCCATGGAGTTCAGGATTTAGAGGGAATACCTGTGCAATCATTTCAGATACCAGGTTCCTAATTATTATACTGTCTTTCTGCTCAGGAACTCCAATGATTTTTATATTACACCTTCTACTCCGGTTCTCCAGATCCTCAATTTTATTGATCATGTTATCCATTTGCTGATCCAAACCTTGTAATTTTTTCACATTTTTATTAGTTAAGCCCTTCTGCTGACCCAGTCTAGTTTCAATTTCAGTCACTCATTTTGCCATGTCATCAACTTTTTTACTCAGGTCTTCTGTGACTGTAATCACCGTTGCTAAGCTTTCCTTAATGGTAGCTCTATCTAGCTGGGCAGCCTTAGAGATGGGAGAACGCGGTTTGGAAGTTTGAATTTCGGCCAAAACTCGGCCTGTTCAGATGACCGAACTGAACTTCCGAACTGAACACTTTAACTTCCGAACAGTTCGGAAAAGTTTGGATGAGTTCGGGGTCGGGAAAAACGTGATTTTGGGCAGCAAAACCATGACTGGAAGGGGGAGGCAGCTGAGGAGCAGACTTCCTGGCACCAGGGGTGGACACCAGGGGTGGTTTCAGGGCCAAAAATACCAATACCGAAAACATTTTGGTTTCGGTACCAATAACACTTTTTTGAATGTTTGGCAGAGTTCAGCTGAACCGAACTCCGCCAAACCGAACAACTGAACCCGAACTCGAGTTTCAAACCGAAGAATCGAACGTCTGAACAACTGAATGGTGTTCTGTTCACCCATCCCTAGGCAACATCATATTGCTGTTTTACAAGGTTAGTGAGGTTAACCAGCAGGGAAGGCATTTCTCCCTCCTCTATAATCTCGGGTACAGCGTTTTCACGCCCCGCCGCCATTTTGGCTGCTTTTTTTCTCAGGCCCTGTGGTGCTGTGCCACATGCCTTGCAAAAGGCTTGGATCGAGCGGCTTACCCCCTTTTTTTGGACTGCAACTGGCCCCGAGTCCTTCCACTCATGGGAGAGTGCTGCTTGTTAGTTTCTCTCACTGGGAGACCGCTTAATTTTTAAAAATTGTTATCGGGCTGAGTGGAGCTTTTTCTTGCACAGCTACCTGGCACACATGCTCAGTCCGCCCCCCTGAAATAGAATTTTTCAAGTTATCATTCTGATTTTTCTTGTTGTTTTTCCTGTACAGTAATTAGTAAAATCAGTAATGATGATTCTTGATTTTTGTGGGGGAAGGGAGGGAATTGGTAAATCAGTAATGATGATTTTTGATTTTATTTTTTTGGGGGGGCGGAAATCAGGTACTCAGTGATTGATACTCAGGCAGCCCTTTGGGTACCTGGCATGGTACTCAAAATTGCAGGTATGGGTAATAAATCTGGTACTCGTTTCAGTTCTATTCCTGATACATGTGAAACTGGCAACTCTGAGACAAGATCTCATTTGATGGATGCCTCATTTCATCTAGCAAGAATGCTCTCACCTATTCCTTGCTTTAGAAAAAGATGTCGCAGAATACAGAAGTTTATAGCTTATCTAAGTGAACTGAAGGAACAGAATGTTTCCTTCTTAATCAAGAGCAGCTGAGTTTGGCTCCCTGAGGCAGGAATAAAGAGAACCAGTGTTGTTGGAGTATTGCAAAATACTGATTGCAAAACTTGGCTATTTGGAGCTTGTTGAAATTTTGTGAAAAAATGGAGTTTATTGCAAATCATTCTAGTAAGCAGAGATTTAGTCAGCCTTTGCCCCATGTCATTCTGTATCCTGCAACTGTTGAAACTACTATGACCTGGAGAGTCAAGGGAGTTAGAAAAATAAACTTGTGCAAAAGATACAATGGATAGAAGTGACACATAGCCCACCAAAGACACTGGACGAGGTTGGGAGAATCCAGACCTCCTTACCAAGAAGGTAACAGAAAACAAAAGAGTAAGAACTTTCAAGGCAATCTGCTGGTTTAGTATTTGTTGTTTGGAAGAGGATTATGTAGACTGGTGGGGCTGTGGCTCTTTGATTTGGGTAAGCATTTCAACATTTGAATGTTTATAAAAAACAATTTTGTGGGGTTGCAGCGATGGAAATGTTCCATTGTTATCTAGAGAGAGTGTGGCTGCCATATTGGTCTGAAATGTAAGGGATTAAGACAAATTAGTTCAGATGACATCTTTTATTGGACCAACTTCTCTTGGTGAGAGTACCAACAGGATAGCCACCCTCTCTCTAGACAACAATCTGCATAATCTGAATAAAATAATAATAATAATAATAATAATAATAAATTTATTGTTAGCTAAGGCTATTACAATATAAAACAGAAACAAAAACAGAAACAAGAACAAAATACAATCATAATACAAAGACCAAAAGGAGGAATACTATTTTCATTCCAGACTGCCAAGAATCACACATCAGACTGCCAAGAATCAAACATCAGACATCAATTTCCCAAGGCGAGGAAGACATAAAGTTGATAAAACGGGGAGAAAAAACAGAATCCCCAAAATATTCAAAAAAGAGTCAGTTCTATATTACAGACATATCCCGCCTTAAGTACATAGCAGCATTACTAAAAGCTGCTACAGCCCTAGTCAGCTTGGAGTCAAATGGACTCAGAGACCTCTGGAGAGCATAATCAATCATAGCCTCCATCAACCCAGAACTCTCTGACTTTGCCCAGATATTTTTGCCTCAAACCAGAAAGGAGCAGACAATGGAACAGAATGTGGCCAACGGAATCTATTTCCTGTAAGTCGCAAAAACCGCACAATCTCACCTCCCTAGGAACCCCTGTAAAGCGACCCTCCACTAAAGCAGAAGCACAACGAAGCCTTGTGAAGGCTTGTCTGCTCCTAAAGTCAGTCCAAACAAATAAATAACAGGACCGTGTACTGAGAGGATCAGGTGGTACATACTTGGGGGCTACCCTCTGGGCCGCCAGAGTGGCGTTCTCAACTTGTAATTGTTGGCCTGCAATCCTCCTTTTCAGGAGGAGAATAGAAGTCTTCATCCCCAGATGCTTGATTGAGTCAACTGAAAATCCGAGTTTATTAATTTTTAATTCCACCACTAAGGACCATGGGGTGAGTACTAGATAACAATGGAAAATTACAAGGGGCTTTTAAAATTTGTATTGTCGTTAAAGCTGGCTTCCTGTGTACTTTTTAATGTGAGTTTCCTGTATTGTCAAGGGTAGTATACCATTTGCTTTTGCATGCCAGATTACAACTCTGAGGCTAATTTTCTGTATACTTTTTTTATCTTGTAAATGCTATGCTGTGGTTGGCTTATTGCTTGTGGTTATGTTTTTTGTTTATAGCAAAAACTGTTTCTTATATAATTTGTTTTGCATAGGAAATGTGTATTTCATTTACTGCTCTTACAAACCTAAAAGCAGGAAAAGAGTGTTTTGAAGGCATGTAAAGGGGAGAGTTAGTGTGAGAGTCTCAACTGAGCTCCCACTGACTACATCCACAATGTCCTCTTCCCCACTCTCACCTCACTCCATCATGGCTTTCATGCCACCAATTGGCCTATTCATCACTATCTTCTTGCTCTTTTTTCTTTCCTCAGAAAGGAATGTGAGCAGGGGCATGTGCCCTTTGGGAAAGCAATTACTATTAGAGCCCTACTTGGGGCCAGAAATTTGGGCATAAGCCTGAAGTGGACCCAACCTGAGCTGAGGCCCAATACAGCCAGGTTCTTCCAAGCTTCATGCCTGATGTGATGCCACAGTGCACTGGTAGGGGCAGGCCATGGCAGAAAAGGGGCATGGCTAAAGTGTTCCCCTGCCTCCCTTTGAATTGGCTCTGCCCCCTATGGAATACCACAACGTTGTGTGGTTTGTAAGGGTGGGGCCTCCCTCCAACAGCTAGGGAGCCCAGTTTTAGACTGAACCTGAGGGGCTGAGTGTCAGACTGTCTGATCCAGTCCCCACCAGACCATTGGGTTCGCCACCTATGCAAATGTTTAAGGAACACTTATGAAAAATACACTTAAGGTGCCAATGCAGGGCCTGCAACAAGTATTTTTCATAACTGTTCCTTAAATATTTGCATAGGTGGCAACCCTAGGTCCCATCAGGCTCAGGCTGCTGTCCTCTAATTCCTATAGACTCTATTGCATGGGTATCTACATGGGAGGGGTCAATTTGACTCATGGTCAGGAAGTAATAATGGTTCTCAGCATCTCCAGTATATGGGCCATTAGACTTTTATCACCTTAATTTTTCTCTGCCTTGTATACACACTATTACCTGAATGCTTCTTTGTTATACCACCTCTAGATGGCATTATAGTACTATAAAGTGTGTGAGAAGTATGTTACATATTTAAGACATTTTTTAATTTTTAACCTGCGGATAATGTGCTGAAAAATCAAATATCTATTCTATTCCCTTCATAGTTTATCACAGAATATCAATTCCCATTGCTTTGGTCACTATCTTAGTACTGGTGCACATATTTTTAAAAGGTAGGAGAAAATTACCAAGCATGCACAGTTTGCCACTTTAAGAACTTCTTCATTAATTTTTAAAAGACATAGTGCACATCGTAGAAAAACATCATAATTGAATTGTTTATAGCAGTTATGTTTGAATTACAAGCATGCTGAAGGAAGGCATCAAATAGCTAAGTTTCTGATTTCTTTAATCTCCCTCTTTATTGGTATTTTCATTTTTCAAATCTATATATGTTTTTGACGGGAAATACCATCAAACAAGATGACTTACTGGTCATACAGCTTCTTGAAGACTTGTAAATGAAAGATGAAAGACTCTTAGCCAATTTTTGCACTTTGGCAGGCTTATGAAAATCTCATTGTCTCAAACCTTTATCTGCCCACATTTACTGAACTTGCCTCTCGGACATGGAACAAGTGTGTACATTACACTTTTCAAAAGGGAAAAAAAAAGGTATCTAGCAAATACTTACATTGTAGCCTAGACAGTGTACTTGCCATGTTTAGATGGAGACAAAGTAGTTCAGATGACATCTTTTATTAGACCACCTTTTTTGATGTAAATTTCCAAGATTGTGGGCCACATGAGGACCTTATTTAGGCATCAACAGTTCTGAGTTTTACATGCCTGAGAGGGGTTCGGTGTGGCCCAAAAGCTTGCACACTCACATCAACTGAAGTTAATTCAATAAAAGATATCATCTGAACTCTTTTGCCTCTGGTAAACACCTGGCATTTGTATTGTGCCATCAGTGTGCTGTGTGATTATAAGGACACTTCACAGAATCCTTTTTAACACTTGGGGTGTTTACAAATGAGACATTAGCCTGCATTAACCCACACCAGGTGGGTGCCCACCTACCCGTTTGTTGTTCATTCCCACTGGACCCTCAGCCTCCGCTCATGATGGGGTCTTGGAGAATGTGGAGCCTGCCATGTGGGTGAATGTAGGCTAATGTGCGCCCATCAACAACGGGGGCTGTCACCCCCGTTGCCTTACCCACCAACATCACCTCTATCTTATCGGGATTCAGCCTCAGTCAGTTGGCCCTCATCCAATCCCCCACAGCCGTCAGACACCGGGTAAGTACCGAGACTGCCGGGCCTGGGTCTGTTGAAAAAGAGAGGTACAGCTGAGAGCTCTCTGAGAAACCAAGGAAGTACTGAGTCTCAGACAAGCACAGCAGCCCTCCTGGCTCCTCCCACTCCTCCCCTCCTTCCCTTCTTTCCAGGGCCTATGTGGGGCTCTTTCAAAGGAGCCCTCCCTGCCCATTAAATAGCACAGGCTAGGGTTCCAATGGAACCCAATGCTTCTGCCATAGTCACGCCCCTAGGTTATGATGTTTTTTTGGGGGGGGGCACTGTGAGGAAAGCCCCACTGCTCCTGTGTATTCCCCCTCCCTCCTGAGAATCTCTGGACAGCACACTAGAACAGGCAGGGGGCGGGACCAGACAGGTTTCACTGACTCAGTCCACAAATGACTAACAGATCCTGCCTGCCTGTTGCACTTGAGTCAGTTCAGTTTTATTAATGGCACTAGCTTTCGCCATGGCCTAAGGAACAATAACACATAATAAAAACAAAAATATATCAATACGAACAACAAATCGTAGGTACATTCTATAACTGTGCAACAGTATTGATAAGTGCACAACAAAATCCAAATCAAATTAACATAACAATATCAACATCAGGGCAGCACAATACAAGATGATTCTTAACATTCAATAAGAGGTACATTAAACAAAGCGTTAATCTGAGCTCTAATTAAGCTCTATGTAATCCTTTCCTCACGGAGCCTCATGGCTAAGAAAACAAAGGATGCAGTGGCTTTCATCACCTGCTCATCCTGTGTAACTAACAACAGTTCTAATTTACGAGCTGCTGAACAGTGTTTTACTTCCCATATTGGGTTCAGCCAAACTGACCGTATATTCCCGGAAATGGGACAGTCCAGTGCAAAATGCTTTAGGTCCTCAACCACTGAAAATGCACAGGGGCAAGTCCTGCTCATATAAGGTTTATTCTTATATCACCCCTCAGTAACCGCAGAGGGGAATGTTTGAAAACGCAGATGTGTAAAGACCCTGCGAGCAATAGGGTCATCAAGCTTATCCATGTACCCCTCAAATATATGTTCGAGCTTAAAGCATTGTAGCCAAGGTGCAACCTTCCATGAAGCTACAACTGCCAGATCTTCCTGCATTGCTATGTCCCTTGTTCTCATCTTTATCAGAGTTCTCTGTTGCGGAATATCCTTCCCGCCAAAACAGGAGAATGACAACCCCAGGTTTCTCAGATAGAACATTATTAGCGACAGCCAGGGGTACTGGGTCCCTCCCGAACATTCTAGTTCTTCTCTCAAGCACAGGGAGGGAAGCAAGGACTCACTCTGGGTACATATCTTAACCCAATATCTAAGTGCTGATTGTTTGGCATGACAGGAAATAGCTAAAATACCCATCTCTGCTCTGACAACTGCGGCCGGTACCCCCAGGATAATCTCAGTAGACTATGTAGAAATTTATTTTGTATGACCTCAAGAGTCTGAAGATTTGCTGTTCATACAATTTCAGTGGCAAAAGTTAACAGGGATTGCACCTTTGCCTTGAACACGCTCAGAATAGTGGAGAGATATTAATCCCAGTCGAACCTGCGGCTAACCTTAATATTCCTCTAGCAGCTGCCGTAGCCTTTAGTGTGATTAGCTTTTTATGCCTTTCTCAGGTACCGTTACTGGAAAGAGTAATCCCAAGATAGACATAAGAGTCTACCTGGGTAAACTGATTGCCCTTGACGATTCATCTGTACTTATGGGCTCTCTTTCCCAGAACCATAATCTGGGATTTTTGAAAATGAATAGCTAATTTGTTCTCAATACAATAACCTATCAGGTTTTCCAACAAATTACACAATCCCTTCCATGTCTGGGACATTAGTACAATATCATCTGCATACATAAGGGCTGCTAATTCCCCGTCCTTAATTTTTGGCGGCTGATACTCTGAGGTCGATAATTTCTTAATGAGGTCACTGAGGTAAATATTAGATACCAGGGGTGCCAGCACACAGCCCTGTCTAACTCCTTTCAAAATACAAATAGGTGTGGACAAACTCCCCCCAACTCCCAATCTGATCCAAGCATAATTGTCTGCGTGAACACGAATGAGCAGATCCAACAAATCTTTGTCTATACCCATCTGATACAGTTTTTGCCACAGCCTTGCCCTTGGAACTGAATCGAATGCCTTTTGAAGATCTATAAAAGCGAGAAAAAACTTCCGTGCCCTTATTTTGACATATTTGGCTATAACATGGAAAATGATGAAACAGTTATCCACTGTCGAGTACTTCCTCGAAAGCCAAATTGTTCTTGGGGAATTAACTTTTGGCTATCTGCCCAGCTTTCCAGTTGTTTAAGCAGTATTTTAGTATATATTTTCCCTATAACTGGGAGCAAACTTATGGGGCAGTAGCAGCTAGTGTCTCTAGGGTTTACTTTTTTAAACAGGGGGACAATAATAGATGCACCCCAATCTTGAGGGACCTTCTTAATTACATTGATTTACATGAAATAATTAGCTAATAAAGGTGATCACCAGCCAGGACTGGCTTGTAGGGCTTCTGCAACCATGAAATCAAAGCTTGGAGCTTTATTGCTTTTTAAGGACTTGATTGCATCTGTCACTTCAGCCTCCCTTACCTGTGGATCGAACCATTGCATTGCAAATAACTGATCTGACCTAGTATAATTACATATGTCAACCTCACCTTTTTTACCATCAGCGCTGAAAAGTCTCTCAAAGAATCCCACCCAAGACTCTTCATCAATCAGTACTGCAGACTTACTTGATCTAGAACACAGCACATGGTTGATCAGGGGCCAGAATTGCCTAGAGTCCCTCAAAGAAGCCACTACCTTAAGTTTAGCCCACACCAAACGCATTGAATCTAGTTTTTTATTCCTGAGCAACTTCTTATATTTGCAGTTTTCATCTAGGAATCGTATCTTAGTCGGGCCAGAGTATTCTTTCAACCATTTAGCTTTAATACGGGCAAGATTATGCTTGGCTTTTCTGCATTCCCTATCATACCAACCACTAGCCTGGAATCTAGTTTGCCCCACTTCATGGGAAATAATATTATTCCCAAGATCCTGTACTAGTGATGTATAACCTTCATTGAGTTGGACTAGGTCTCTCTCTCCTGCTGAAATCATCTCTTCACAGAGCTTACAACACTCACTTCCCCATAACATATCCAAAGTCTCAACCATAAGGGAGTCAGACCACCTCATCCGTATTCTAACTTTACGCTCTTTGCCCCTTGATAACTGGCTCTTAATCTGATTGTTATCCTTGTGCAGCTTAATGTCGGCATATAGCACTAGATGGTCAGTTTCTAGGCTGCTCACCAACCTAAAGTTAGTGAACCTACCCCAATGGCAAACCTGAATTACAATATAATCTACTATACTTCTACCATTTGTATTAACAAAGGTAAAATCTCCTTCTGGGTCTCCTATTCCTCTTCCGTTAAGCACCGCCATTCCACTTGTTGACAGCAATTTAGTCATAGAAACCCCGACTTCATTCCTAATAACATCTCTAGACTTTTTCCTTGGAGTCCAACCTTCAACCCCTAGGCTTACTTCCAGATCTACTTCTATTGGAGAGCCCATTCTTGCATTCCAATCCCCTGCATTCACAAAAAGCGCTGTGGGATATTGTCCCTCCAACCACTTCAAAACATCTCCCAATGTTTTCCAAACATCTGGTTTATAATATAGAGAGTTGGAGGGAGGAATGTAAAGATTAAACAGAAGCAATTGGTCCCCCCCAGGTGATTCCCATAATCCAATTTGGAATTCCTGTCTAACAATAGGGAGCGGTAAATAGGGCTGAATATTTTTTTTTGTCAGAAATCAGTATGGCTAACCCTCCAGAGATGCGACCTCTAGATTTATACTTAATACCTGGGAGAGAATGTGCCTGAAATCCCTCACTCGAGCATCAAGTTTCCTGAAGAAAAACTAGGTCACCCATGTTCAAAAAAGAATGCCATTCCGGGTCCAGACATTTGGAACTACACCCTGAAATATTCCAGGAAGCAAATTTCAAAATATCGCTGGGCACTTGAGTCAGAGAGTGCAGCAGCAGTTCTTGGTATTGGCAGCCCCCAGTAAGGTTTTTTGGGGGGAATGTGGGTGGCTGGGGGGTGCAAGAAGGCAAGGGACCCCAAGGGGGCAGTGCCCCCAGAGTCCCTATGACCAGCCTCCCCTAGCATATGGTAGGTTTTCCCTTTCCCTCTGGCTTTGCTTACTAAGGCTCTTTTTTCTGTTTAGTGTGGGAGACTTCATGCTTATGAAAAACAGTTTTTAAAATCCCTCATTCACACTTGCATCATCTTTCTGTAGACAGAAATAAGACGTGACTCTGCTCTTTTTGCACCTGTGTGACTTCTCTCTTCTTTGTTCATTCTTCTCTGCTTGATTTTAATGCTTTCTTCCTCCAAAGCCTCACCATCCCCCTCACCCAAGCTAAGGGGTTAGATGAGTCATATTTTCAGCAATTATTATAGTGTTGTGCAAGCCAGCACTATAATTAAAGCAGAGACAACTTTATATCTACAAGTGAAAACTTTAAACAGCAAGAACTGCTGCTCTGTTAAAGATCTCATTTTGAAAATGTGCGTGTAGGATGTGTAGGGGTATAATTATGAGTTTTTAGTTGAGGGGATCTCTGAGTTATAGCATCTCAGAGTTAATGACTTGGGGGGAGATTACTTGGACTAATAATTCTGAAGTTATAACTTCCACTTACGTAGATCCAATTAGAGCTGAAATTAGTGGTGAATTTATTACTCATAAGTAATATCTGAATTTTTGGGTAGCCCTTTGAGTACTTGGCCCTATTCCCTCAATTGGGAAAAACTGTGTGTATGTGTGCCCACTAATTTGATATGCCAGCTGTTATAATGGGGCTTGGGCAAGCAGATGGCAGCATAGAACCTTGGACCTTTGGCACAGCTGTTCCAAAGCAGAGCAGCTGAACCACACCAGAAGGGCCCTTTCAAGGCACTAACTGTAAACTCTTTATATGACCAATATACAGTACCCATCCTCATGACCAAAGTAGATAGGCACAGCTAGCAGTTGCTCTAGTAGCTCTTCTGGTAGAGATTTTGAAAGGAAGTGGAAAGGTTGGTGGTTCAAGGCTCTTATAGGCAAAGGAGCTGCATAGAGACATTAGAGAATCCACCACACAAGAAGCAAACCCTATATTATTGTTTCCCAAAGTAAACTTATAAAAGTAAGAAATCACACCTTCATCTTACCACACAGTCCAGATTGAGCCCTTGACCTATCAGTCTCCTGTGCCCTAGTCTACCAGCAGACCTATGACTAGCAGTACTTTGAAATGATAAGTAGTGGTAGTAAGTAGTAGAGTTATAGGAGAAATAGTTAGCTAGAGTGTTTCAGTCAGCCAGCAGGGGAAGGATTCTGTATAGTGCCCACCAAGCTAGAAAGCTGTTTGTAAGCTAAGCTTTGTGCTTGCTGTGACTGAGTTTTAGCCTGTAATGTGTTTCTGTCCTGTTGAATTTTAAAATAAAATAAATGTTAAGCTCCTATTGACCCTAATGGATGTAGGATGTAACCTGAGCTCTGACCTTAGGAGTGGCTCCTTCATTATTAAAAACAAAGGGGGTTTCTCATCCCCTTCTAGCTGGTGGATTCTCTGATGTTTCCATGCAGTTTCTCTGCCTATAGGAGCCTTGAAATTCCAACCTTTCAACTTCCTTTTCAGAGAGCTACCAGAATAACTGCTAGCTGTGCCTATCTACTCTGATCATGAGGATGGGCACTGTATATTGGTCATATAAAGAATTGTCAGTAAGTGCCCTGAAGGGGCCCTTCTGCTGTGGCTCAGCTTCTCTGCTTTGGAACAGCTGTGCCAAGGGTCCTAGGTTCTTTTTTGTCCTCTGTTTATCCAAGTCCCCTTCTAACAGCTAGCTGATAAAATTAGTGGATATATACACTGCCCTCCACCATTTTAAATCCCAAACAAGTGCTCATTAGATCCTATGCAAGTAGTGCCTATTAAGCAGCCCACAAATGGCAAATTGGGTAGTGCATATTCTACCAGTATACCCATTTTGGAGGGTATTCATTTCAGCTCTATCCAACATGGAACTCTTAGCTGTCTGAGAGTGCTCAGATGCCATTGCCTGCAATACACCTTTCCCTTCATTAGGAGCTGGGGACGTTCATACTTCTTAGTAGTTCTGTAGATTGGTGAATGCACTCTGGCACTGTAGCATTACATGTGATTGCTGATTCAAGGCTTAGGGTAAAAACAGATATTATGGTGGTGAGGTGGCATCCCACCCGGGGGGAACCACTGCAGTCATCATTCCTCAGGTTGGTGGGGAGGCCTGTTCACACGTGCAGCCCTACCCCTGTAACATGGGCAGAGGGGCTGATGTCACAGGTCCCTGAATGGCCCTAGGAGCTGTCCACATGGGCCATAACTCCCGACCCAATGCTGCTTGGCAGGATCAGGTGGCAGCAGCTGCCACCAAACAGCTAATGGCGAAGCTTATGGGAGATGTTCCTGGGGACCCCTCAATCAGCTGTTTGGTGAGTGCATCATAGGGCCCCCTATTAGGTGTTTGGTGCATGCACCCAGCTCGCTAAACAGCTGATGTGGCGCAGCTGTTTGGCAGGCTGGGTGCATGCACCAAACAGCTGATGTAGGTCCAGCTACCCCACAAATTGGGGGGGGGATCAGGAGCATCCCCTGGTCAGCTTTTTGGTAGGTCAGAGCATGCACCAAACCACTGATTGAGGGGGTCCCCTGGAGTGTCACCCATCAGTTGTTTGGAAGGCCGGGTGTGCACACCAAACAGCTGTCCTCCAGCCCCTGCAATTAGCTGTTAAGCAGGGTTGGGGTAATCACAGGAGCTCAATTCCCCAACTTTGCCTTGGGGTGGGGGTCTGGCACAGACATGTAGGTCATGCCCAGATTGGTGTGGGTACATTGGACCCTGGGCTGCATCTCCAAGCTTCAAAGGATGCTTCCCATAGCAGCTGGCCACTCTCCCCGGGGCATAGGTAGGCCAATATCTGGCAGCGATGGAACAAATCCATTTGACAGGTGACTTGTCACGGGCCAATGTGGGCTACTGTTGCATCTCTTTTCACTCTTAGTTTCAGTATGTGGTGACTTTATATAGTATAAAGCCTCACCAAGTTTTAATTTTTTGCTTTACAAATAATAAAATTTAAAGGAAAAAAGAATTCCTAAACAAATTTTGTTAAGCTTGTTTTGCTTTAATGTAGAGAGTCAGGAGAGCAGCAGGAGGGCTTCATTCTGCTTTACTCATGTGTGTCTTATTATATCCACAGCGCCTCAGTCTTCTGTCTGTTTTGTTCTCTTCCTTATCCTGAGGGCTGATAAAACTTTGTCCACTGATGTTCACTTCTTGGGGAATAGCTCATTGATGTTGTGCCTATTGGTCTCCACCCATGGTTCTTAGGCCTCCTGAGATGTACAGTCCACAGCTCCCATTCCAGAGGGATAGCTATAGCAGATAGTCTTTGGGACTCAGGACTGAGGAAATGGTAAAATGTAGAGTCTTGTATCTCAGTCTACAACTACTGAGGTCGCTTTCAGACAACCCCCTCCCCCCCACTCTTAGGCTGCTTTCAGACCTCCCACCCCCCCGCACATATTCTGGCTGCAAGAGGGAATGCGTAGCCAGGATATGCACGGGGATCGGCTGGTCTGAAAGCCCCCCCCCCCCCCGGCGTGCGGCTTTGCCGGAAGACATGTGCAGGGATATGGAGCTGGATTTCCTGCTCTGCAT
The DNA here is from genome assembly GCA_003113815.1 of Sphenodon punctatus. Lineage (NCBI taxonomy): Eukaryota > Metazoa > Chordata > Lepidosauria > Sphenodontia > Sphenodontidae > Sphenodon > Sphenodon punctatus. Next base: position 1,009,281 of record QEPC01012343.1, read on the forward strand.
CCCTGCGTGTGTCTGCTGGCAAAGCTGCATGCGTGCGGGGGGCGGACGGCTTTCAGACCAGCCGATCCCCGCGCATATCCTGTCTGCGCGTTCCCTCCCACAGCCAGAATATGTGCGAGGGGTGGGGGTGGGAGGTCTGAAAGCAGCCTAAGAGCAGGGTTGTCTCCATTACAAGTCCATTTAGGATTCTCTTTCCCAATGTCTTAAGCTCCAGCTAGAAACACTAGGGAGCCAGTGCAACTCTTGGATCAATGGTGTCATGCTTATGATCAATGGTGTCATGCTTGTGGCAAAACAAAGGCTGCAATCCTACAAATCACTTCTTCTGCTTAGTCTTGACTTCAGTAGGACTTCTCCAGAGTTAGTGGTTTTAGGATTTCAGGCAAAGTGTTCCAGTTCTCAAGCACATTCTTTATCAGCTTAATTTCTGAGTGGATGTCAAATGTAGCCAATATAGAAAACCAACACGGGGTCTTGCTTTCATTATGTCTTTATTTACCTCAGTAACTAACAGCTGTGTGGGAAAGTCATACATTTAACAGCTGCCGATTACTGAGGTAATTAGAGGAAGGAGGCAATATATTATTGTCAATCTTCAGAGCCAGGACTATTCTGAGTAATAAGGTTGTTATTAAGGACTGGGCCTGAGGTTAGATTGGAGCCATGGTGCTTCACCTATTCTCATTTTGTATCAGTGCTGGCTAGTGGGTTCTAAGACTGCTGGGGCACAGGGTGGGGCCATGCCAATGGTGGGCGTGGCCTAGCCTAGCCCTATCCAAAAACAGAAATCAGACAGTGTAGATGGGAAACAAGCAAAGAAACCATTTTAAACAAGAGTAGCCATGGCCGGTGGGGGCCCCCCACAAAATGGCTGCCATCTTTGCACATGCTTGGGACTTGGAAGATGAAGGTGGAAACCAGGAGTGCACATGCAAGCACAGTGCAAGCAAAGCAAAGCAAAACAAACCAAACCACCTTAACCCAACAGTATTACGTGAAGACTTGGGACTTGGGAGACGAGGGTGGAAACCAGAAGTGCACATGCAAGCACAGTGCAAGCAAAGCAAGCCACCTTAAACCAACAGTATTATGTGAAGTCCTTAGCACACCATAAAAGCATCAGCATGGTGTTCCACTTGCCCCACCCAAAAACCAGAAAGCAGACAGTTTAGGTGAACAAACAAGCCATGGCCAGTGAGGCCCCCCACAAAATAGTTTTTTCACATGCTTGGGACTTGGGAGAGAAGGGGGGAAACTACCAGTGCACATGCAACCACAGAGCAAGCAAAGTAAACCATCTTAACCCAGACCTTCCCTCCTTTTGTAAAACTTGTAAGACTTGGCTGTTCCATCAGGTGTTTGGTGGGGGAGATGGGGAGATGGTGGGTGAGGAGAGGGACCGGGGGTGGTGGTGGTGGTAGTGATATATTTTATAATTTTATGGTTTTAATTGTTGACATGTATTGTTGTGAGCCGCCCTGAGTTGTCTGTGGCAGTAGGGGTGGGATATTAAATCTTTTAATAAATAAATAATAAATAAATAAAACCCAACAATATTATGTGAAGTCCTTAGCACACTACAAAAGCAGCAGCATGGAGTTCTACTTCTCCCCCCAAGATCCCAACCATGCTACACAGTTCACTGCAGTGTAAAAGGCAGCTTCTGCAACCAGACAGAGTAGACTAGCCATTGGCATTAGTGAACCAACATGTGGTATGGCCTTCTTGCAGAAAGGTCTGCCACATCTCACCAAACTGCAAAGGGGCCATTTTAAAATGCAGGGAACATTCAAGCAAGTCCACCCAAGTCTCTCTCCCCCCCACCTCAAATAAATAAATCACAAATCAGACAATTAGGGTCTCACACAGGATGAAAACATCAGGGCCAGGAGGAAACCATTTTAAAGAAGAGAAGGGAGCACAGCTATGTCCTTCCAACTGGGACTGGGCCCACAAAATTGCCTCTGCCTGCAATGAATGCCCAGGAGAGGAGGGACAAAAGAAAGCTTTTAAGTTTTCAAATCCTACCAGGTTTCTTCTATGAAAGGATCAAAGTGCAGATCCTAAGACCTAATCACTCTCACGCTTAAAATGCAAAGTCCAAAATGCCACAGAGACTCAGTAAAGCATATGCAAGCCTCTCTGGGCTCCTCCTGACACAGTGTCTGCCTGCTCTGCCTACTTCACCTCCCACAGGGGCAGGCACTAGCTCTTCCTCTGCCCACTCCTGGCCCCTCCCACTCAGTTCCTGATCCCCTTCCTCCCCACTGCGAAGGCCAGATGGCAGCCAGCCCAGGGAGTAATTGATTACTGCCCCAAATCAGTATTTTTTTGGCTGAGTTCCACTAATGGAACTCAGTCTGGGCACCACAAACCCCTCCTCCTGGCCCTGGCCCTTAAAATTGCAGAGATCACCATGCTTCAGGGACAGCACCTCGAGCATGCTCTGCCTCTGGCCCTACACCATAAAGATGTCATGCTGATCTGATGATCACCGAGTCCCTCCCCTCAGCAGTGCTGCGTGCCACAGTCAGTGCCACAGTGCCACAGCCAGTGCCACAGCCGGCCAGGGGGGAGGGGATCTGAAGGCAGCTCAGAGATGCCTCCAAGTGACCTGGGTGTGGGCGGTCTTAATGCCGCATGAAAGTACTTCGGGTGCATGTGAAGAGGCTCAGGCTGATGCCCTGCACCTGACCTCATAGCATGGCTATGTTTTTTGTTCTCTGCACATGCACATTGAACAAAAACAGGGTAGCGCTGCGAGGATAGGTGCAGGACACTAGCCTGCGCCTCTACACATGTGCCTGAACTGGATTTGCAATGCAGCCACCATGGCAGCAGTGCAGCGGCCGAGATGAGAGTGGGGGAACCGGGGTGGGGTGGGGTGCATATGCCTCCCCCCCTGTCCATTATAAGGAACCACCACAGTTTTGTATAGTTATATGTTTCTACATAACTGGTCTGGCCATTTACTAGAGTGACTACTATTTCTAGGTAGCAGTGGGCCAGCTTAAAATGGCAATTTATTTTATTTAAATAAGAGTTTCTAGAGAAAGTATCCCCCCCGCTTTAAATGTAGGGATTAACTTAAAGTCTTTACATTTAACCAGCCTGTTGGAAAACTCTGAAACTTTGGAGTCTTCAGTGCCAGGACTCAAAAGCGGATTGGAAATTTATTTTCCAAAAACCCTTGAAGAGGAAAAATCCATTTGGACAAAGTCTGTCTTGTCTGATGCTTCTGTCTCTTGATAAGTAAATATATGTACTGTAATAAAAATATCATCCTTATAAGTTCTACTATTTTAAATTGACCTCAAGAAAAAACCCATAGACATGGTAAAAGAAAATGCTGACTGTTTTCAAGCCTTCAGAATATGTGGAAAGGCAATTGGGGGAGGGAGGGGTTTTTCCTAGGGTCAGTGTAGATATTGGACTCATTTTAGAGTGAATTGGGCTGATCAGGTTAGTATTGATCCACCAGTTGGGAGGCACAGTAATGGCTGAAGATGCATAATGGCTCCAGTATTTTTGCAACGATCTTGACAATGCAACAAGAGATTTAGTAAATGAAGGTACAGCACTGCTGTGACATTTCCTTTCCTTCCTTCTCTAATGACATTAAGTACTTAGAAGTCTGTCCTGTCTAAGAGGAAATGAAACTTTCTGGATTTTCAATCTTCTGAAAAAGCAGATATGTTGTGAGTGGCAAGAACTGCTTTTAGCTTTTGCCAGTATAATCAGCACAGAGATAAGGTCAGAGCAAGGTAGAAATTGCACCCATTAACACTTGCCCCCAACTTCATTTCAGCACCTTCTGGTAAGTCATAAGTAAAACAATTAAAATTGCATTCTTCTTCCTTGCACCCATATAAATGAGGGGAAGGGGAATTGATTGTTCTCAGTAAAAATAGAATTAAACTTTTCCTCTTACTTGAGCAAAATTGAAGAACTCTTGAAACAAATGATTCTTGTGCTGTCAGCATAGTAGCTGGGAGAAATTCAATCCTTGCTAATGGATGATATTGGAGAGATTCCTTAAAGCTTTATTTTAAGTCCAAAGGCACAGGAATTGCTACACTACACCACAACAATGGTCCCTCAAGTCCAGTACCAGTATCAGTAATGTTGGAGCAGAGGTTCCCAACTGCCTCTGCCCGACCTGCTTGACACCCATAGAAGCTCAGGGCTGTTCCAGTTATGGTCCCCAGAACTTGAGTTAGCTCTAGTGTTGGTGATAGCTTCATAGAGGCTCCTGCTGGGGATTGCTCCCACAGAAGATGCTGCATAAGCTGGGACTTGCTCCTGAATTTCCAGACATGGGGTGTTGGGTGGGGCTGCTGAGAGCGTGAGACTAGGAGACTCTTGTTTGTGATTTTTCTTCACTCTCTCCTTCTCCACATTTCCTGCACCCACTGGTAAGCTGGCACCTAACATGGCACTGTGCCATACTGTCATGTATCCTTTTTAAAATGATATATTTTTTGTCCCTCTGTGTTTCAATACGTTGAACATTAGACTAGATCTTTGAATGGTTAATTTCTAATGAACTGTCTTTAGAATGTCCTTTTAGCTGTAATCTTGGAGAAGGATACAATCAAGTCTGTCTTTCTCAAGAAATCAACATTTTCTGTTGACCAGTCTCAAGATAAGTGATTCCCAAGCAGGGCAGTAAGAGGCCTTGTTTGTTTGGAGTTTACTCATTGTTAATCCTATCTTAGACGATAGACACCTGTTTTAGAATGTATCAACAGGCTTCTTACTATGTATTTTGAGAAAACCCTCCCTGTCAGCAGTTTTGAGCTGACGTAATTTTTAGCTGACTTCCAAGCAAACTTCATTCTATAAGAAGGGAAAGGAGAAATGGATTTTTCAGAACAGTTCCTTCTATGGAGCTTTTCTCATATCCATCTGGCAGAATGGGGCAAAGGACTGGGTAATATGAATGTATATTAATATGATGCATTGAGTCAACCATGTCTTTCTAAGTCATGTACTTTAAACTGACACTGTTTCTTTTGTACTATGTCTTTATTTGAACTTAAGTAAACTATTGCTTCATATTTATAATATTCCTTGTCTCATAGCCTCATTTACAAATGAATTGTCTTTACAATACTTAGCTGAGCTGGCTGGCTTATTATCATAGTGTAAACTGAGTTTCCACATATTGGAAAAGAGCGCCGTATATCCAGACCAGATCATGTCAGGCCTGGACCACTAAGCACAAATTCCTTTTGAGGAAACTGAGGCACAACACGACAATACCCTCCAACATTTGATGGAGAGAAATAGGTACACTTCATGCCACCGTCACCCTAAATTGCATAAATTTGTATGTGTTTATGAAAATTTGTAATAGTCCACTTAATTGTGGGGATGAGCTAGAAAAAAGGGATGTCTGTGCGAGAAGCTCTGTGTACACAGATTTTTATGTGCTGGACTGATGATTTAAGTTAAAATTCAACCTGTGAAAAAGTAAAAATTCTCAAATGTGTGCATTGACTGGTTCTAAAGTTTAGTTTTAAAAACACTCAGAGGATCACAGATGGAAGCAGCGGCAATCTCTTTCATCATGCTGGGGAATAATCTTTTACAAACACACTTGAACCTCTCCAACCTCTTTTAGTTTTTACTTTGATCCCAGGAACACAGCTTCCTCCTGCCTGGATGTTACCTTTCTTTTTTCTTTGATTGCAGTGCTTATTCTAAGCTTGTTAAAGTGAGAAAAGTTGCCTTTTCTCCCCCACACCCTAGCAATGAATAAACAATAACAGCAACCAGGTGCTAACCACCCTCTTTGGGTGAAAACAGACATGACGCTAACCACCCTTTAACCACCCTTGGTGGTTATTTATGCATGGGTGATTTCAGATGTTACGGGCTCCTAAATCACCACAGTGGATTTCCAGTGGTGGCGACCTGAAAAACCACCCCCCGTAGTCCAGGAAGGCCCCGAACAGATGTGATGGAAGCAGGACCATGGCAGGGAATCAGGCCAACAGACTATGGCCTGGGGCAGCGCAACAGATGTGATGCCGATTCCGGGCCGTGGTCAAAACACCCAGAAGGCAGGAGGCAGACATGGCCGACTGAGGGCAAACGAAGCCAGAAGGGCCAAAGGAAATGCCCACACAAGGGAGATGGGAAGGGAGGGGAAGGAGGGAGAAGACCCGCGGAGGCAGCACACACAACAAGCACAGAAACAACGAGGTCACAGCACAAACACACACCCGGGTGCATACACATCCGCACGGGAAAGGAAGGGAAAGAGAAACACAGTGGGACGGACAACACACACGGCACAACGGGCACGGGGCGGAGGAAGGGGGACCCGGGGCCAGGGAAGCGGGGGGGATCAGCCCGAGGGCAGGGCAGGGCACAGCGAACAGCAGCCAGAACCCCTGACAACTGCACAGACTGCACGGGCAATCCCACAGCTACACAGGCAGCCCTGGCACGGGGGAACCCTTCAGGGGCAGAGCACAGGCACACGGGGAGGCCACACGAACCAGGGAGCAGTCCAGGAATGGTCCAGGAGCCTGTCAGGGACCTCACGTACTGGCGAGGGTGCGATGAATGGGATGGAGGCAAGCCGGAACCGAGGAGCGGTGCAGCCGGTCCAACCCCCCCCCGGGAGAAGGTGGGAGGTGCATTCCGGGAGCCCCAGAACCCCACGGTCACAGAGTCATCCAAGGGGGTGGGGGGGAACAGGCACAGGAGGGATTGCCCCCGGGCTATGAAGGACAGCAGCACCCAGGGTGCTGGGAGCTGGCTCGGGGATCAGGACACAGCCACAGGAGAAGGCAGCCACGGAGGGGAACAACAGTTGCAGAGGCAGACGGGGGGGGGG
>QEPC01012343.1:1048065-1072159 GCA_003113815.1 Sphenodon punctatus
TAGCAATAACTTCATTAAGAAGAGTTAGTGAAATAGCAGCCATAATAATCTCAGAACCATATTTGCAGATTTATTTTCCAAGACAGAATAGATATTGTTTTACATCCTAAATTCCTACCTAAGATAGTATAAGTAAGACAGTTGTGAGAATGTGGCCCTTTTTACATGGGCCTCTCCCAGTCATGAACACGCAGATTTCTGTGTGTTCATGGGTGGGGGAACCCTGTGTGAATGACGTGGTGCACGCGCCCATGGTGAGTGGGGGTGCGTGCACGCTCGCCTAACATGCATCCCCATGCACCCCCAACTCATCCCCATGCATGGAGCAACCGGGGGAAACGGTGGTTACTATGTGGGTGTGGATGAGTGGTGGGTGAGTGGGGATGCGTGTGCAGCCATGTGCATGACCCACCCATGCACTGGTGCACCCATGGACTCCCCACCCGGTGGAGCCATGTAAAAATATCATCTGAGGAGCCACTCGAAGAAGAACAGAAGGTAAACAAGGTTCTTTGAGATGGCTCTGAATATTCTCACAAATACCCACCCTTCCAACCCCGCATTGAATTCTTTTCTTATATTTCTAGAAAGGGTTAAAAGGAACTGCCATTCAGAGGGGGAGGGTTCTTTTTTTTTGCTGGAGAAGCTTGAGACCATCATGTGGTCTATTATTTGAATAGGGTGAGCGTGCACAACTCAGTTGTGAGAATGTTGGGAGCCATCTCGAAAAACCTTCTTTACAAGGCAGCAACCTTCTGATCAGCAGTGGGGAGGAGCTGTTTGTAAACAAAAGCCTTATCTCCCAGCCCGATCGAGTGTTCCTGCTGCTGCTGCTGCTGCGCTACTAGAAGGCAGAGGCAGGTGAGGGATGGGGTGTGGAGTCAGGGAGGGGAGGAAGAATCACTTACTGGGGGAGAAGCTGGCTGCAGCCTGCTGCCCAGCTAGGCTAGTGCAGGGCCCCAGCTGGCCGCGGGGCCATGTGCGGCCACACATATGGCACATGTCTGGGGTCATCCCTGTCCGTGCTGCAGCTGAAGGTTCCGCCCCCCCTCCGGGTGGCTGGCAGTGGCTCTCCCCCGGTGGGCCCCTGTGTCTGGGCCCCGTCTCCCCCGCACAATGCAGGCCCAGTCCCCCTGCCAGGCCTCCCCTGTCCCCCTCTCCCCCCACTCATCGAGTGGCCTCACCTGGGACCTCTGGCTGCTCCTGGGGCTGCTCGCCGCTGTCCCCCTCACCTGACTGTCCTGGATGCTGGGGCATGCCATGACCTGTGACGATATGGGAGGGGGTGGGTGGGGGTAGGTGGGACATGTCCCCTGGCAGCCCCCTGGCCCCCTTCCCATGGTCTAGGGTGTCAAGGGTTGCTGGGGGCGGCCCCGTGGCCTGTGTGCCCCCTTCCCCTCTTGGCCCATCCCATCCGTTCTGGCCCCCCCTCCCAACTGCTTGCTTACCCTCAATGTCAGTGTCTGAACCCTCCGAGGCCATCCCCTCTGTGTTGCTGTGGTCCCCCTTTGTCCCCTTGCTGGGGGCGACCTGTGTGCCAGCCTCGGATCCCCCCGTGGCAGACATCTTGTGGGGGCTCTTGGGGCTGGTGCACCAGGGGGCCCTGCTGGTCTCTGAGGTCCCAGGGCATTCCTCCTGGGGGGGCGGGGCCCCTGGAGCCAGTGCCTTCTTGTGGGGCAATGAGGGGAGAGGGTACCTTAGCCTGTTCCCTGCCCTGGACCACAGCGCTCCCCACGAGGCGCGGGGTGACTATGGATCCCTTCATGTGAAGGATGCAGTCCAGGGCATCATAGTAGGGGGTGGTCCGGACTCCGTGGCTGGACCGCTGGTTGTTGTCCTTAATGGTCTTGTATCCCCTCTTGAGATCCTTGACCTTCGAGCGGCACTGGGCCACTGTCCTGTGGTGTCCCACCACCTCCATGTGTCCCACATGATCTCCTGGTACACATGCTTGTTCTGCTGGTTCACGGCTAGCTCCAGCTGGTGCTCCAGGGTCCCCCAGATCCTCATAAAGTCCTGGGTTTCCCTGTTCCCCCATTGCCCCACTCAGTGGTACGGCCGCCTCCTGCGTGGGCCCTCCTCCTCCTCCTGCTTTGGCGTAATTGGGTGGTCCTTAGCCCAGGCTGTGACTCTGGAGGTCTCTAGGATCACAGCCAGGGCTAGCTGCCAACATGGCCTATTCCAGGCCAATATCTAGTGGCGCCTGTGCAAACATGTAAGTGAGGTCCAGGCCAAAGTGTGACAGAGTGGGCCAAAGTGGTCTGCCATCACGTTTGTTAATGCCCATTGACTTATCAGTTTTTGGACCACACTGTTACCCTGCTTTGGGTTTTGTTTAACTACTAGCTTTTACCAAAATAATAGTTGAAAAATCAGAGAGCAACATGGAACACACTGTACATAACAATTATATCATCCTTGAAACCGTGTAGGAATGTAATAATTAATGATAATTTTGAGGGTTGTACAAATTATCTGAATACTAATAGATCATCTGACTCTACCATCCTAATCACAAACACTATTAAAAATGCCTTTAAGAAATAACTTTGGGGCATTATTCATACTCCTATCTGATTGGGAATTAAAATACCAGCTGGACAAAAAACTTATTTTTCATGTGAAAATGATATACAGCATGTAGGCCAAGGGGACAACCAATCTTCTGTGTAATATAGGTGTGACCCACAAGAGTGAGGGTCCTCAGCCACATGATATGGGTCATGACTGCAGAAGACTCAGACTCATCTACTGACCCATAGAAAAAGGCACCTTGATGCATTTGCCCTGTTCTGAAAGGGCTGAAGATGGTTTAATGAAGATAATAAGCGAACTGATAAAAATATGGAGAAACAACATGCACAGTCTCTGCCTCCCTGCACAAGAAGAAGAAGAAGAAGAAGAAGAAGAAGAAGAAGTAGTGCTCACTATGCATTTTCCCAGCATGGTAAGTTCTCTTGAAAATCAGGCCATAGGCCATACAATTGAGGTTTTTGGATAGTCAACACTTATGAAAATTTACTTTGTACTTTGATGCCTAGAAAGAAATAGCCTCTTCTGAAAACCTGGTCCAAGAATCTTTGTGTGCGTGCATGCATGTCCTTTTCATTGCCTTCTTTTCTGTATTACTATCTTGACCAATTGTATCTATCTGGATGTCCAGAAAGGCAAAGAATACATTTAATCCACAGACTGTCTATGGGCAAAAACAGATGTGCGGGCGGTCCGGGAGCTCCCTGACCTGGGGCAGGAAACTCAAACTGCAGCTGAGATGGCCTGAGTCAGAGAGGAGCACCGAACTAACATGCCCACAGCTGGAGAGGCATCTCACCACCCGCACAGCCTGGGTAGGGAAGGGAGCTAAACAAAGGTGTGGGTGGCCAGTCCCACCCACGCCCTGCTCCCAGTGCCCCACCCTCGCCATGATGGACTTAAGCATCGTGACCAGCCTGTATTGGCCCACATGGGCAGCCCTTAGCCCGGGCTGTGTCTTCAGAGATTTTCTGAGGATGCAACCTGGGCTAGCCACCTACCCACCCCAGGGCAACCCCGGGCTAACATCTGCTGGTGCATGAACTCACTCCTACTGAACTCTCTCCGCTCCATAGGCTTCTGTGGCTCTGTCCTTGACTGGTTCTCCTCCTACCTCTCTGATCGCTCCTTTAATGTGTCTCTTCCCAATTCCAACTCCTCCTCCCTCCCCCTCTCGGTTGGGGTTCCCTAAGGCTCTGTCCTAGGCCTTCTCCTCTTCTCTATCTACACCCTGTCCATTGGCAAACTCACGGTTTCCAATATCACCTTTATGCTGATGACACTCAACTCTCTCTCTCCACCCCCTCTCTCTCCCCTTCTGTCCAAGCTCACCTCATCAACTGTCTCTCTGATATTTCCGCCTGGATGTCCCAACGTCAGCTCAAGCTCAACATGGCTAAGACTGAACTCCTTATCTTTCCTCCCTATCCTTCCTCTCCCTCTTCCCTGTCCATCCTTATCGATGGGGTCACCATCCGTCCTGTTCCCCAAGCCCATAGCTTGGGCTTCGTCTTTGACACTCACCTACCCTTTAAACCTTACATCGACTCTGTTGCCAAGTCCTGTCACTTCGCCCTTCACAACATTGCTTGGATTCACCCCTTTCTCTCTGTCTCCTCTGCCCAAACCCTTGTTCACGCCATGGTTATCTCTTGTCTTGACTACTGCAACTTCCTCCTTGATGGCCTCCCCCGATCTCACCTGTTCCCCCTTATCTCCATCCCAAACTCCACTGCTAGGGTCATCCACTCAGTCTGTCGCTTTGACCACATGCAGCCTCTCCTCTCCTCGCTTCACTGGCTCCCCCTTCCCGAACGCATCCTTCACAAACTCCTGGTATTCACTTATAAATCCCTTCACAACCTGCCCCCCCCTTACCTCTCAGCTCTAGTCTCCTTACAAACTCCTGCACGCACTCTCAGCTTCTCCTCTGCCCCCTCCTTCACTCTCCCTCGTCTCCCTTGCTCCCCTAATTGCCTTCATCCCTTCTCCCTTGCTGCCCCCCCCCATGCCTGGAACTCCCTCCCTGCTCACATTATTAATTAATTATTATTATTATTATAAACATTTATATAGTGCCAGCCATGTGCCTGGCGTTGTACAGAACATACACATCCACCTTGCCCCCTCCCTCCACACCTTTAAATCCCTCCTCAAAACCCACCTCTTCCTCGCTGCCTTTCCCAATGCCTGCTAGAACTTTCCTTTCAATATTTACTGTCTGCCCTCCCCACAGACTCCTGCCTAACTGTAACCAAGCCAAGCACGTGCACCTGAGACTTTGCATCCGCGTGAATGTTATTTAACCCTTGTCTCTCCCTATGTCCCCTCTCCTTGTCTCCCCCCTCCATGTCTATTAGATTGTAAGCCATAGGCAGGGACTGCATCTATCTTACTGTTCTGTAAAGCGCCAGGTACACTGCTGGCGCTATACAAATACTTTAATAATAATAATAATAATAATAATAATAATGATGATGCTGTGGATTCAGGGCCAAAGCGGGTCACTGTCCCATCTCTTTTTACCCTGTCAGAGAAGCCTATTTCAATTGAAATTCCTGACTATCTGTGGCATGCTTGCCTAGTTCTAAGGCAGATGAGCTATTCCATATAAGAATGAAGTTGTTCTTGATCTTTGTTAAAAAATTGTCATTCTAGGACACCACGAAGCAGCCCTAGGCTCTGAATATCTAGAACAAAGGGCATAAGCAGGGAAAGCGAGCAAAATTACCAAAGTTGTTATTCTTTATTTCCCTTGTCTGCCAGGAAGTACTAGGAACAGGTCTTGCATAATTTTTCATGTGTGTGTGTGTCAGGGGTGATTCATTTTTATTCATACTTGAATTTTGAACCAAAAATATATTAGCTTCTCTACACAGTCCAGTAATTTTAAATATCAAAAAAGCAAATTAATGGTGGGAAAGAAAGCTAAATATGAGCTATATATGAGCTTTGTATTAAGGTTCATTAAATTACAAATGAGTGAATGACCTGAAATAAGATTAAACTGCGAGTTTTCTTGTCTATTTTAAGCTGTTCTAGTTTTATGGAGTTTTTTTTTTTATTATATGAAGTTTAGCCAGCCATTTATAAAATCCTCTAAATGCACCTTTTTCACCTTCTGTTCTCAGATTTGGCAGTGAAAAATTGTTCTGATTGCAGTTTCTTGAAGTGTAATTACTTTGTCAAAGGAAAATATAATTAGAACTGATATTTAAAATGCACTATAATTTTATTTAAACCATTTGATAATTTGATCACGTACTGGATGTTTTGTTAATTTAGCAACATCTAACAATGCTGGAGTTGGGGAAATGGTCTGTTCCTTTTTTCTTAAAGCAGGGAAGAGAAGTATAATCTGTTCCACCATTTTGTATGTTCACAAGAAGAAGCTGAGAGCGCTGCCGGGACCTTTCCTAATGTGTAAGCAGAGAATCATAGAGCTGGAGGGTCACTAAGTCTAACCTGCTGATTGGTGTAGGATTGCCAGACCTAAATCATCCCAGAAATATGCTTATCCAGCCTCTTCCATAAAAACCTCAAATTACAGAAAATCCACAACTTTTCTTGATAGTTCCATTGACTGACTACCATTATAGTCAGGATTTTTGGCCTGATGTTCAGTATATTTATTTATTTGATTGATTTATTACATTTATACCCCGCCCCTCTTGAAACAGCTCGGGGCGGCAGTAGGGGTGTGCACTTTGTTTTCGTTTTCATTATATTGATATCGATAACATTCTCATTTTTGTTATCGTTACTGTAATAAGGATAATGAAGATAAATAATAACAAAATCAATAACGATTATTACAGTCATTATTTATTTTGTTGTTACCCAGCAGGTGTTTATTTGGAGGGAAATGTGGAGAGGGGAGGAGGGAGCAGACATTTTGGAACTAGAAACAGTGTTGAACTCTTGAACTGGGCCTGTGATGGGAGGGGAAGGACCTGATGGATGTAATTGCTGGCCAATTACAGCGCAAGCAGGTCCGAGGCAGTTGAATGGCACCCTGTGATTGCTCAATGCCTCCTGCCTCCCAAAACAAATGATGGGGGCTCTGGGGAGGGCACTGCAACCCTTTATGTTGCAGGACCAGGCTGTTTTACTCTTGTTCTGTGTTAGCTCTTGCTGTGTTAGGCTGCATTTACAGAACTTTGGTGGTTGCACTAAAGTCTTCCCCAACCTTCAGTGTTATACCTTACCTTTCCTTATACCCTTTATTTTATCTTTTCATTTCCCCTGTCTGTCTCCCACTGTGAAAATAGATAGATAGATAGATAGATAGATAGATAGATAGATAGATAGATGTAGGTTTAGGTACCTAGATTAGCTAGCTATAGATTACAGATATAGATAATATAGCTAGAGATTAGATAGCTATACCCTATAGTTTTTTCCTTTCCCTTTCCCCTGTTCATATTATTGACAGACAGACAGACAGACACTAGGTTTTAAAATTATATATAAAAGGCAGCTTTTAGATGTGCCTATACACACCGTATTTCCTGACGTGCATCCTTTAACAGCACAAAGTAAATACCTCAATATGTGAGGTATTTAAGTTGTGCTGTTAAAGGATGTGTGACCAGAAATATGGCATGTATAGACACGTCTAAAAGATGTCCGTGGCACTTTTACAAGCTGCATGATTTCACGGCATGAGCGGGCGGCTCTTGTCTAAAAGCAGCCTTATACTACTTATACATACTTAGATAGGAATATATTGCATATAGTATAGGTTATTAGGTGTAGGTTTAGGTTAGACATACATATTAGTAATTTTTTATATTGTCATTGTGCACTTATTACTACTGCATTATAGTAGTAACTCATCTGCCTGAGGGTTCCCTGCAGAGGCCTGGATTGGAGAGGGATTGCCGCCACCCACCTTGATCCCCTCCCCCCCGCTGCAGGTATATTTGTGACGGCAGGACCCTTTGGGTGCTAACCCTTGGGTGCCTTCTGAAGGGTGACAACCAAGGGTGCTGCCCTTGTACAACCCTTGAGAGCCTGTGGAGACTATACCGACTACGCGGCAAATTACTATCGGGACCACAGACTCTAGCATTATGGTTTCAACCAAACGAGAGAGAGGAGATACTTCAGAGGTCGCTCATGTGAGGGGGAAAATGCCTAAGCAGCGGAAACTAGAAGTTTATTTTTCAAGGCAACCAGCCGACTTGAGACCCCAGACTTTGATTGCTGATTGCTCTCGTTTAACATCTGAATCCTTCATTTTGGGGACAAGTGTTTTAGAGGCCCCAAGGACTCTGCTGGAATTGGGAGCCCCTGTTTGCATTCCCCCATCTGATCCATCACGTTTGCGTGAGATGCCGACGGGTCCTCCGGATTCCTTGTCAGGTGAGAAGTTGGTGACCTTTCTCACTGATCATTTACTTTTGACTGCTGACACTTTGGATTTTGTTTTGTTGCGTATCACACAGTTGCAAACAGCTATGAGTTCTTTAAATGATCGACTATCTATGCCTCTATCAAGTGCTGGGGGCTTTCCCTCAGCTCCCCAAGGTGGTGGGACTGTTCCAGGAGGTTCTCGACCACTTGTGTTTTCCCCGAAAAGGTCAAATTTAGCGGGCCACCGCAGCCGTATGTTACCATCTATGCTTGTAGTGGAGGGTGGTGTGACCCTTGGAGTTCTGCCCAATGTGTTGATGTTCACTGTATACCTTGGGGGCAGGTGGCCTAAGCCACTCTGGGCCTCTCCTCTGGATGTGGCTGAACATCTCAGAGTAATTTTAGGATGTAAAATAACTAGACACAATATTGCCTCTGTAGACCAATTATCCCCATTGAGAGATTGCCAGACCCTAATAGTTACCTTCCTGGCTGGTTCTTTGGTTCAGGAAATTTTAACAAACACAGACCTTTTGAGTAGCAAGGATGTGTTTATCTCCCAGGTTTTCCAGTCAGCTTCTGGACCTGGCAATCTCGTGTCTAGGATGGCCCCAAATGTTAGAAGGGTGGACCGGGGGGAATCTAGTGGGCAGAGGAGGGCGTCTATTGCTCTGAGAGATTGGGGCATGAGTGGTGGGTGATCACAGTTATCTCACACAGGGAGATCCAGAGAGCCAAGTGGGGTTTTCCAGGAAGCCTACACTATGGAGTGAAGGTAACTAGGGAACGGAAGTCCACTAGAGAAATGTATGCCTCACTGTTACAGGGATCTTTGCAACCCCCTCCCCCTGCAGTTACCCCCACCGAGTTGGTGGAGAGGCTTGAGATAGTGCGGAGTCAGCTAATGTCTCTCAAAACTAACAATGCTGGGACGTTGGTAGGAACAAGGGAGGGCAGTGCTAGATTGGAAATTACAGGGGATGCCCGGCCCCCGATTTCCAGGACGTCTCAGGGAATAAAGACTCTGGAAGATTTAGAGGGAGGGAAGTCTGGAGTGATGGGGCCAGGTTTCCCTACCCCCGCAGGCTGTCCTGGGGGGAGTCTGGCCCAAGATCGGCTAATGAGGGGAAGGCAGGGGAAAGCCCCGTCACGGTAAATCCCTTGAGCTAATACAGGTGGGCTCCATGGCGCTGCCCCCTTCGTCCGAGGGAGGGGGAAGGTGCCAGAGGTTAGAACTCACCGCCCCCCCCGAGGGTGGGGGACCCTCAAGATGGACCGGACTTAGCAGCCACTCTTGTGGGGCTTCCATTAGCAAACTCCAGCCCGAATAAGGACTTATCAACTCAGGCTCTACCTTTAGAGACATGACTAGTTATGGAGCCTTGCTGTCATTTGTCAGTTCTCTCTTGGAACACAGCGGGTTGGAAAGCCCACCGTCAAGATTTTAACTTCTTGCTGTTTTTTCGTCAGCATGATGTCATCCTGCTCCAGGAGACCTGGCTGCTTGAAGACTCCACTGAGTTGTTCCTAAGTGGTTTTAAATCATTTACTCTGGGAGCCTCTCCCTCCTTGGTAGGTGGGAGACCCAGCGGGGGCCCTTGCCCTGTTAGTTGCGGATGATACTAATATTTCAATAAAGGTGTTATGCTCGTTTGGGTCCTACTTTGCATTATACCATTGCCTGTTGCCTGGAGGGAGGGTTCTTCTTTTGGGGAATGTTTATATCCCCCTGATATGTTCCAATTACTATAACCCAGAGATCTGGTGGTCTGAGATGTCTAATTTGATCACCCAAGCCAAGGTAAAATATCCTAGGGCACTGTTATATCTAGGCGGCAATTTTAATGTTAGACTGGGGCACCCTAGTCATGAGGAGGTAAACCTTGAGGAGTTAGGCTTCAAGTTTTTCGAACTCCTTCGGTTCTCACGAGATCTGGGGGTGAATCCTCAGAAGGTGGACACAGAGCTCCTGCTGGAAAACCTTGACTTGGAGGTGGTGAACGGCAGGGTCCATGGAGACACTGTGGGCGATTTCACCTTTCATGGGGTGAATGGCTCCAGTATCATAGACTATTTCCTGGCTCCTTGTGTAGGGTTGAATTATATAATCAAAATGGAGGTTGTCCCAAGAACCGAAACCTGTCATTTTCCAATTATATTGGAGTTGGGTTGGCCAGGAGGGAGGAAGAACAACTGTTGTGGGGGCTTAGCAATATCTGGAGACCATAGTAACAACAAGGTTAAAGTTAATCAGAGATGGTCAGGGGATGTTAAGGAAGCATTTGATGAATTTGTCAACCAGCAGGGAGTTAGGGATTTGTGCTTGGATGTAACCTCCCAGGGCCCTATGGATGTTAGCTGGTATGAAAACCTGCTGTGTCTGTTGGATCCTTTGCTCTTTCAGTATATTTCGATAAGGGATGAACGTAGGAATGTAGGGAAGCCCCCCCCCCCCNGAGCTAAGCTCAGGGGTTTGGTCAGGAAACTAAGGACTCACCCCTCAGACTTTTATTCCAGGATGGTGGGTGCTCAGAGGTCATATTTCAAGCAATTGCTGAGAGGAAAGAAAGAAATTTATTCCCCTATCCAGTGGCAGGCTCTCCATCAGGCAGCAATTGGGAACAACCATGCCAAATTTTGGGCATTAATTCATGCCTTTGGCAGTGAGAGGGGCCCCTTCTGTGTGTCTATGCCAACACTGCAGGCTTGGAAAGCCTTCTACGGCACTTTATATGCCTCTAGGTTTATTGTTGGGGATAGGGTCCAAATTGATGCTTGGGACTAATTGGAGCACTGGGCGCCAGTTACCTGTGAAGAAGTAAAATCTCTTATTAGGGACCTTAAGGCAGGGAAAGCCCCAGGGCCAGATGGGATTTCACCTGAGCTGTTAAAGACTTCCCTGGACTGGTGGGCAGATATCTTGGCACCGCTCTTCACTGAAATTAACAGATCTGGTGTAATTCCCGTGTCATGGCTTAAGAGTATTCTGGCACCTATATTCAAAAAGGGAGACCCCCAGTCCCCCACAAATTATCGCCCGATTAGCCTGCTCAGCATGATAGGTAAACTCTACACTTGGTTACTCCTTGATTAACTGAGGAGTTGGATTGAGCAGTCTGGACAAATCTCACCTGAGCAGGCTGGGTTTTGTTCAGGGAAGACCACACTGGACCATATTATTCTTCTATCTGCCTTGATTAAGAAGTATACCGCTTATGGGAACAGGCTATACCTGGGGTTTATAGGTCTTGAAAAGGCTTTCAACTCTATCAGCAGGAGCGACTGTGGATTAAGCTGAGAGCCTCTTCCTGATCACTAAGCTACATATGGGAAATTCACTTCAGATACGGGCTAAAAGAATACTGTCTACTGCAGTTTTGGTGGACCGGGGAGTGAGGCAGGGGTGTTTACTTGCCCCTGTCCTGTTTAATCTTTATTTGGATGATGTGGTCTGCTACATGAACTCCAAGGACACCCATGCTCCCCTGGTAGCTTGCAGGCGCTGCCCGATATTGTTGTATGCTGATGACTCTGTACCTCTGGCCCAGTCAGAGATTGGTCTCAGGAGGCAGCTCTCCCTCTTTGGCGAATATTGTACCAAGGAGGGGTTGATGGTAAATTATGCCAAATCAAAAGTTATGGTAGTGGGCAGTAGAGGAAGGAAGGGTAGGTAATCCTGGGCCATGGGAAATCAGGCAATTATACAGGTCCAAAGTTTTAAATATCTGAGGGTTATATTTTCTGCCATGGCTAGTTGGAAGCAACATCTAGATCTGGTCAAGATTAGGCAAGAAGATCTAAAGCTGCCATCATGAGATTTTATTTCCAACAGGGAGGGAGGCAGATTGCCCCCACATTAACCCTTTTCGGGGCCAAGGTACTTGCCCAGGCCCTGTATGCAGTGTCTGCATGGCGTCTGGACTACCTGGATGGACTGGGAGTCCCTCAAGGTCTCCCTCAGGTGATCTCCAGACTAGAGACTAACTCAATTACTGTTAAAATGATGATGCTACAGCAGATTATTAACTATTGGGCCAAACTAATGCTATCCTCCCAGAACGAGGCTTTGCTCCTGACTATGACCCTGGGAGCTGGGCTGTTGACCCCATGGCTGACTCAGGTCGGGCTGAAGGTGCAATTATTAGGGTTTTCCTTGGAGGTTCTCCAGAGTGTGGGTTTAAAAACTTTTAAGAAGCTAGTGACCCTGAGACTCAGAGACCAGATTCTCCAAACTGAGCAAGTATTGTTCACACTACAGAAAGTGGCCCCGGGGATAGTGTTTCTTGGATCCGGAATGACTTACCTCTTTGCCTGGCAGGACCTGCTCAGAAGAATAGCCTTCACCAGACTACGCATGAATACCTTCCCCTCAGCTGTTGTGGAAGGGAGGTACAAGGGCATCCCTCACAACAGAAGGAGATGCCAATTGTGCAAGTCTGGTGAAGAAGATACAGTGGTTCATCTTCTTATGGACTGCTCCACCTTGGTGGGCCCACAGTTAAAATATCTTGGAGAATTCCTCCGGGGATTGCAGTTGGGTTTTAGATCAAAATTCTTGAAGAAAATGCTGGGCCCAAGGGATACGCCATTAACAAGGGCAGTGGCAGATTTTGCCCGTGCAGCGCTGATCATAAGAGCATCTATATTGGAGTCATAAGGGCCCCTTATGTCCTCTGATGGGAGCTAGCAGTTATAGCTTGCTCCCTGTTGTTTGTTCGGGGAGGCT
This sequence comes from Sphenodon punctatus, assembly GCA_003113815.1. Taxonomy (NCBI): domain Eukaryota; kingdom Metazoa; phylum Chordata; class Lepidosauria; order Sphenodontia; family Sphenodontidae; genus Sphenodon; species Sphenodon punctatus. The sequence goes on from QEPC01012343.1 coordinate 1,060,682, forward strand.
GAGGGTTTTCCGTATTCTTGCTCCCCCTTGATATACATTGGTTTCTGGGAAGTTGGCTAGAGTTTGTGGCTGTTGGTCTGTAGTGTGGTTTTACATTTATTTTATATCTTGTTATTTAATATCTTGTTACTTATATTCGGTCATTTACATGTTATCAACTTTTATCTATCTTATTTACTAAAGTTATTTTTTATTGTAACTAGCCAACCTTTGGATTAGTGGGTTTTGCCTGTTTTGTTCAAGGTTTTTGTATTGAATTTTTGTACTGAATTTTGTAAGAGCCTATGGCTATACAATAAAGAAATGTATTCATTATAGTAGTAACAAGCGCACAATGACAATATGAAAAATTACTACTGCATTATAATGAGACGGGAGGAAGGAGTTCAACTTCTGAGAAGTTTGGGGCAGGTATCTGCTGGCACTTCTGCCACTGTTGGCAGCCCACAATGGAAATGATACCGAAAACAAAATCTTCATTATTGCCTGAAATTGATACCGATACTGATAACCACACCAATAACGAATAACGAAATTTTGTTATTAACAATAATGAAAACAACAGGTTTTAATAACAAAAAATGAAAAATTACACGGGTCCCTGGTGCACACCCCTAACGTTCAGTCTAAATCTCCCTCTGCACCTTGTTCTCAGTGTCTGTTGTCGTGCCCTCCCCAGCAAGAGAGAACAATTGTTCTCCATATTCTTTATGGCAATCTTTCAAATATTTGTAGAATGTTATCAGATCTCTCCCACGTTAGTTTTCTTTTCTCCAAGCTGAACATACCCAAATCCTTATGTAGCTCACCTTTCTGAGGTGGCCTCACCCCCCACATGAAAAGAAATGTCCCTGGGTTAATCCAAGTGCCTGTATAAAATTTGGGGGAAGTTAGGGCTTCATCTGGAGCTCAGAAATGACACAAGAAAACCAAGGAATTCCAGGTCAAGCTTGGTGAGGTGGTAATAACCTTAGTAATAACTCTCTAACTACTTTTACACTTGTAACCTTAAATCATAGACTCAGAAGGTTTAAAGTGAGAATTTAACACAGCTCTTTGAGCCTGTATTAAAAACCCTTTACCCCTTTTGTTGCAGATCCCAGCAACCCTCCGTAAGCAATTCTCCCCTCCTTGCTCCTCATTTAGGCCAGATGTAGCTGATTTAATAACTTGCCTTGTTACAGATCTTTTTTTTTTTTTAAATGATAATAAATCTTTATTTGCCGTGACATATAGTCATTGGCAGAGCGTCACAATTCCAATAATACAAATACAACCACCAACATCATAAAATTTTTGTCATTAATACAAAACTTGACAACAGCAAATTTCCCCATGCCATTTATCCTTCATAGGCCTCCCTTTCAACACAACTCCTTACATACAAAGTCATCACAAAATAATAATAATTCCACAAAACAATAAAATTGGCACCACAATCAATTCTCGGAACCCTCCTTGGACCTATTCTGCTTCAAACTAACATCACATAAACTTGCGGGCCCTAGCAATGATTGACCTAAGTAACACCCTGCTCTCAATTATCGTGTTTTTTCATCCAGTTCTTAAACATATCACATGACTACCAAATATTGCCACTTTCAACGTCAGGTCTGATGCCTTGTAATTCAAGCACAAATTATATCTCCCAAATTGAGGAGAGATATCAAAAGCTTCCTCCAAGGCTAAAAGAAAATCTCCCCTAAAGTCCCTATATCGGGGGCATACAAAGAGAATGTGGTTGTTAGAATCCAATTCCTGCATAGAGCAGGAATGACAACTTCTTTCCTGCCAAGGCAGGCCCAAATAACGTCCTTCCAGGATGGCCGATGGAAATACACCAAAACGGAGGCGAGCAAAAACACGTCTTAATTGGAAGCTAGCCCAAACTACCAAATAACTGGTTTCCAGGTGGCCAGAGGGTGGTCTGTAAAGGGGGTTTACCTTCTGAGTCCGTAGCATTTTGGCATCTGCCTGCAACTGCTGGTCAGCCAACCTCTGTTTGACCAAAAACATAGCTCGTTTAATCCCTAATGCAGCTAGGGAGCCTGGGAAAAAACCCAATTGCCCCAGAATAATTCCCACTTGTTTCTGCCAAGAAGGAAGCAAGCCTTCAACATGGGCACAATTCACCAAGGTGTTTTCATCCTGGGGCAACAGTACGATCCTTAGCCAGAATTTTATAATGGCCTGCAATGCAAAAACCCTAATAGGAGGGCAACCGGTTTCCAGCCGAAGAAAGATCTGAGGGGTGCCACGCAGAATACCCAGGATAGACCTCAGAAAGCCATTTTGCAGAGGTTCCAGCTGATCCAAAAATGCAACCCCCATACTGCAAAACCGTATAGAAGTTGACTCACCACCTTAGCATGAAACAGTCTGAGAGCTGGAAGCAGCAATTTGCCACCCTTCCCAAAGTAAAACCCACGTATAGCACATGCAGATTGCTTAGCATGGATTTTTGCTTGGGTCCACTGAACCCTCCATGTCGGGGCACTTGAGAAGATCACACCAAGGTACTTAAACTGGTATACCTGGGCAATCAGATGGTTTTTTATCCGCCACTTATGGGGTTTACGTGGACGCCCATGGCTAACAATCAGTACCTTGGTCTTCTCGTAATTGATGTTTAAACCTTCCCTATTACAATAGTCCCCCACCTGAGACATTGCCCGGCGGAAGCCCACCAAGGAACGGGATATGAGGACCGTATCGTCAGCGTATAATAACGATGTTATCCGCTTGCCATTTATACAGGGTGGATGAGAATCTATTTCAGCCAAATAAGCTGGGAGATCATTCAAGAAAATATTGAACAGGGCGGGAGCCAGCAGACAACCCTGTCTTACTCCTTTACCCACCTCAGCTTGCTGCGATAATGTACCCTCCCTGGAGCACCTAACCTGAAGAGTGTTTCCTTTATGCAATTTCATCAACAGGAAAAGCAATCTTGGTTCCATCTTGAGGGATTTTAACTTTGCCCACAGCCGCATCCTGCTGATCGAGTCAAAGGCCATCCTCAGGTCAATAAAACATAAATAAACCTTTAGGCCCTGACTCAAGATCTTTTCAATTAGGTGAGTGAGCACCAAAACATGGTCCATTGTAGTGCGGGATTTCTGGAAACCTATCTGTTCTGGTCTTATTATTTGGTTACCCTCCAGCCAACTTTGTAGCCTCCTCAATAACAGCTTGGTATAAAGTTTCCCTAAAATGCTGAGGAGGCTAATTGGGCAGTAGTTCTCCGGGGCCCCTCGGTCTCCTTTTTTATAAATGGGCACTAATATACTGTTCTCCCATGAGTTGGGTACCTTCCCTGTGGCGTTGATTGAGGTGAAAACTGGGGTCAACAGCCTAGCCCACCAATCCGGGGCTTCTTTTAGGAGTTCGGGAGAAACCAGATCAGGGCCAGGGGCCTTCCCTCCTTTAAGCTGGAGGATCAGGTCCCTGACCTCCTCAAACTGAACTGACGACCAGTGCGGAAAACTATCAGGTTCCTCTGCCAAAATAAGGGGAAAAGACGAGTTAGAATCCACAAAGACAGCCTCGTAAAATCTCTCCCATTCCTCTGCCGGAATTTCTGCAGTGCTCATAGGCACACACCCCAGACCTAGCTGTCTAATTAAGCCCCAAAAGTGTTTAGAATTGCCACTTCCTACTGCCTTCTGTAGCCGGGCCCATTGTTGCTTCTGGAACAGCCACCTCTTTGTAAATAGCAATTGTCAGTATCAGGCACGGGTTCCCATCAAAGATCTCCTGGCTGTGTCTGATGGATGATCCTTTAACCACTGCGCTTTTCGCCTCAGCCCTTGCCATAGGGAATAGCAAGCATCGTCAAACCAGCCCTGAGATCTCCTAGGGCACGGCTGGGCCACTCTCCCCTAGGAAAGAAGTGGACTTAGCCGATCAAGTACCAGTTTGAGACCTTCCGTTGCTTCTAAAGCCCCAGAACTAATCTGGAGGCACAAATCATCCAGATCAAAATCCGAGATTAGGGACACAAGCAATTGTGCGAGCTGATCAGACCAGTAAACCCTCCTGTATACAGAGCCTAAATCCCATGAGCGGGGGGGGGGAGGGGGGTGTCGCCACTCCACCACCTGCTCAAGATTTTGCAGTCTCCCATATGATAATAATAAAATAAAGTGGTTCGTCTCAGGGCTGGGGTGTATTTCCAGCCTCTGGGCTCTTGGCAGAAAAGAAGGGAAGACCAAAAAATAATCTATAGTGCTAGACCCACGATGAGAGTGGAAGGTATAATGGCCATCCCTATCTCCTTCCATCCTCCCGTTCAGCACCACTAGCCCCAGATCATCTACTAGCTGTTTCAGGGCCCCTGCATTCGCGTTTTCCCTTTTGTCCTGTGCTTTCCGGAGGGGAACTGGGGAGAATCTGAAATCACTCCACCCAGTAGGGAGGCCCTGCCATTCACCCACCCTAGCATTGAAATCTTCACCCAAGACCAGGTTAGTACCTGGGAACATTTCTCTAGCTGATCGAATTTCATGAGTGATTACCTCCCATATTTCTTTACTAAAAAAGCTAGATGAAGAGGGAGGGATATAAACATTCCCAATCAATAAATCATCACCCCAGAGAACATACAATAATAAAGGGCAAAGTAAGTCTTAAAATGATTTATTAACGTAAAAGAAACCACATTTGACGGCTTTGGAAACAAAAAAGCCAAACCACCGCTTGGTCTCCCAAAATCCTTCACTGATGATGCTGCAACAGAATGAACTCGCATGCCTTCGACCTGAATGTCATCATGGGCCCAAGTTTCTTGTAATAGACAGGCATCACAGGACTGAAGTAATTGAAAAAAGTCATCATCCTGCTGGCGTGCCCGCCAGTCTGAAACATTCCACGAGGCAATTTTTACAACAGCGTTCGATAATTGTCATAAAGTACATCCCGCGTGGCATGACAACATGGGCAAGTCTGTTGCAACAGCTACATCTCAATCGATTACCACAGAGTCAGTGTTAATAGCTGACATTAACATTGAGTTAGCTCCTGCTTTCACGGGTGACAAATTGCCCAACAAAGTTGAGGATAACGATAGTTTGTCATCCCCGTCAGTCCAACTGGTAGTTCTGTCTATTAGTTGTGAAACCATTGGCCCACTCCTAGGGTCGGTACACTGATCCAGATAAAGCCCTTGAGCTTGATTACCTGAGACCTTGTAGAACCCTACGGAAGATCCTTCAACTCCGATCATCGGATCATTATCAACCCTCGGCCTGCTTAACAACGAGATTGGTTTGTTATATGATAGTTTCTGCAAGCTACCCACCAGGGAAGGCATTGCTTTTTTTGTTGAAACTGGGAGAGCCCTAACCTCAGGGTACAAAGGACCGGATTTTAATTTGGCCAACTGTAAGCACAAAAAATCAAGTTTTGTCACCATACTAAGTTCCATACCGCCAAGGTCCCCCCTCAAAGGGGGGGCACCCTGGCTGCCAAAGGGCTGATTTGGCCTTGGAGGAGGTTGAGCCTTAGCCTGACATTCCGCCACATTTGTTTCTATGGCAACCCCTCCCCCCCCCTATTGGAGAGACAGTATAAGGCTTTCTTATTTCACAGTGGGCATGTTGCATAAGAAGGTCCCCCACCAAGGGCGCCCGTACTGCCTCCTGCTCTCCAGGTGCTGTATGCACTAAGTTAAGATGACCCGTGCTGGGAAGGGTGGGCTCTGACCCGAGGGCCTGCGGTATTTCCCCCCCCAACTGGACTATCCTACCGGCACTAGATTTGTACACTTTCGATATAAAGACAGACCTCTCTTCCAGGGACTGTCTCACCTCCCAGATAGCTAACACAATTTCAGGAGAAGAAAATGTAATATTTACCACCTGTCTGTCATGCGACATCATTAGTTGATCCATGGACTGAATATTAAACCTGGTGATTGGTATATACCTCATTACCGGAAAATTTAGCAGTAACCTAAGGTGCTCTGCCGCATCAAGGACAGTCTTCCATACCGGGGGGCGGATGCCGTATAGTGGTAAGATGGTAAACATTAAATTTAGAGGTAAAAGGCTATACGAAACTACCTGGTCAAACGGGAGAGAAAGACAGCAGTCATGTGGGGAACTTGGGCTTTTTTCCCCTTCTGGTTGCAGGGCATTTTGAGGAGCCCCTAAATTTAAATCCACTGGGGCAGAAACTAAGTCCCCCTGGGGCATTACCCTTCCCCTGGGTGGCAGGTAACTGCCTGCCATCGCTACTTTACACTTTGGAACCCTATCGGGGAGGACCAACAGGTTTAATTTTTCATGGATTTGCTGCACTTGCATGCACATAAATCTAATAGACTCTGTGGTTACCCTCACGTGGGTAGAAAGAAACTCTGTTAAAAAGCCATTTCTCTGAATGGCACTAGTATTTGACACTTGCTGAGGCAGAAAGGAACTTCCTTTCCGCGTACTAGCGGGGGTAGAATGGTGAGAAGGCGGGGTAAATTTAACGTAAGAGGCCCTTGCAATTTGTCAGCAAAAGGAAGCCTCCAAGATGGGATCAGTGTCCTGGGGAGGGCCTAAAGTCTTAGACGGAAAATAGGATTCCAGCCTTCGTTGTTTCTGCTGCTTACTGTAAGCCGGAGGGGACACCGCTGAGGGTTCCGGACATAACCTCTTGCTAGAAGCCATAAGGCTATTGGAGTTTAGCAAGAGCAAAAGGCAACAGCGAGCCCTCCTAACGCTCCGGCCCATGTCTAAGGCCATGCGCACAAGGGCGCACCCTTAGATGCGCCGCCTGGCACGCGCATCCGGTGCGGCCTCCGCCGAGTCGGGCTACATATGCCCCGGCACTGGGCTTGGCTCCGCCCCCGTTCACAGTCTCAGCGGCAGGTGAAATTGACTGGGTGCTAACAACGGCCCCGCTCTCATCGCACACAGCCTCCACTGAGCCGGGCTAGATATGCCCCGGCGCTGGTCTTGGCTCCGCCCCCATTCACAGTCTCAGCGGCAGGTGAAATTGACTGGGCGCTAACAACTGCCCCGCTCTCGTCGCCTGTTACAGATCAAGCCTTATAAATGACATGTCTTGGGGTGGAGTAACAAGCTGCCAGATTTCATCTGGAGTTCCAGGATGTTCTCAATATATGGACACAATCATGTCTTGATTACAGTTCACCACAAACAGAACAGTGGCTCTCAGACTTTGCAGGCTATATCCCCTTTTTATTGTGATTGTGAATCTTGTTGTTTCCCCACCTGACATTTATATATACATTGCCAGCTTGCCTGCTGCTTGAATATTCTTTTTGACTGGTGACTGCAGCACAAATAAGAATTCATGTTGCAGAAGTGAGTGTCTCTGTTGCCATGCTGGAAATGTCTAAATTTTGCTCAGGTGGAGTGAATCTAAGGTTTTGGCAGCTGCTTTCTTTCTTATGACTCCTTGGATTAGGGTTGTCACTTCTTCTGCATGTATTTGTTCATGTTGGTTAAATTTATGCCAATTTAAAGGAACATTTCTGTTTGGCTAATAAAAAGGCTAGGGGCAGGAGGTAGGGGAAAGATTCATGGTGTATGGGTTGGATGTAGAAGGATGGGAGTAGAAGGGTAGATGGGCAAGGGCAAGGGTCACCTCTCTCACTGCAACCTAATCAGGAACGGTCTGGCTAACACTGCACAACTCACTCTTCCTCCTGTAGCCTTTCTCCAAAGACAGGTCAAATATGCATGGACCCGTGTTCACCGTGTTTCCCCCATTTCCACCAATGGAGGAAACACAGTGAACACTGGTCCCTTGAATTCAGATGACAGTTTTGACCGACCTTGAGAATTAGTGACTAACCTTGATAATTTTTGGTTTAACCCTGAGCCTGGAGATGATGCTTGAAAACTTTAAGACTCAGGGTCAAGTCCTGAGAGGTGGTAGCCATACCCTGGATACATTCCATGCCCACTGAATTAAAAGCCACTGCCCTGGAACAGAAAAGACAGTCCTATGCTGGAAGTCTCTAAACCACACATTCATATGAATCAAAGGTATTCAACCCCCAGGTAATGTTACCCAAAGGTTTAACGTGAAAAAGGTTCCCGTGAATAAAGCTCACATGAATAAAGTTCACAGGACAGAATGAGCACCTCTGAAATGTACACTACATGTGGAGGTGCTGGCCGTCAGTGCTGAGAATTGTGCTCACTAGGAATGGGTGAACAGAACCGAGTTCGGAAATTCAGTTCGGTTCAGTTCGGAAGTTCGGTTCGAACTATTCTAGTTCGGTTTGAACTCCGAACTTCCAAACAAAGTTAGGAAAGTCAAACCCCATTGAACTAAATGAAATATCATCTTTTAGGGTTCGGCGAACAAAGCCGAGTTCAGAAATTCAGTTCGGTTCGGAAATCGAACTTGGTTCGGAAGTTCGGTTCGGTCGATCGAACTCGTTGAGTTTGGTCCGAACTCCGAACTTCCGAACCGCATTCGCCCATTCCTAGTGCTCACCATGTATTGTTTGCCTGTGGTTCACATCTGAGCTGCATGCATTGCAATCTGAGGGCCATTTAATTTGAAGTCATCAAATGCAGGTTGAGGGATGTCTCTCTAGGTCTTTTGCTGCCTCTGTAACCCCCACCCCTTTCCCCAGACAGTGCTCTTAGGGCAGGTCGGCGGAAGCAGGGCACTCCTGTTCTCAACTGTTCAATGGCAAGTAGGAGGAGTTTCCCACACTGCCAGATGTGGGGTGGAACTTGTCCTGTGGGTAGAGTGCTCTTCTTCCCTGCCACACAACTAATTGTGGGGAACAAGAGTCCTGCTCTTTGCCTTCCAGGTAAGGCACCAAAAGTTCTGTGGCATTCGCGGAGTCTCCCTTGAGAAGCTCCGGGAGTCACATGAATCCCTTGGTGCTGCGCCCAGAATGCTGAAACTCCAGGCAAGATGTCCCCATTGTCCAAATGATGGGATAGCACTGAGCAGTTTTTCTGTCACAGCAACTGTGAGAATATTTAAAATTTGAAAAGGGTGAGACAGGTTCTCTCCTTCAGTGTAAAGGAAACTGATACACAAAACAATTTCCCAGAAGACTGAAACACCTCTGTTTTCAGGGCACAAACCATCTGATATTAATGTTGTTAGAAAAGGCTGTGCCACTATTTGTACCACACTTCCAGTGACGATCTCTTCCTGAGGCAGCACCAGAATTTATGCAACCGTAACCAGCTCTGTCCCAGATGCTCTCTCAGTAACTGATAAGACTTGGAAAAATGATGTGAGGGAAGTGCGACAAGCATTAATTTATCCAATTTCTGTAGCTCATAATCCATCTGTCCCTTTTCAGTCAAAAGCTATGGGTGGGGGTGGGGCTGTAAGTACATCAAGAAGTTAGAGTATTTTACTTCTGGGTTTTTTCTTTCCCAAAGACTTGCATGCACTCCATTAAAGCAGCCCTTGATTTGTGTAAGTCTCAGGGTATTCTAGATTGTTCAGTTATCAGTCATTCCAGCTTTAAAGTCAGGCAGACCAAGACATTTAACTGTTCTGCAAATTCATTTACATTTAATTTCAAAGAGCTGTGGTCCCAAAGCTGTTTGGCACAGCTGCCATTGTTGAGTTGAGGATACTATCACATGCCACAAAAATGTGCTTTGAAAAGCCACAACAAGCACTGTGAGCCAGTGAAGCCAAGTGAATAAGGTGTTGGCCTAAATGGACCTAGAACTTGGGGACCAGGGTTCAAATCTTGTCTTAACCATAAACTCACTAGCTGACCTTGGGCAAATCGTAGCTTTAGTTCCCCATCTGTAAAATAGGAATAGTAGTGACCTTCCCCACAGGGTTGTTGTGAGGGTAAATTAGATTTATTATTATTATTATTATTATTATTATTATTATTATAATATTTAGCTTTTATATAGCACCAGCGATGTACCTAGTGCTTTACAGAGAATAAAATAGACACAGTCTCTGCCCGAGAGCTTACAATCTAAAGACAGGGGGAGGGGAGACAGGGAAGGGGAACAGATGGAGAGACAAGGGATGCAACATTCATGAGGATGTGAGAACTCAGGTACATGTTCTTGGCTTGGTTACAGCAAAATAGGAGTTTGCAGATAAAAGGTAGGGGGATAATCCTGGGTGGGGATGATTATCAAGAGTTAGGAAGGGCAAAGTGGAGGAGGTGGGTTTTGAGGAGGGTCTTGAAGGTGTGGAGGGTGGGGGCAAGGCGGACAAGGGTAGTGAGGGAGTTCCAAGCATGTGGGGCAGCGAGGGAGAAGGGACGAAGGTGTTTGGGGGAGCAGGGGAGGCGTGGGAGGGTGAGGGAGGGGATGGAAGAGGAGTGCTCGAGCAGGGGTTCGGAGGGAGATCAGGGCAGAGAGGTAGGGGGGAGCAAGGTTGTGAAGGCCTTTGTAGGTGAAGACAAGGAGCTTGTGTAGAATATGCTCAGGAAGAGGAAGTCAGTGGAGGGAGGAGAGGAGTGGCTGCACATGGTCAAAGCGACGGGCTAGGTGGATGATCCTGGCAGCAGAGTTTTGAACCAAGATGAGGGAAGCAAGGTGAGAGCGGGAAAGGCCGGCGAGGAGGAGGTTACAATAGTCAAGGTGTGAGATGACTAGAGCGTCGATGAGAGTTTTGGCAGAGGAGACAGACAGGAAAGGGTGGATCTTAGCAATGTTGTGGAGGGAGAAGTGACAGGATTTGGCCATGGAGTCAATGTAGGGTTTGAAGGTGAGGTGCGAGTTGAAGATGAAGCTGAAGCTACGGGCTTGGGGGACAGTGAGGATGGAGACACCGTCAATGGCAATTGACAGGGAAGAGGGAGAGGAAGGATTGGGAGGGAAGATAAGGAGTTCAGTTTTCGCTATGTTCAGTTTGATTTGGTGTTGAGACATCCAGGCAGAGATATTGGAGAGACAGTTGATGAGATGAGCTTGAACAGAGGGGGAGAGGGAAGGAGTGGAGAGACAGAGTTGAGTGTTGTCAGCGTATAGGTGGTATTGGAAACTGTGGGAGGCAATGAGTTTGCCTAGGAATAGGGTGTAGATAGAGAAGAGGAGAGGGCCAAGGACAGAGCCTTGGGGAACCCCGACTGAGAGGGGTAGGGAGGAGGAGGGGGACGAGTTAGGAAGAGATACATTGAAGGAGCGGTCAGAAAGGTAGGAGGAGAACCAGTCGAGGACAGAGTCCCGGAATCCCAGGGAGTGAAGCGATTCAAGCAGGAGTGAGTGGTCAACAGTATCGAAGGCACCAGAGAGATCAAGGAGGACAAGAATAGAATAAAGGCGGTTGGATTTAGCCACAAGAAGATCATTGGTGATTTTAGCGAAGTAGTTTCAGTGGAGTGAAGGGGACGGAAGCTAGGTTGGAGGGGGTCAAGGGAGGAGTTGGCGGAGAGGAGGTCAAGGCAACAGGAGTAGACAACCCATTCAAGGAGCTTGGAAGCAAAAGGGAGGAGAGAGACAGGACAGTAATTAGAGGGTTCAGGGGGATCCAGAGTGGACTTTTTGAGGATGGGGGAGACAGTGG